>CM031235.1:899186974-899786974 GCA_018340775.1 Taxus wallichiana var. yunnanensis | reverse complement strand
TAAAGATTGTGATGGCATAAACATGCTTGATAGACGATTTATTTGTATATTGATTTTATTACACTTACTGCCCTAGGTTGCTTATTTTTTTGGTTTTCTGTTGTGTGGGTTATGTGATTTGCGTGTGTTAGTGTTGTTAGCACAGGTAGAATTAAAACAATTTTTCTTAATTAAATCAGTTTCACAAATGCCATTTCAGACTAGACTAATAATATGATTGGTGTAACTTTCTATTATTTATTATTTCCCTTAGAATTTTTTTAGGGTTTTGATTTTAAGGGTTTTATATAAAAGAAATTATCTCTATTGTGTTTGTATGCGGATAAAATGTATACGGGCCTGGAAAATTAGTAGGATTATAGTGGTTGATGGGTTCATGTTTACTTATTTTTGGTGTAACTTGCTTTTAAAGCTACTTGAGTGCTCTATGAACACTTATGCAACCAAAATAGACACATTATTAGGTTTCCCAAAGGCCTTATTTACTGCATATCAAATTTGAGGTAGGGTTGTGTATTGTTTTTCTTCAATTTGAGCGATGTTTTTAACCTCTTTTTCTAAAATTCTGCTAGGGTTTATTTTTGCTTTTCTTATACTTGAAGTAGGTACTGTATTTCTTTCCCTAGTAGGTTTTTTATTACTTTTTCGTACATTTATTCTATAAAATAATTTGACATAAAAATTGAAAGAAATTTGGTACTTTTAGATTTTGTTATAATTTTGGAGTTTTTGACATATGTTTTTAAAGTCACAATACAAAAATTCAAAAATGTGGATTTTAAATGCCTTAGGAAGAAGACATGGCTAAGTAAATGAAAAATGGCATATAGATCGTTTATTGTAAAACTCATTTATGGTTTGTAATTTGTAAAATGGTACATGGTTCGTAAGATATATGTTTACTAGTATAACCTTCCTCCTTTTTGAAGAGATTTCTTTATTAGGATTTTGTTCTACAGAAGTATGGTTTTCATAACGTGTATTTCTTCATATGTGGTTCTTAATCTTGTTTTTTGGTTTCTTCGTATGATTTTATTTTTGACATAACTACAAGTATCATTCATTAAACCTGTAGTTTCATCTGATCTGTTGGATCTTTGAATAGAAGAATCTAATTTTTAGATAGTCTAATGCCCTTTGGGATTGTTCTATTGGGTATCTGTAATTATTCTAGCCATTGGTATCTGCAGGCATATTGCATTTGCTATTTGACTCACCTACACACATTATGTACCTCGTCCAACTAATATCTCTATATGTATAAATCTGCCAAACCCATTTAGCAAAAACTTATAAGCTCAAAAGTTAAATGATCTATACACAAATGATATCTTGATCCAACTTATATCCCTGCATGTATACTCCCTCACCTGCAAAACACATTTGCCAAAAACATCATGTAATTTAATGTTTTTTATTTGAATGATTTTAGAGCTTTGTTTCATCTGTCAAACAATGTCTAAATTGAAAATTGGACATTTGACTTCTAAACATTGAGTACAGATTACTCCTACATCGACATACCATATCTTTACTTCCTTGAAAACTATGACTCACCTCTTGAAAAATGCTTAATTTTTTTATCTCACACTTTTCGTGTTTAGTTTTGGCTTCAAATTCCAGTATAGTTGAACAATTTACAACTATATGGTACTTGGATAATAAATATCAATTTCTTTTTAAATGCCTTTTTCTCTTAAGCGAAAATATCATGTTTGACTTGATAAAATTATTAAGAAATACTCTTTTCCATATTAGCTTTCAGCTCAATGTTGTCATGAGTATTAGATCTATGAGATGCCACAGATTTTCTTGTATGCAGATAAGGAAGTGCACCTTTTTCTTTTCAATTTACTATATCGGCAAGCACTAAACCATGTATATTAGGTAGATGGAACTATTAGCATGCTAGGAAGGTGAAATAAAATATTATCGATAGTTATTAAAGTGCTTCTGGAATTAAATTTAGTACCAACTGTACTTAATCCAATAATCACTTTTTTGGATGGAACTGTGCCTGAATACCTGGCAAGTGCCAAAAAATCTTAAAACTACATTCTTTCTTTGTCCTCTTCAATTGATGGTTTATCTCAGAGCTTCTATGCTTTCCCAATACCCATCATTTGCTTCTTATTTATGTCATAGCTTTTTGTTGACCTTACAAAAGTTTCTTGATTTAACAGCCACAATCTGGTTTAAAGTTTAAGTTGCTTGTATTGCTTACATATCTGTGAGACTATCACTCTACCCAAAAAATGTTGCCAAAGATAACACTATAATTTTTCTAGATTTTTGGAACTCATCAGTGTATAGTTTAGGGTGTCATTTTTTTCTGAATGCTACAAGAATGATTGCTCATATCATATGTTTCTAATACTTGTTTTTGTTGATACAGAGCGTTAAGGAAGGTTAATGTAAGCCTACAGGGGTATTTGATCAATCAAAACTGTTGGAAGAGGTACGCAATCTTTTCAAGTGTGTAAATTTAAGCATATTGGGGTATTTAATCAATCAAAACTGTTGGAAGAGGTATGTTTTTGTGTATCAAGATGATAGTCTTGTGCTATGTTTGTATAATTGAATTTGAGTATTTTCAGGTAGCTCCCTGAAAAGCATGCGATGCTGCATTAAAAAAGGCCTTATCTTTCTTTAAGTATTTTGTAGTGGGAGTAGGTGTTGTAAAACAAAAGTATAAGAAGATGGTCGAAGCTATCTTGAAGAAGCAATTTGAGGTAAACATTGAACACAATTGTAAATGAAATAAACTGCACGTTCCCATTTATCATTATCTTCTGAGCCAACATGCAGGCTAGTGAGACATCAATAGCTCGTGAATACAGGATCAAAGGATGATCTGGTCTAGGAGGCATTAGCATGGGAGGAGACAACAAGAAGCATTTAACTACTTGAAGGCCTTGTTGCATTCTTCTGTCTAATCAATGCTATAATCCTTCTTTAATAAATTGTTGATTGGATGAACAACAAAACTTAAGTCAGGGATGAACCTTGAATTGCACCAAGTTTCCCAAGAAATGATCTAATACCGGACTCATCTGATGGTGGAATAATTTAAAGAACAACCAAAATTTTGGTTGGATCAACATTAATCCTCGTGATGATATAATGTAGCCCGAAGCTTTGCCTCCTGCCACACCAAATACACATTTATCTAAATTTAATGTGATGCCATATTCGATGAATTGTGAGAGAATGATATGGATTACTTCTGGGTGATCATAGCGCTTCTTGGCCTTGGCGAAAGTCATCTACGTAGGATTCCACAATCTCATGAATAAGGTCATGGAATATGTATGTCATTGCCCATTGGTATGTAGCATCAACATTCTTAAGACCAAATGACATGACAACGTATGAATAAGTTCCCCAAGGAGTTATAAACGTAGTCTTGGCTTGATCCTCTTCAGATATTTTGATTTGATTATATCCCGAGAACCCATCCATGAGAGACAAAAGCTCAAATTCAGTTGTTAAGTCAAAAATGACGTCGATGGATGGTAATGGGAAGTCATCTTTAGGGAAAGCTTTATTAATGTCCCGAAAGTCTATGTGAATTCTTATCTTCCCATTCTTTTTTAGGATAGGGACGATATTAGATACCCATTGTGAATAGTCGATTGGTTTGATGAATCCCACTTGGATAAGTTTTATTACTTCTTCTTTCACCATGAGAGCCACTATTGGTTTCAATTTTTCTTAATTGGATTTGCATCTGGTTTGGTGACAAGATTATGTACCGTGATATGTGGTGCAATTCCGTCATTTCTTTGTAATTAAATGTGAAAGCTTTTTGATGTTCATTGAGGATCGGGTATGTATTTATATCTCCTTGGAGTTAACGAGGATCCCACCTTGAAAATATTTGGTTATTCCTCTGTTCCAATATTTATGTCAATCATTCCTTCAATCAAGGAAGCATTTCCTTCTTCAAATTCAGGTGGGACCGGAGGTAGTTCCATACCTTCTCCATTCTCTACCTCATATATTTCGAGATTTTTTGCGGGGGATTCTATAATGGGATTTCCAAAATATGAAGAGGAAGATGGGATTAGGGAGAAATCTACTATGTGATGAGCGAGATGTAATTCCGTGTAGGCATTTAGATATCCAAGAGTGACCCTATCATTGTCAAAGTGGTTTAGGATGGTAAACTCATTTTTAGCTTCTATATGTGTCAAGATCGGGGTTGTTGGTATTTTATGCACCAATGGTTCAGTACGAAGTGATACCATGAAATTTGTATTTTCCAACTCACTTCTTGGAGTGAAATGGGAAGATGAGGTTGCTATTGAATCAATGAGAAGGTTTTGTTCTCGTGGGATTGCTTCGATTGATATGAAGTCGAATCCCTTGGTTAGATCTAACACCACCGTTTTATAGAGTTATAAGTGTTCAGCTCTAGTTTCATATACCTCAGATACTTGGTTTGCAACTAATTGTGAGTCTCCTAGTACTCTAATTTTATCAATGCCCATTCTTTTGGCTATGATGAGGCCAAGGAGGAGGGCTTCATATTCAACCCTATTGTTTGTACATTCAAAGTTTAACTTAAAGGAAAAATGTAGGATCTTTCCCTCGGGAGAAGTAAAGATCACACATTCCCCAAAGTGCGAAATGACATCTAGCTCCATCAAAGTGGAGGGTCCAATATTTTTTAGAAAAATGGATATTGGAACATTCTTCGTGTCTACTTCTTTTGCCTCGGTTACTTCTACCATACAAAATTTTTCCCTTTGGAAGGGAGCCAATTCCTAGGGTACTTCCTATACCCATGGAATCAAATGGTAGGAGAATAGGTAAATATTTCTCTAGTAACTCAAAAAATTTTTACGGTAGTTCCTAATGATATTGTCTTTATGATGTTAGTCTCATTTTTGAGTGTCGGAATGCCTTCGACTAAATTCGTGATTTCTAATTCTATTGTAGGTATCAACTTTACTTCTGGCTTTGAATTGACTAGTTTGTTAAGTTGATTCGTTGGGAGCTCAAACTCAGAGTGAACACTTGGTCTCTTTTTCAAATCTGCTAAGTGTATGTCAAAGGGTTTTGGGTCACCTTGTGCCACAAAGATTTTTCCTAGGTGTAAAAATCTTATTTCCTGGAATAACGTGGAAGGGATTGCCTTCATGCGATGTATCCATGGTCGACCGAGAATCATATTATAGTTGGTTTCCCGATCTATAATATAAAATTCGGTGAGGACTGTCTTGGGTCCTAAGGTGACTGGTAACACTATAGTCCCAATTGAAGTGGCCTTGAGGCTATCATAACCCCTTAGCGTATTTCGTGTTGTGGAATAATTTGTTTCTCCATATCCTAGATTTTGAAGAAAAGCGAAGGGGACTATGTTAACTACTACTGCCCCATCATCAATCATTGTGCGCTTAACATAATTATTATAAACCCATACCTATAAATGCAAGGTTGGGTCACCTCTGCGTGTGATTTCAGCATTTGTTGGCATTTAATTATATCAAATATAAACTCAATATCCCTATCTAGTTGCCCTGGAGGATAGACGTCAAAGTCTACATGGTTTACTTGCATTTCAGGAGGAGTGATGTTAATTAGATGACCAAGACCTAATGCTTCTAAGAGAGTAGCTTTGTGAGTGGGAGAGTTTTTCAACAAATCCAAGAAGGAAATGTGAGAGAAGGTCTTTGTTAGGTCATTAATTAGATCATAAGTGCCTATAGGTCTTGCTAGTGTTTGTTGAACGTTGTCTGGTACTAATGGGTAGGTTAGAACTAGTTGTGAAGAATAATTTCGCATTCTTGTTATGGTTTCTACGTGTAGCTCGGTATCTAACTCTACCAGACCGACTATCTTGGTTTGTGGTCGAGTTCCTAATTGGGGTGTGACCGGTGAATTTGATGAAGTTGAGGCTTCATGATCATTATTTCCTGTCATAACACCCTTGTTCATCCCATTTGGATCTAACATGTTATTGTTAGAGTGATTGGGAGAGGATCGTTAAAAATCTTGAGGGGTGCATTTTGAGGGGAAACTGCTCCCATATAAATGTTTGGCATGGGTAATGCGAGAATTTGTTAAAAACATATCTATAAAGAGTTGTCTTTGGTCTTCTGGAAAATATTGCATGAATTTATCGTAGTTGCGGAAAGTCCTAGTATCATGGCCTTGAATCTTGTGGAAACCACAATACAAGTTGGGATTATAGTTTTGAGGTTGTTGGTTTGAAACTTGTTGTGGTCCAAAATTTTGACTAGGTTGTTAGTTGTTAGAGTTGAAATTTTGAGGTTGTTGCCTTTGGCTTTGGTTCTGATATCCAGTTGGGTTTTAGTTTGGACCTTGTGTTTGGATTTTCTATTGTTGTTGTTGTTGTTGTGATGGATGATTAAAATCCACCGCGTTGATTGTTGGAGTAAAGTTATTATTTCACTGATTGTTAATGGGTGGTGAGATGTTCACGACATTTTCCCTTTTAACCTAGTATGTGACTCCATCTATTGTAACCCCATGGTTTTTGTTAAGAATTTTGGGTCCTTGATTGGTATTCCCAACATTAGGATAAGTTGTAGTGTTTTGATTGGGAGCGATTAATTTCCCGTTTGTTCCATATGTCTTACGACCATTGTCTATTGCCGCTTGATCGATTCAGAGGGCACTCTTGAGTACTTCATCATAAGTCCTTAGTGGGAACTTCTAGACTTCTTCCTTTATCTCTCTATTGAGAGAATGAAGGAATAAGTCACATAGTTCCATCTGATCCATGTTTGGAGCACTTGTTGATGAGTAGAGGACTGTATGCCATCTTTGAATGAAATGAGCAATAGATTCATTGTGCTCTTGTTTAATATGTAAGAATTCCCTGATCCATGTTCTTAACAATTTGTTCATGTCAAAAGCTTTGATAAATTTGACACAATTTGTTTGAATGAGTGTATCGAGGCTTCAGGTATTCTATAATACCAATCAAGGGCAATACCTCTAAGGTCTTAGGGAATATCTTAGCAACAACCGCATCCCAAGGGAGAAATTCTCGAATGGCCGTGGCATAAGCCTTGATATGTGCATTTGGATCTCCCCCCCTTGAATTTAGGCAAATCAAGAAGAGGTCTTGGAAGCATGATGCTTTGTATGGTGAAATCTAGAGGTTCTTTTAAATATTATGAGTAAGTCCCTACCGCATAGGTCTCAACCATCGATGGTTCCTGAGGGGGGAGAGGTGGAACAAGTTGTTGATATGGCATAACATATGTATTTGTAGGAGCGTAAGGAAACCCCCTGTGGTTGAGAAAACATCCGGGAGAAGAGAACATATCTCCCTGTGGTGATTTTGAATAAATGTTTAAATAGGGAGGAGCATTGCTCTGATATGGGTTGTTTGGTACTAAACCGGGGGTATCATACTTTCAACTGGAGCAGCATTTGAAAATGTGGTTCTAGTTGGTGTTTGTTGTGGGTAGTTATATGAATGTTGAGGAGGCATGCCTAACGTGCCTGTTCTATGAGGAGGTCAATTTGACTAGGATAATGTGGAGGGTTGGGAGTTCCCACTTGCCCCGAATATGAAGTTTGATTTTCTTGAGCAAGTTCTAGTCCTTTGACCCTCTCAACCAAAGTTGAGATGACCTCGATTGGTGATGGCCCAGTGTTTCACCTTGATGGCTATTGTGGTACTCTTTGAGGTTGTAGAGGGGTATGGTATCCTGCTATGAATTGTTCATTACTCTTCCCAAGTTCACCAAGAGTATTTTCCATTGGTGGAGGAATGGGGGTATTTTCTTGAAGCAGGGTGTTGGGTTTTGTTTGCAAACTTCCTAGAGATGGATACATGTTTTGGAAGTGTTGCTCATTTCTAGCGTGGCATGCTAGGTACTCCTCATCCAAGAATGGGAGTGGATCTGATTACCTACTGATTTGTGGTCGAACAAAACCGAGGAGATGAAATGGATTCTCTAGTAAATGTCATATTTTTAGAGCCTGAGGGCTCTGGTTGTTGTGTTTGTGTGAGCTGATCCAGCTCCTCAATTCGGAATGAAGAACTAGAGCTAGTTCTTTGAGGAGGATTTTGTGATGACAAGTAGTTGCTTGAATAGTTGTCAGCCCATGCGGAAAGTGAGGGTGATGGTTATCTATTTGTTTGACCATAATATGCTTTGAGACCTGAGAGAGGTCTGCCATATGTCTTACCTCGACATATTGGGGGTATATAAATACCCACAAAATAATGGGAAGGAGCGAAGATGGATGAAAGAAATGGAAATGAAAAGGGAGCAATTATTGTGTTTCATGTTGGGTTCACCAATTTTGTACGATAGAAAAGTGACAGGTGAGCATGAGAATCAACAAGTAGCCTTTCTTCGTACTTGACCTCCGAGGTGTCTTTGAGATAGACCGGTGGAAATGAAATATATGTGGGTGTAGACAAACTAGTTGGGAAATCTTATATCCTCAACACGTAATAATGGGATCTGCGAGTCTAAGGAAAAGAAAGCTCTCCTAACCTGAATTGGTGTAATGGATCATTCAGATATAATAGCTTCTCGGAGGCTCCAATCAATGTTGAGCTCTATCGAGATCCTATCTATTGGTTGTTGGATGCATGGAAAGTGACTGTAGGTGCTTCGTGTATATTTCAGACAAGGTCATGAAAGTGGTAGTGAGAGGTGTAGTGGATTTGTAGGGAACTATGGGTAGTTTTTTGGTCTAGCCCAGAAAATATTAGCTTGATTGGCTTCTATATTTAATATGGAAAATTGTGTTATGATATCCGGTGGGAGTGGTGAAGATCTAAATACTAGCGTACGTAAACTGGTGTCAATATTTAACTGATTAGTAGGCCCGTTGGGTTGTGGGACCCAAGGATCACAACCATGAGTTCGTGGTTGTTGTGGACTGTTATGGTCATGTGAAGAATCAATCTCTTCTTCTAACAATCCAATAGTCATAAGCCTTTTCAGCTTCTATGTTTAATACCAAGAGTTGTGTGATCTTCTCAGAATACCTTACGGGTGTTCTAGCAACTTGTATATGTAAGCCTGTGTCTATGTCAATGAGAAGGTATATTGTGTTTGGCTGAAACTAATGAATCACAACCAAATAGTTTCTCTCTTTCAGGTTCTTATATGGTCATGCGGATATCCTATCAAGGCAATCTATAGTTGGGTTGATTTGACCAGAATGCGTATGCTTTATTGTCTTCAATATTCAATTCTCTCAATTGCTCACTAACTACTTGTGGGTTTGTTGTCATTTGAAATACGTGAATTCTAAGACCTTGATCTATATATGTTAATGTTGTGAAGAGATTTGGCTGAGGTATTACCGGTTTGAATACGTAATCCTTGGGCTCTCTGGGTCCCGTAATTGTCATGCAAGAGATAACCAAACTTAATTAAAAGAAGTAAACTAATTATGAAAGATATATCTACACTATGCTTATATTCTTTTTTTTGTATTTTGAAGATATGGTTTTGAATGAAATTTAAAGAGTGATTATTCTACCATATTAAGATAACGAACAATTAATCTAATAATGGAATTAAAACAAGCAAGGTAGCCAGATGTAGCTATTTTCCTATGCATTTGTGAATTTATCCTAAATATTAAATAACTAACTAATTTAATTGAAAGACCTTCAATCTTACCTTAGAAGTGAGGAATAAATCATAGCTTCTCAGAAGCTATCATTCCCCACAGCTTCCCTGGTAATATTGAAAGCAAGCTTAACTGAAATAAAATGATTTTGTTATTCTATTTGATATATTGTAACTATAACTTTGACAATTCAAACCTGGAGTTTACAGAACAACGACAAATCTAGTTGTATTATGACTTGTCAGTGTGATCTCTTCATTCCTTCGTGTTCTCGTGAATTTAGAAAAGTGGAAATGTGACAAGCACAGTAATGGGAGAAGATGTTTGAACAGTGGTAGCTTGGACGTAAGCCGAACATAATGCAAGTAGGAGAAGGATAGTGCAAGAGAACAGAGCTTGACTATGCGATTCCTAGTGGGATTGTTATAGGGATACAATACAAGCACACCGAAATCTCTAGGATCTATACTTCCTGTGACAAAACAACAACCTATAATTCTAAGCGAATCAAGATTCAAATGGACATAATCTAGAACCAGAACTGTGGAGCCTTGAACTGAGAGGCTGAAAGCTTTACAAAATCTAAACTTGTTGAGACTTATTGAAGAACTTTCAAAACACACTGAATAATAATTCATAGAGGGAGAGGGGCCATTTTCTTGTAAAAAAGCTTGGTATTTATAACACTTTGATTTACCAGAGGGTAAGTTTGAATTGAACTCTTCTATTATAAACAAAGAGGAATTACTATTTACCAGGCAACTAAAACTTAAATGCAAGCAAGAGTGGTTGAGAAATACGAGCGCCACTTGATTTTTTACATTGACGAAAGCATTAGAAAGTTCTGGAAAATGCGCACAAGACCTCCGCCCCTGCGAGGTGGTGGTTATAGGACCACTTGCCTTGTCCGGGTGGCGGCGGTCATGGACCGCCCGGGTAGGGTGGCGATTCTACAACTAAAGATCAAAATGCAATGAAAGAGAGGAACAATGTTAGAATAAAGCATGCGAAGGGTGGATAAGGCATTTTAGGATGCAAATGTATACTCAACATGCTTTCTAGATTTCGAACACCTTGCAAAGAGATCTGAATCATCATTGGGGTTTCTGTAACCTCTTTCCGGAAATACAGTACATACAATTTTGGGTACGTACAATGGCCTCTTTACACTATAGCTTGATATATGGCCAAATGGTTGCCTAATCTAGGATGCACGAGCTCTCTAAGGGAGTCCCCGATATACCTCGTGGTATGTGGGGCCCACGACCATGTTGTAAGGATATTGTCTAAGGCATGGGTATTAAGACGTGGAATCCCTCACTTGACGCCGCTCTTAAAATAAGTAAGTGTTTAGCCAATAACAACAATTGTCCTTATATTTGTATATCCCTCCGAACATGGGGTGTGTTCATGTGTGTGGAGATGAAGCCCATGGTCAAGAGACCCCTAGGACCATGAAAAGTGCATGGATATCACTTCCATGTCACATTTTCCCTACAAAATAAAAATGGGAAGGCTAGCCACTTTTGATACTCAAGATCATCATAGGACGCGAGAGGAGAGCATACATGGTTTTGCCTTCAAGATGAACAAGAAACAAAGGAAAAACATAGAAAAATGATGATGAATGCAAGATAATTAAATGCTAGATGAAAAAATTAAATGAAAAATATTAGTAGTTTTATGATTGGGTCTTCAAGAGGAGGCCCTACAAAACAAGGGTTAGTAGTTTGATATTCACCCCAAATATCTTGGATCAAATGAGATGCAAAATAAAAGGACTATTAGTTTTAAATGCTACAATCAAAAAAGTTTAGATAAATGTCAAAATGGATGGAATATCCCCTTTTTTCTGTAATAAACTAGAAAAAACAAAATGTTAGACCTGTAAAAAGTCAGCAAAAACACTTGAAAACAAGATTAAACTGATAGTTGTGAGTGAAAATTGTGATTCCATAAAGGGCGCCAATTGATAGAGAAAAGACACCACTATATCTACAAAGGCTCCAATATACAAACACGCTAATAATTTCCGTAGATGCACCACTATATTTGTAAATGTGCTACTATATCTAGAAAGGCTGTAATATACAAACACACTACTAATTTTAGAAATGAGCCACTATATTTTTAAACGCACTACTATATCTGTAAAGAATCCAATATACAAGTGCGCTACTAGTTCTACAACTACGCCACTTTATCGTAAACATGCTATAATATACAAACGCACTACTAGTTCTAAAAAAGCGTCACTATATCTGCAAAAGCACCCCTATATCTGCAAAAGTGCCATTCTGTTGACAAAAGATGAAAATAGGCAAAAAAATACAATTTTTGGGTTTCAAAGGATAAAACAAAGGCATTGAAGTATCTAAAAAGGCACCACAAGTTTTACAAAAGCACCAAAGTAGATCCCTGCGACCACAGAAGTTAGTATTTTGTCCAAAAATGTTGTTTTAGGTCAAAGGCGTTGTTTCTTCTGCATGGGCATTGAATGAAAGGTCAAAAGCACTAAAATAGAAGAATGCCACAAAAATTTGAAATTTTAAGGTGCAAATCCGTGAGAATTTTTTTCAAATTTGGATATTTTTTTAAAATATAAAATGTTATTAAAAACAACAAAAAAAATTGGGTGCCAAAATGTAATGCAAAAGAATATTAGCTGAAAGTTAGAAACTAAAACAAACCAATTGATACCTAAATCTAGTATTTTCAAATCAAACCTCGATAGAGAAATGGGTGGAAATGAGAGAGAATATAATACCTACACTTACCTACAAGATTGTGAAACTCCTCCTTTGATGTGTTGGATTTTCTCTAAATGGTTGTTGATTGCTCTTGAATTGCTCAGATTTGTGTGGAAAAGCTTGAGCAAAACCTCCCTTGATTTTCTTGATGATGCTATGGATGAAAATGAAGTATTGAATATGATTGATGGATTGATTGGGTGATTGAAGAGGATGCAAATCGAATTTTTTTTCTAACTTGCTAACTAGATCTCATGGAGGAGGAGAGCTCAATTTATAGCTTGTGGGTGGAGGATTCAATGGCTAAGATGAAACCATGTTGAATTTGGATCAAAGTGGAGAATGCATGTGAGGATTATAGGATTATAGATTGGAAGGCTCTAGAAATTTGAATTCAAAATTCATGGAGGGAATAAGCTTCCATTGAATTAAAAATTCAATAGAAGGAGAAAGTTAGAGAGGCTTTTAGAAATAGAAGCCTCTAGATTTAGAGGTGGAGCATGTGATTAGGATTATAATTAGATTAGGTTAATAAATGATGATTAGGGATGAGGTTACATGGAAAGGCTAGGTGTAGGGTAGATGACAAGAGAGATGTAGAAATATTAAATTCCTAGAAAATGTTAATGAAGGATTAAAATAGGATAATAGGATAAAATAAGGAAATTAAAGTGATTAATGATAAAATGGGATAAAATGATGAAATTAAAGGATTAATGAAATGATAGGATAAATGATAAATGATAAATGATAAAGGGTAAATAAGATAAAATGGGTTAATAATAATAATTAATCTTGCGATTAATTATTATATGGATGATGTTGGGATATTTGTGGGACAAATTAGTCGTAATTAAGCATGTTGACATTTTAGATGTCTACAACCTCTTTGTATTTAGATTTGTCTCATTGGACTACTCTATGACCACTTTTGGAAGATTTAAGATGTTCATATACCTTTATAATAATGATCTCCAAAGTGGTAAGAGGTGCAAAATGACCTTATAGGTCATTTGTATATATAGGTTTTACTTTTATTTAGTTTCCCACCATAGGAAACCCATGAAAATATCTAATATGGCCACGATGGAGATTATACCATTTGAAAGATAGCCATTGAAGGTCCTTATACACAACCAATAAGGTGAGAAATATAGGATAGTTAACACTATCCAAGTTCATCGATAATGTCCTAGGAGTGAAAATATCAATATAATGTATGAAGAATGTCTATCAAGACTCAAAATTTGTTCCTATACAATATAATTTGATCCTAAACAAGTTTCAATGGAAGATAAAGGTGGTTAATACAATGGACAAGTAGGTCCCCATGGAGGCTAAGCGTGCTCATGAGTCAAATATATGTGAATTTTCTATGTGTGTCAAAGTGCACCGACATTGATCATTCCAAATTGTCAAATACCAAATCTTGATGTACGTAGTTTTCCTCCTTAAATCTAGTAATGAAAATGCTAATTTAAAAGGATAAAATAAATTTCATATAAGTAATACTCATTCTCGGTGTTGATGGTGTAGTTGGAATTTTTCATTTACTTCATGTGAAATATACAAGAAAATATTTATATATTAATGTCTTCTCATGGTAAAAATATAATATAATCTAAACCATTCAAAGAAAGATTAAAATTGAAAAGCTAAGAAATGAATACACTTGATGGTATGTGAAACAAACTACCACATGTCTATTAAGTTTGATTGAAGAGTTTCATGAGGTGAATATACCCTAGAAGATATAACTACTAAATGCTAAGCCAAGGAATGTAATTTTCCAACCACCACTAAATAAGGCGATGCTAGAAGTCAAGGGATATAGTAACCTAAAGCATGCTACCCCTAGGTGTTTGTATATCCTAATTTGAAATGGAGAAAAATGATCTATCCTTATTATCTTCTTTTCCAAATAATGAAAAGGGATAAATGATAACAATCTCTACTTATGAAACCACGAAACAAACTTTCTATACAAAGGGTGGAATATAATGGAGTCTCACCTTTATGTTATACCTTAAATTTGACATCCATTTGTTCATCATAGGGAAATTTTAACTTTGAATTTACATTTGATTAACTACCACTTAAAAAAATCTTTTTTCTTGGAGAATTCAATAAATAATCATAATATCTTGGCCATATAGTGGAGTTTCGAGCCCTTTTTTCTTTCCAAAAATATTTTTTTGAGCTTGAAACAATGACATAGCCAAATTGATGCCATTTGTCATCAATCATTAGGATATTGGTAGAAAAATTAAAAGAGTTATTGATCAATGTGGTATGCAAAAATAATAAGATAAGAGCTTCAAGATCGATATCTATCTATGTATATATTTAAGATAGATATTAAATTAAAAATGTATATAAATAAATACATTTTTAATTTTATAAAAAAATTAAGTGTAAAGGCGGGAATTTCTATTTGTACATTCCAAATTAATTCAACTTTTTATATTAAATTGTTATGGGCATAAAAAGGTTGTAGTCCCTATTTTTAACCTTGTTAAATAAAATTTTACAAAAAATACTAGGAAATGTTTATTGATATTTATAAAAGATTTTTTTTACAGAATAAGTGATTTTTGTAGGTATAAGTACTAAAAACTAAATTTAATAGCTATCATGGTCACTAGAGTTACCACTACATTCTAAAATATAAATTCAAACCCTAAACTAAATAATACTAATCGTAATAGTTATATATTGTATATTATCATCATATATCAAGAATTAACTCACGTTGAACCACATGCCCTTTGACTTGGAAGATATTTTTGTCTTTTTACATCTTGGTGTGGCTTTGAAGGAATGAAGAGTTTGTAGAAGAAACAACTTCCATACGCGTCACGCGCCTTACATGTTGATCGGTGGAGATTTATACAAACTAGGTTGGGATGAAGTTTTTTTTTGCGGTGTGTACTTGAACATGAGCACAAAGACATTATGATGGAAGCTTATGGTGATATTGCAAGTGGAAATTATGTAGGAGATGCTTTCACACCCAAGATTTTATTGGCTAGTTTGTGGTGGGAAACACTGTATAAGGATTGTAAAGAATATCATAAGACTTGTGATCATTGTCAGAACCTTGGAAAGCTGAGCATAGATATGAAATTACTTTGAGGCCTATTGCAAGTGTATAACCTTTTGAAAATTGGGAAATTGACTTTGTGGGCCCCATTTCCCCACCGCGCGTAGGATTGAATTGCACTACATTATAACTTGTACAGATTATCTTACAAGGTGGGAAGAAGTGGAGCCTACAAAGGATTGCATGACAACTATAGTAGCAAGGTTTCTATGGGAAAACATTATCAGCAGGTATAGATGCCCATTGAGTTTGATGATTGATAGGGGTAATCATTTCCTTAATGAGACCATCAAGATACTATTGGCAAAATTTATGGTGGCACACCATAAAACAACACCCTATCACCCTAGGATAATGGAACTGTTGAGGCTTTCAACAAGATATTGGGACATACATTGACTAAGATTTGTGATGTTGGAAGGAAAGAATAGGATGATAAAGTATTTGCTATACTTTGGGCATACATGATAACTTATAAAATATTGAACAAAGCCACACCCTTCCTAGTTGGTGTTTGGCGTGGAGGTTGTTTTTCCGTGGAATTCATGTTACCTTGCGTATTACACACATAGGAGGTTTGGAGTATGAGCAAGCTCTTGAAGAGTGCACTTGATAAAATGATGTAGTTAAATGAAAGGTGTGTCATAGCATAATATAGTCGAGAAAATAGAAAAGGGCAGAAAGAAGGCATAATATGATTGGCATATTAAGGATAAGAAGCTTCAAGTTGGACAAATGGTTTTTCTATATTATTCATAGATTTTCACCACCCTAGAAAGCTTAATGTGCATTGGTTGGGACCGTATATTGTGACTTACATACTTAATTCAGGTGCTTGGTAGTTAGAGGCACTGGATGGGAGATGGTTGCCCAGTTATTTCAACAGGAGTAGGATGAAGCCCTACTATAAATCATTCTTCTTGGTGTTTTTAATAAGGCAAAGCATTGCCAACAAGAAAGTTTTTGAATTTTTGTTGTGGACTCGATTTCTACTACAATGTCATATATGGCTGGTCCGTCCCTTGATCCTCCTCGTGACCTCATTGATGCCTCTGTTTCTGTCCTGTTTGGCTCTTGGAAATATGTTACGTCAATATATTCAAAATCCCCCTTCTTGGGAAGTTGCTTCCACATTCGTTGATGGGAAATTTTCATTACAAATCCCTTCCTTAATTATGAAGTTACTTAAGCTTCAAGGAGCTATCATTGATCGATCAAGAAATTATGGGACCAGGCCACCTTTAGAGGAGATTAGAAAATGGGTACGTATTAAATGGACTCCCGTGGTCCGGTTGATATTGTTTCCTATACATACAAACGAGTTAATAATCCATTTTCAAATCCTAAAAAAATATTGGTTGATGATGAATATCTATCAATGCATTTTCAAAGTACAATATTTTTTATATCCATTAATGTAATTGCTATTTGGACTCATAAATAAATAACCTTGTTAAATGTGATCTCGAATATACGATGGAAATGACTACCCATGAGGTGTATGTTAAATGAGTTCATCATTCTCTATTGATTATTACACATGTAGAATAATTTTGATGGTGAATATCTACCAAAGCAGTGCATGTTCAAAGTATAATATTTTTATATTGATTCATGTAGTCATAATTGAGAATCATGCATCAATGACCTTGTTGACAATGATCTCTCAATATATTGATGGAAGTGACTACGAATTAACTTATACGTATAAATGAGTTCATCTTTCTCCATTGATTTATGCAAATAAATATTTTTAATGGAAAAGGTCTACCAGCCACAACCCTCAAAGTACAATTTTTATATATTTAGGTCTTAGGTCTTAGGTCCTCCCATGCTTATTGTTGCCCATAGTGGTTTGTTGTCACACTATCATTTTCTTGATTATGGCAGTTATTTTCTTTTCTCGCATAGTTATTTTTTTAAGTGGGATATTTACTCCACCCTTTGGGTGATGTCACACCTATATTCATATTTACCCTCTCATTACCTCCATATATTGATGCAAGTTTGGTTGATGGAATGCTTGGCTCCCATGGTTCCAAAGAAGGCAAGTAAATTCATCCCGAAGGTCTTCGACAAGGTAACAATTCTGAGTCTGAGACTCCTTTACCTGATGTTGTGCTTAATTTACCTAAATTTGATAAGGCTTGTAACTGGCTTGAATCATTCACCCTTGTTGGGTATCTTATTGGATGAGTTCCCCCGAAAGCATGTTGAAATAATGGGTTCACAACCATTGACAACATCCATGGTGTCAAGCTCGAGGGAGTGCAAAACCTCACCAAGGGTTTTTCCTTGTTTTGTTTCAACAAAGATGAACATTGAAAATCCACTTATCAACCATGGCCCCTAGTTCATTTGAAACACACTAGTGGTGTTTTCTCACTAGACCAGGATTTCGTGTTTCGAACAAGCCAAGCTTAAAATCCCAATATGGGTGGAATTTCCAGGGTTTCCTCTCCCCTTGTGGGGATTTTTGAATACTTGATCAAACCCTTGGGTCAATTTATTTGTCTTGAACAACCTAAAATTTTCAATGCTCACCCTCAAAAGTGTGTTTGCATTGAGGTGGATTTATCCAAAGACCTAAAAGACACCATTTATATTCAAGTTGGAGATACCCATTTTTCTCAATGTGTGCTTTATATTAACTTACCCAAAATCTATTTTTTTGTTAATCCTATAAACACATGATTTACGCGTGTCCTCTCATGTCCGAATCCTACCCTATGTCATAAGAGAATATGCAAACGGATCCCAAAGCTCCATCATCCTCAGATAGGTGGACCATGTTAACCAATAAAAGGGGTGCCACTCGTGGTCCTGTAAAACCCTCAACTTCCTCTTATCGACTTGTAAATGATAAAGGAGTTAGCTTCCTCTTATCTCCCTTATGCTCCCCATTGGATACCTTCTGCGGTTGTTCCTTTGAAATCTCCAACTACTTCAGTTTCTTTGCCCCTCCAATTGCTAAGAATGTCATTCATGAAAGAAAACCAACTTTATTTTCCCAAAAAGCTTGCTTTAGTCAATCCCATAGCCCTTCCCCAATGGAAGACAAAGTGAGTTTGTGTAAGAAAACTCAGACCTTGGCAATGGTAGATGTTACTCATGTCACTTCATCCCACAACTAGTTTTCTCCCATCTCCAATCTTGATGAGGAGGGATCTATGTACCTCGATTCAGCCCAATGATTATGTACTCTTAAAATATACATGGCCTTATCGAGCCCATATGGAGATATGTGGTTAGGGACAATTGGCTTCATGTTCATCACACGTGTTTTATTTTTCTATAAGAAGTTAAACTCATAGGATTTTTACTCCATTCTTATGCTCACACCATCTGTTCTAATGTAATTTTCCATGCATGCAATCACGACCCTAGGAATGGAGGGTTCATGACCTTTATTTCCCTAATATTGCACATCATGTGAATTTATGGTGCTCGACCCCACTCATTGAGTGGTTTTGAGTCTTTTTATTCAAACAAGTGTATCCTTGAGTTATCCAATTATTTATGCATCCACCGATGTTATTGAACAAACTATATATTGGGGGTGGATTTCTAATTCTTTACCTAATGCTCTTTGGATAATATGTGGTGATTTTAATATGGTTGAATACTTAGAAGACAAGGCTGGTCATTTTTCCATGCATTGGTGCATGGGAGAGGGAGTGTTGGTTCTATTAAAATATTTCATGGAATCGAGCAATAGATGATGTATACATACATACATACATACATACATACATACATACATACATACATACATATATATATATATATATATATATGTGTGTTATATTATATATATATAATATATTATATATATATATATATATATATATAGACACACACACACATACACATATATGGAATTTCTTAGTATGTTTCGCAATCTGTATTTATGTGTGAAACATAGGGCATCATCATATCCGAAAGGTGTTAAAACCCATAGATTGACTATAAGGTCGACCATTGGCATTGGGAAGTTTTAAAGGTGACTAGTTTTTGTAGAGTGGTGAAGGGTATGAATTCTCTATCATATTTGTATGGGAAGTTACCTAGGTTACGAAGGATTCCATTAAAACCCTTTCTCGGGTTTTTTAAATCTTATCTAGGTAGTTATTTTTATGTAGATTACAGATCTAAGTAGAGGATATTTTGCTAGGTGGGAGAGGAAAAGGCTCTTACATGTATGCGGAAGTTGTTGCAATCTATGATCGGCTTCTACGGAGGGCTTAAACATTTCGGGATTTTTTCCGAACAATGAAAAACATTTTGGGTCTTCATCAAATTCTATTGACAATAAGCAATTTCAAAGCAAAGTGAGTAAAAACTAGTACTACGTGTAAAATTTCCAAAAATAATAATTGCAGGATAGATTCACATGTTTTTAATTTAATAAAAATAGAATTAAATATAATTTTAGAGTAACTGATATGATAACATACAATAAAGATACAAATGTTAATCATTCAAACAATGCAAAACTATAAGTAAATGGGAGAGATAAATGACTTAGCCGATTCTTGTGTGATCTTGAAATGATATGGGCTAAGTAAAGTGTTTGACATGATTCAAACAATGTCATAACTTTGTCATCTCAGAATTTTAGAACTCAAGAGTAGAGGCAAACAGGGGCGCCTGATACAGATGATACGCCTAGGTGTTAGTGACTATGTAGAGGCTTGAGATATTCTTTCTTATGTGTTGCTAGGGTTTTGTTTGTTGATTCCTTTTAGTCACTTGATATTCACTCTTTGATTGTCAAAGGTACTAGTAACCTATAAAATAGAAGTTCACCTTCACAAGCCCACAAACCACATCAAACCTAAAAAGTAAAATGTAGATTGGGAGTCGATGACCTTCAGTGGTCACCGAGAGTTAAATTACAACCAAGCACTACAATAAATCTTTGATCCATGTATTTCTTGTGTGTGTGTTTAAGAATAATGCCCTAGCATGCCCTTGTGTAATTTGCACTTGATAGCGAGTTGCAACTAGAATGTAGCAATGTAGTAGAATGTGTGGATGGAATAGAATGAACTTCCCCTTCTTATGTGTAAGGATGATGAAATATAGCCTAAGTATTAAAGGCATATAAGGATTAGGCATGCAAATGAAGGGTGCGTAGGTGCACATAGAATTATAGGGCAACATGCCTTGCCTACGAAAGCATAAATTCAGGATTTAGCTATTTTCTAGTATAAGGCTAAATATAGACATGAAGTGTAGAGCACACAACAATATGAAGACTTGAAGAGATCGTAAAGGATATTTTCAAGAAGTTGAAGATCAAGTGACATGCACAGTTTTAGACTTATTAATAGGATTATATTGTAGTTATATTATTAGATAATCTATTATCAATGAGCTTGCATGCTTTCATAATTATCATGTACGAGCACATGGCTATTCTTAGCATGCAGTCTATTTTAAGGGTGCTTAGGTGGTGAAGGGAAAGTCCCCACTACCTATAAATATGTATTAATTTACATGGTTTAGGGATCTATTTTTTAATAGAGTTATGTTGCTGATCTATAGGCACGTATGACTAATGGTGACATTGTTAAGTATGTATGAAGCTTTTGTGTTTTATAGCAATTAATATAATGGATCTTTGTGGTTGTATATTGTTGGTAGACACATCTGTGACTATTTCTTGCATGGTAAAGTTAATCTTGATTCTTGTATGAGTTAATATTACATATGGTTAAGATCTAAATCTAGTTTATGCGATGCAATATACTTGATTATCTGTTATGGATTTGGAATATTTGTATAATCATACTAACTCCTTGAGCAAGCTGCCATAAAAGAGGACCTAATACCCTTGCGCACTTTGGGTGAGTGCTCAATTCTAGCTGAATGATGTGGCGCCGCGCCTTAGGATGTTGTGGGTAAAATAAGACTAAATTTTGTTTCATTGCTGGGACCTCTTTTTCAGTTGTTTTCCAGGATGTTGTATGATGAAGACGTACTGGTTGACCTTGGCCATTATTGAAGAGTGGCTAGACAATTTAGAGGAAGAGTATGCTCACAGATTTAGCACTAGACCTGATTTTGATGCACACATGTGGGTTGAATAAAATTTGTATCACGAGCTCTATGAGACATTTTTCTCCCATTTTCACATAGAATTGTACAAGTGTCCGTAGCTTACGCATCAAAGAGAATTCAGAGGTTTCGAACACTTATTTAGATGCAGGAAGAATTCCAGCTTTGCATGATGTTGATATGACTTGGACACGCACTGTAGATCATTAGTGGAGTGGTGTTATAAATAGATATATTTTGAGTACGCCATTTTGACTTATTCCTATCCATAGGTTGTTGAGTTCCAGTTCTTGTGTGAACCCAAAGGATCATATTTGTGTGGTATCCCTTTAGCGATTAAGATATTGATTGTAACCATGTATTTGGAAAAAGGTCCTATGGCTAACTAAACCCCACCACACATGAGTGTAGGAGAAGGTGTGATGAAATATGGTAGTCCTGGTGGTAGAAAGGAAGAGAGATGAACAAATGTGAAGGATTTGGAGCTCACTCACGAGAGGATGTAGAGATAGAGCATCTAGAATTCCCCCATTTGGGTAAGCATGGCAGAGAAACCTCTTTGACCTCAGATGAGAGCATGTCGGTGGAAGTTGTGAGGACCGTGAGTGTGCATTTGATCCCTCCTAGAGACCTAGCCTTTGCACTTGGTTTTCTAGTTTTCAGTAACAATCATCAATAAGCAAGCTAGTGTGGGTAGTATATTAGCAAAAATAGATTTAATTTATAATCAAGTTCCAGAGTTAATCAAGTAGCTTATTCATCTATGGTTGCGTAATCATCATCTATCCCATTTTGAGGTCTAGTTGGAGGTATATTTTCTAGAGTGTTATCAACACAAAACGGGCTCAAGGTGTCAAAACCCATAGATTGACTATAAGGTCGACCATTGGCATTGGTGTGAAGTTTTAAAGGTGATTGGTTTTTGTAGAGCTGGTGAAGGGTATGAATTCTCTATCATATTTGTATGGGAAGTTACCTAGGTTACATAAGGATTCCATGAAAACCCTTTATGGGTTTTTTAAATCTTATCTAGGTAGTTATTTTTTATGTAGATTGCACAGATCTAAGAAGAGGATATTTTTGCTAGGTGGGAGAGGAAAAGCCTCTTACACGTATGTGGAAGTTGTTGTAATCTATGATCTGTGCTTCTGGAGGGCTTAAACATTTTGGGATTTTTTTCGGAACAACGAAAAAACATTTTGGGTCTTCGTCAAATTCTATTGACAATAAGCAATTTCAAATTAGTGAGTCAAAAACTAGTACTACGTGTGAAATTTCCAAAAATAATAATTTTGGGATAGATTCACAGGTTTTTAATTTAATAAAAATGGAATTAAATATAATTTTAGAGTAACTGATATGATAACATACAATAAAGATACAAATGTTAATCATTCAAACAATGCAAAACTATAAGTAAATGGGAGAGATAAATGACTTAGCTGATTCTTGTGTGATCTTGAAATGATATGGGCTAAGTAAAGTGTTGGACATGATTCAAACAATGTCGTAACTATCATATGTGAATTTTGGAACTCAAGAGTAGAGCTAGATAGGGCGCCGATATAGGGACAGATATACACCTAGGTGTTAGTGACTATGTAGAGGCTTGGGATCTTCTTTCTTATGTGTCGCTAGGGTTTTGTTGTTGATTCTTTTAGTCACCTGATATTCACTCTTTGATTGTCAAAGGTACCAAAGAACCTATAAAATAAAAGTTCACCTTTAAAAGCCCACAAACCACATCAAACCTAAAAAGTAAAATGTAGATTGGGTAGTCGATCGACCTTAAGGTCACCCGAGAGTTAAATTACAACCAAGTGCTACAATAAATCTAAGAATCCATGTATTTCTTGTGTGTGTGTAAGAATAATGCCCTAGGATGCGCTTGTGTAATTTGCACTTGATAGCAAGTCTGCAACTAGAATGGAGCAATGTAGTAGAATGTGTGGATGGAATAGAATGAACTTCCCCTTCTTATGTGTAAGGATGATGAAATATAGCCTAATTATTAAAGGCATATAAGGATTAGGCATGCAAATGAAGGGTGTGTAGTGCGCACAAAATTATAGGGCAACATGCCTTGCCAAGAAAGCATAAATTTAGGACTTAGCCATTTTCCAGTATAAGGCTAAATATAGACATGGAGTGTAGAGCACACAACAATATGAAGACTTGAAGAGAACACAAAGGATATTTCGACAAGTTGAAGATCGAGCTGACATGCATAGTTTTGAGCTATTAATAGGATTATATTGTAGTTATATTATTAGATAATTTATTATCAAGTGAGCTTGCATGCTTTTGTAATTATCATGTATGTGCACATGGCTATTCTTAGCATTCACGATCTATTTTGAGGGTGCTATGGTGGTGAAGGAAAGTCCCCACTACCTATAAATATGTATTAATTTACATGGTTTAGGGATATATTTTTTTAGAGTTATGTTGTTGATCTATAGGCACGTATGACTAATGGTGACATTGTTAAGTATGTATGAAGCTTCGTGTTTTATAACAATTAATATAATGGATCTTTGTGGTGTATATTATTGGTAGACACATCCGTGACTATTTATTGCATGGTAAAGTTAATCTTGATTCTTGTATGAGTTAATCTTACATATGGTTAAGATCTAGATCTAGTTTATGTTATGCAATATACTTGATTATTTGTTATGGATCTGGAATATTTGTATAATCATGCTAACTCCTTGAGAAAGCTGCCATAAAAGAGGGACCTACTACCGCTTGTGCGCGCTTTGGGTGAGTGCTCAGTTCTAGCTGAGTGATGTGCCATCGTGCCTTATGATGTTGTGGGTAAAATAAGACTAAATTTTGGTTTCATTGTTGGGACCTCTTTCTCCGTTGTATTTCAGGATGTTGTATGATGAAGATGTACCAGTTGACCTTGGCAGTATTGAAGAGTGGTTAGACAATTTAGAGGAAGAGTATGCTCATAGATTTAGCACTAGACCTGATTTTGATGCACACACACGGGTTGAATAAAATTTGTATCATGAGCTCTATGAGACATTTTTATCTATTTTCCCATAGAATTTACAAGTGTCCGTAGCTTATGTATCAAAGAGAATTTAGAGGTTTGAACACTTATTTAGATGCAGAAGAATTTGGCTTTTACATGATGCCGATATGACTTTGACACACACCGTAGATCATTAGTGGAGTGGTGTTATAAGTAGCTATATTTTTAGTACACCATTTTGACTTATTCCTATCCATAGGTTGTTGAGTTCAGTTCTTGTGTGAAACCAGAGGATCATATTTGTGTGGTATCCCTTTAGCGATTAAGATATGGATTGTAACCCTGGATTTGGAAAAAGGTCCTATGGCTAACTAAACCCCACCATGCGTGAGGGCAGGAGAAGGTGTGGTGAAATATGGTAGACCTGGTGGTAGAAAGGAAGAGAGATGAAATGTGGCTTAAGTTTAATGAGGTGTGCGAGAGGGATTTAGAGAAGCAACATGAAGTTATGGAACAAATGGCATTGTGGAGAGAGATGACTCGTGAAGGATTTGGAGCTCACGTAGAGGATGTAGAGCCAGAGCATTTGGAATTCCATCATTTTGGTAAGCATGGTAGAGAAACCTCTTTGACCTCAAATGAGAGCATGTCGGTGGAACTTTTGAGGACCGTGAGTGCGCATTTGATCCCTCCTAAAGAACCTATCCCTTGCACTTGGTTTTCTAGTTTCTACAACAATCATCAATAAGCAAGCTAGTGTGGGTAGTGGTAAATGTGATTGGTTTTTAGAATGAAGGTATGAATTTTTATCATATTTGTATGGTAAGTTACCTAGTTAGTATGATTCCATGGAAAACCCTTTCTCTTTTTTAAATCTTTCTAGGTACTTATTTTTTATGTAGATTACACATATCTAACAGAGGATATTTTGCTAGGTGGGAGAGGAAAATCATCTTACACATATGCAAAAGTTGTTGACAATCTATGATATGTGCATGAGGGCTTAAACAGGTGATTTTTTTGAACAATGAAAAACATTTTGGGTCTTCACAAATTCTATCGACAACAAGCAATTTCAAAGCAACGAGTCAAAAACTAGTACTACGTGTGAAATTTCCAAAAATAATAATTTCGGGATAGATTCAGCTGTGTTTTTAATTTAATAAAAATGGAATTAAATATAATTTTAGAGTAAGCGATATGATAACATACAATAAAGATACAAATGTTAATCATTCAAACTAATGGAAACTATAAGTAAATGCGAGAGATAAATGACTTAGCCTATTCTTTGTGATCTTGAAATGATATGGGCTAAGTAAAGTGTTGACATGATGCTAAAAGGAACGATAACCAAATCATACCAAGCCAAGAACACAGATGATAATCAAACACCACGATCAATAAGATGAAAGCAATTCACCATAATAACTTTACATAAAAATTTGCAAACAAATGAGCAAAATATCATATATTATTATGGAACTCAATGAAATACAATGAGAATGGGCCTCGCTTTATATAGGCAAGGAATAACAATCTAAGATTCACAAGGTTAGATTTAGCCATAAATCATGGAAAGAACTAGTCAAGTCCATATATTTATAGAGAACTAGACATTAAGGATCTAGTCAATACCATAGATCTAGGAAAGAACTAGTCAATACCATAGATCAAGGCAAGAACTATACCTAACAACTAGATAATATCTCCTAATATCTAAATAAATAAAAAGAAATATCCACACACATAAGTGGGTGAGGATAAATACAATAAAGGTAAATAATATACCTAGGTGAACATGAGCTAAGGTAAATACCTACTCTAATGATGCAAACAATGTAGTAACTATCATCCTGTGAATTTTGGAACTCAAGAGTAGAGCGAGATAGGGCGCCGATCTGGAGACAAGATATGCCTAGGTGTTAGTGACTATGTAGAGGCTTGGGATCTTCTTTCTTATGTGTCACTAGGGCTTTGTTGTTGATTCCTTTTAATCACCTCGATATTCACTCTTTGATTGTTAAAGGTACCAGTAACCTATAAAATAGAAGTTCACCTTCACAAGCCCACAAACCACATCAAACCTAAAAATTAAAATGTAGATCGGGAAGTCGACCGACCTTCGTGGTCACCCGAGAGTTAAATTACAACCAAGTGCTACAATAAATCTTCAGACTCCATGTATTTATTGTGTGTGTGTTTAAGAATAATGCCCTAGCATGCCCTTGTATAATTTGCACTTGATAGCAAGTTCATGCAACTAGAATGTAGCAATGTAGTAGAATGTGTGGATGGAATAGAATGAACTTCCCTTCTTATGTGTAAGGATGATGAAATATAGCCTAAGTATTAAAGGCATATAAGGATTAGGTGTGCAAATGAAGGGTGCGTAGGTGCACACATGAATTATAGGGCAACATGCCTTGCCTACGAAAGCATAAATTCAGGATTTAGCTATTTTCCAAGATAAGGCTAAATATAGACATGAAGTGTAGAGCACACAACAATATGAAGACTTGAAGAGATCGCAAAGGATATTTTCGATAAGTTAAAGATCAAGTGACATGCACAAGCTTTTTAGAGCTATTAATAGGATTATATTGTAGTTGTATTATTAGATAATCTATTATCAGTGAGCTTGCATGCTTTCATAATTATCATGTAAAGCACATGGCTATTCTTAGCATGCAATCTATTTTGAGGGTGCTTAGGTGGTGAAGGGAAAGTCCCCACTACCTATAAATATGTATTGATTTACATGGTTTAGGGATCTATTTTTGTTAGAGTGATGTTGCTGATTTATAGGTACGTATGACTAATGGTGACATTGTTAAGTATGTATGAAGCTTCTGTGTTTTATAACAATTAATATAATGGATCTTTGTGGCTGTATATTGTTTGTTGACACATCTGTGACTACTTCTTGCATGGTAAAGTTAATCTTGATTCTTGTATGAGTTAATCTTACATATGGTTAAGATCTAAATCTAGTTTATGTGATGCAATATACTTGATTATCTGTTATGGATCTGGAATATTTGTATAATCATGCTAACTCCTTGAGCAAGCTGCCATAAAAGAGGGACCTAATACCCTTGTGTGCTTTGGGTTAGTGCTCAATTCTAGCTGAATGATGTGGTGCCATGCGCCTTAAGATGTTGTGGGTAAAAAGTAAGACTAAATTTTGTTTCATTGATGGGACCTCTTTTTCAGTTGTTTTCCAGGATGTTGCATGATGAAGACGTACTAGTTGACCTTGGCCAGTATTGAAGAGTGGTTAGACAATTTAGAGGAAGAGTATGCTCATATATTTAGCACTAGACCTGATTTTGATGCACACACATGGGTTGAATAAAATTTGTATCATGAGCTCTATGAGACGTTTTTATCTATTTTCCCATAGAATTGTACAAGTGTCTGTAGCTTACGCATCAAAGAGAATTTAGAGGTTTCAAACACTTATTTAGATGCAGGAAGAATTCCAGTCTTTGCATGATGCTGATATGACTTGGACACGCACTTTGTAGATCATTAGTGGAGTGGTGTTATAAATAGCTATATTTTTGAGTACGCCATTTTGACTTATTCCTATCTAGAGGTTGTTGAGTTCTAGTTCTTGTGTGAAACCATAGGATCATATTTGTGTGGTATCCCTTTAGCTATTAAGATATGGATTGTAACCTGTATTTGGAAAAGGTCCTATGGCTAACTAAACCCCATCACACACGAAGGTGTGGTGAAATATGTAGAACTGGTGGTAGAAAGGAAGAGAGAAGAAATGCAGCTTAAGTTTAATGAGGTGTGTGAGAGGGATTTAGAGAAGCAACGTGAAGTTATGAAACAAATGTTATTGTGGAGAGAGATGGCTCGTGAAGGATTTGGAGCTCATGTAGAGGACATAGAGCCAGAGCATATGGAATTCCCCCATTTGGGTAAGCATGGCAAAGAAACCTCTTTACCTCAGATGAGAGTGTGTCGAGTGGAAGTTTTGAGGACCGTGAGTGCGCATTTGATCCTCCTAGTGACCAGCCCTTGCACTTGGTTTTCTAGTTTCTACAACAATCATCAATAAGCAAGCTAGTGTGGGTAGTAGAGTAACGACAAATAGATTTAATTTATAATCAAAGTCCAGAGTTAATCAAGTAGCTTATTCATCTATGGTGGCGTAATCGTCATCTATGCTATTTGGAGGTCTAGTTGGAGGTATATTATCTAGAGTGTTATCAACAAAAAATGTGGGCTCGCAAAACATTGGGATCACATTTGGGAGCAATACACCTTCACAGACCATGGGAGTTCAATTTAGCACAAATTTTGGAACATAAGGATGTGCATCCTCTGGTTTGTTTCCTACTATAGGGGGGGGGATGTGAAGATTAGGTGGTTCGGGATCTAGAAGATCTGGTGGTTCTCGGGGGCGGAGGAGACATATGAGGTAATACAAGTTTTAGATCTGGTGGGCATGGTCTGCACCAACCCTAGCAAGTCTATTTGGAGATGTCTCTTTTTGTCCTAGAATACATAGGGATTGAAGATGTAGTTGAGCATGTGTATATGTGTGGAATACTATGGCACATGAAAGATATTATAGCTCCAGAGCGTAAGGCAAGTCATCTTGTAACTACTTTGCAAGGACACAAACATAATTGGTACAAGAAATATGATCGAACCAGACTTGTGTAGACTATACCACGTTGTGTGATGATTTCTTGGTAGAGTTTCACATACCCTAGTTTGAGTAGAAGAGCATCAACATGTTGAAGGAAATCAAGCATGGCATGACTATGAGTGTAAAGGAGTATGATGCTTTAAAAAATATTATCAAAGTTATATTATGACATTCACCCGAGTCAGCATGCTCAATGGTTCATTAGAGGCTTGATTACACCTTTTAGAAGGGCACTCTCACATAAGACATTTACTGACACACACGTAAGGCTTTAGAAGTTGCTCTCACATGTTGAGGTAGTTGGGAGCTTAGACATTGGAGTTAGTCTATTTTTGTAAGTTCATATAACATTTATGGAAAAATAGTTGGAGAATTTTTCAGCTAATTTAACTCATGAGACGTAAAATGGAATTTGGTGCACAAACTATGAAGTAGAAGGACATACTAAGGATATCTATCCTTGAAAATTTGTGTGTGCCATGTTCTAGACTTTGAGATCTATCATTTGGATCATGATTCAAGTAGATGCCCATTGTTACAACGCGTGATAAGGAAGAACATGTCCTGTTACATCGTAAGATTTGTAGTCTACCATCCATGGTACCGAGAATTCGCAGTTGATTGATTAGATTCATGATTCCATTGATACTGGTGTGTGATGCACTCAATGTTGCAAACAATTATAAGGAAAAAGGTGAGGTTCATGAGCACCATAATGAAGGGTACTCTAATGGAGGGAGGGTAGAGGAGGATATAATGGAGGATTAGTGGGTGAGGTTGCGGTGGTGGAAGATGTGATTTCCCTCATGGAACATGTTATACATGCGGGTCCCCTGATCATTACAAACATGAATGCCCTTAGAATATTACTTTTTCTTTATGTGGAAAGAACCAAAATTATGAAGAATTCCTAGACTTGTATGAATATTTGAGCAAGAAGCACACGCAGGATAAGGGCGTGGGAATGGTTAGGGTACAATTAACTCTGGAAGATCAATGGATGCCAAAGTTAGTGCCCGATCCCGAGTTGGTACTTATGTTAGTCACTACGTGTGCGAGGAAGTTTCAAAGTAGAAGCCTATTATTACAAAATAAGAGGTATTGCATGCAAAGTATCTAGAACCTACTCATCAGAAGGAATTTTATCAAGAAACCATGGAAGTTATTAGAAACTTACAGGGTGAGATATAATGCTTGAAGGAGCAGTCATGGAACCTAGAGTAGGCCAAATTAGTTGAGCTTCCTTAAAAATATGTTTATGATTTGAAGGAGGTTTGTAAGATGCTACAACAAGAAAACATCATTCCTTTATTGGGGAAATGATTAAGAGGGAAGATGTCACATGCGACCTGGAGTTGAGCATGAAATACATATTCTACATGCTAACTTACCTCCTCATAGTTTGGATTATGACAAAGAGATCACTCTAAATGTTGTTGTTGATGGATGGCTTTTGAGTAACATTTTGATTGATATAGGTGCAGAAGTGAATGTAATCACTTTGGATGCGTGGAATCAGATGGGGAGGCCACAATTACAACCATCTTAAAATGTGTTATTTATGGAAAATAGGACTAAGGACACACCCATTAGAGTCTTGAAAGACTCTACTATTACTACACAAGGGGATAAGTTTACTGGGGATTTTGAGGTCTTGACGCTTGCAGAGGAAGATAGTTTTCCAACATTGCTTGGGCTCCCTTAGTTCTATGTGAATAATACTGATTTGCGCTTAATAAAGGATACATTAGTTTTGAGAACAAGGAAGAGCGCATCATCATTCCTTTAACAAATAGAAAAGTTGCACCTTATGTAGAACCTTTGAGTGAAGAAGATTTGAACATAATTTATGTGCGCACCATTAGAGATCTGAAGTACTTGAGCCATCAAAGGAAGGAGTTATTCAGTGGGATGATGCACAGTCTATGAGTGATACTACAAGTGTTGCATGTGATAACTGGGCACATGGGACTTATGAAATGATTGGTCATGAGATAAAAAGTGTAGTTACGTACGTAAGTAAGCCACATTTTGTTAGGTATTTGGGAAGTAACCAGGTACCAAGGTACATTGGTGAAGGTAATCTGGAAGTGTTTTTACACACTATAGAAGTTCATGGATAAATCAAGTAGAAAGAAGGAATATTCTTGTATATACCTTGCATGGACAATAACGCACTAGTGGATGGTACACAGAGATGGTCTTTTAGAGTGGCAAGAAGTGAGAATTGCCTTCTCTGCTAGATTTATTCATAGCAATGCACCTACCAAGATATGTGAATTTCATGGGAAGGATGCTCAACACCATGTTCAACAATGTGAGAGACTCTAGACAAAGGGGCAAGAGGCCTTACCACCTTCACTATGGGTGCATAAGTTTTGTTACACCTTATGAGGCTGCGCACGTGCCCGGTATGTTTATGCCAAGTTAAATAGAGAAACACAAAATTGGCAAGAATTGACTGCATGTATGATTCAGACCTTTGACTATTTTTCCACTAAACCTCCAGTTAATGAAGCATTATAGGTAATGAAGTGCATGAAATTGGGAGATAGTGCAAAGGCTCAAGAACTTATTCAGGAGTTACTAGGTGATTCAAATTTGGAGGTGTGTTTTGAAGAAGAAGAGACAAATACAAAACAACTTGGGTGTGCCTGCCTAAAAAAAAAAAAAAGGTAAGATGGTCTACATAATTGATGATGAAGAAGTGGAAAATCTAGATGTTGAGCATACTGAGGATATGCACAAGGTATTAGACAATGTAGATGAGAAGGCGTACGCATATCATAAGCCTATGAAAATGAAGAATGTCAACATTGTGAAAGATGTTGAACCTAAGGATGCCATCATTGGAGATTATTGGTCTGACTCAGAGGTTGCTAAAATAATTAAGTTAATGCGTGACTTCCATGACTTATTTCCTAAAAGCTATCAAGATTCAAATGGGGTAAATCACTCATTGAGCGAGATGAAGATCAAGTTAAATGAAGGTGTACACTTGGTTAGAAGAGGCCTTACAGGATGAATCCTAATCTGTGCATCAAGGTAAAGGAAGAAATTGATAAGATGTTGAATTGGAATCATTGAGCCCATTGAGGATTCATAGTGGGTTAGCCCTATGGTGATAAGTATAAAGAAAGATGGAAGAATAAGAATTTGTGTGGATTATAGGGAGTTGAATGTTGCATGTGTAATAGATCCCTTTCCCACACCTTTTATTGAAGAAATTTTGAAGGCGTTGCAGGGCGCAAGATCTACTCCTTCATTGATGGATTTTCTAGATATCATCAGTGTAGATTGCTAAAGAGGATCAAGAGAAGAAAATTTCACCATTGAGTGGGGAATTTTTGCATACACAATTATGCCTTTTGGATTGAAGAATGCGCCTGTAGTCTTTTCACACATTGTTGTGTAAACATTCTAGGAATTTATTCATAAGTTCTTACATGTTTACTTGGATGATTAGATAATGTATGGGCTAGTGAAAGATCATTGTGAAAATTTAAGGCTTATGTTTGAGAGGTGCCAACAATTGAACATCTCCTTAAACATTAAGAAGTGTGTTTTTGCTACACCCTTTGGGACTTTGTTGGGACACATTATTTGTAAAGAAGGCCTATTGGTAGATCCGGCTAAGGTTGCTATTATTTTGGAATTATAAGAACCTACTAACCATTACAAGGTGCGTGGATTCTTGGGGAATACAACATATTATAGGAAGTTTATTAAAGGTTATGCTAAGATTTCGTCGCGCCATTGGAGGAATTTTTAAAGAGTAAATGCAAGTTCCATTGGGGTGAAGCGCAATAATGCGTGTTTGAGATGTTAAAGGAAAATCTTACCACAACTCCTATTATGTGCTTTCCTTCATGGACCAAACCTTGTCATGTGCATGTGGATGCTTCTAACATGGCCATTGGTGCTCTATTAGCCCAACTAGGAGAAGGTATTGTTGATCATCCTATTTGTTTTTAAAGCATGAAGTTAACACCACTAAACAAAATTATATAACTACAAAGCACGAGGCTCTATCTAAGATTTAAACACTACATAAGTTCCAAAAATACTATGGCAACACCATTCATATTATATACGATCATGTGACACTTAAGTATTTGGTGAAAAATCCCATTCTGTAGGGGTGCATATTTTGTTGGATTCTGTTGTTTTAGGAATTTGATTTTATAGTGGTGGGTAAGCCAGGCAAGAGAAATTCTGGACCGGATCATTTATCTAGAATTAACTCAAGTTGAACCACATACCCTTTGACTTGGAATATATTGCTGTCTTTTTACGTACTGGTGTGGTGCCTAAAGGAATGATCATTTTGGAGAAGAAACAACTTGTCATACGCATTGCACCTTACATGTTGATCAGTGGAGATTTATACAAACTAGGTTGGGATGAGGTTTTTCGCCAGTGTGTACTTGAACATGAGCGCAAAGAATTTATGATGGAAGCTCATGGAGATATTGCAGGTGGAAATTATGTAGGAGATGCTTTGCACCCAAGATTATATTGGCTAGTTTGTGGTGGGAAACACCGTATAAGGATTGTAAAGAATATCGTAAGACTCGTGATCATTGTAACCTTGGAAAGCCCGAGCATAGAGATGAAATTACTTTGAGGCCTATTATGAGTGTAGAACCTTTTGAAAATTGGGCAATTGACTTTGTGGGCCCCATTTCCCCACCTACGCGTAGGAGTGAATCGTGCTACATTATAACTTGTGCAGATTATCTTACAAGGTGGGAAGAAGTGGCACCTACAAAGGATTGCATGACAACTATAAGTAACAAGGTTTCTATGGGAAAACATTATCAACAGGTATGGATGCCCATTGAGTTTGACAAGTGATAGGGGTACTCATTTCCTTAATGAGACCATCAAGATACTATTGGCAAAATTTATGGTGGCACATCATAAAACCACACCCTATCACCCTCAGGCTAATGGAACTGTTGAGGCTTTCAACAAGATATTGGGACATACATTGACTAAGATTTGTGATGTTGGAAGGAAAGACTAGGATGATAAAGTCTCTACTATACTTTGGGCATACATGACAACTTATAAAATATTGAACAAAGCCACACCCTTTCAGTTGGTGTTTGGCATGGAGGTTGTTTTTCCCATGGAATTCATGTTACCTTACGTATTGCACACGTAGGAAGTTTGGTGGATGAGAAAGCACTTGAAGAGCACACCGATAAAATGATGCGCTTAAATGAAAGGTGTGCCATAGCATGATGGAATTAGAAAATAGAAAAGGCCAGATAGAAGGCATAATATGATAGGCATATTAAGGATAAGAAGCTTCAAGTTGGAAAAATGTTTTTCTATATTATTCATTAATTTTCACCACCTTGGAAAGCTTAATGTACAATTGTCGCGACCATATATTTTGACTTACATACTTAATTGTGCTTAGTAGTTAGAGGACCTGAATGGGAGATGGTTTTGTTATTTCAATTAGGATGAAGGCCTACTATAAATCATTCTTCTTGGTGTTTTTAATAAGGCAGCTTTGCCAACAAGAAATTTTTGAATTTTTGTGGTGACTGATTTCTACCGCAATGTCATATCCGGCTGGTCCAACCCTTAATTCTCCTCTTGACCTCATTGACGCCCTGTTTCTGGGCCCTGTTTAACTCTTGAAAATATGTTACGTTAGTATATTCAAAATCCCTCTACCCGGGAGGTTGCTTTCACATTGCGTTGATGGGACTTTTTCATTACAAACCCCTTCCTTAATTAGTGAAGTTACTTGAGCTTCAAGGACCTATCACCGATTAGTAAAATTATGGGACCCGTGCCGCCTTTGGAGGAGATTAGAAAATGGGTACGTATTAAATGGACTCCTTGTGGTCTAGTTGATATTGTTTCCTTTCAAATGGATTTATGCTTTTTACTTTTTCTCATAAGGAAGATTTTGCGAGAGCTTTGTTGGGGGCCCCTAGTTTTTGGTTGGAGAGGCTTTATCTTCGACGTTGGACTCCTAGGTTCAATGATAGGATGTAGACCATGACCTATTCCTTGATCTAGGCATGACTCCCGAGATCCCCTTGGATTTTAGGCCCTCAAATATCATTGAAGGAATTTTCTCTCCATTGGTTCCCTTCATGCTATTGATAAAGCAACTAAAGTTGGCACTAGATTTATTCATGCTAGATTTTATGTCAATGCTGATATCAACTCTCCTTTTCCATCTTCCATTGAGATACACTTTGATCTTCTTAGTTGGTTTCATCCCATAGAATAAAAATACATTCCTCAGAGTGCACCTACTATAAAATCATTGGCCATCATGCTCAAGCTTTACCTTCCAAGCCGTAACCAAAAGCTAGAGAGAAATTCCCGCACCCTAAAGAAAAAAACAAGTTTGTACCCAAAGTCACTAAGGATGTCATCACTTTGAATCCTTTTTATTTTCTTCTTAAGTAGGGTTAGATCCCTATTTTTGTGCTCCCCTTCTCCCCTCTCCCGTCCTCCCCGTTGGAGCCTTTGTTGGCTCATCATGTTCCCACTTCCCTCCGGCCTTGGTCGGTTGTCCCTTCCTTCATCCCCTTCTTTGGATTTTTCTTCTCCTCCGCCTTTGTCCTCTTATCATTATTTGGAGATTCCTCTTACCTTCCCTCTCTTTAGTATTTCCCGGTTGTCTCTTCTCCCTCCTCTTCTATTTCCCTCGCATGTTATCGAATTCAGCTTGTTTTTCCTTTTCCCCCATCTATCTGCTCCTCTCATTTCCTGGATGTCTCTAATTTTGTTCCTCACCCTCCATTAAAGGGAGAATACTCTCATCTCCTCATCATCTCTCTCGTGAGTAGAGAATAACACTGCAAGAAATACTAGAAATAGTGTTAAACAAAATCCTGATGTGGGGCCTAAAAAGGTAAAGGAAGGCTCACCAATCAAGCCAAGCTTCAAGAGGAAGCATTTCAAAATATTTCTAAAGGTACACAGGGTTTGCTCACCATATCAGGTGGAAGTAAACATAAATCAAAGAAATGAATATCTTCTCATGGAATGTAAGGGGTTTAAACACCCTTAGAAAAGAGAATCCTCAAAGACTTTAGACTCAGGCATTGTCCTGATATTTTAATGTTGTAAGAAACTAAGCTAAAAGAGGAGGACTCACTCCATAGATCCGGCCTAATGCCTCCTTTGCCTCACAAAACTCTAATGGTAATTCAGGTGGTTTATGCAATTTTGGAATCCGAAGACTCTTTTTGGTGAATGTATTATTAAAACTCCCCATTTTATGTTAATTTTTTTCAAGAAATTGGTTCTAATGTGGGAATGGTGGTTGTAAATATTTATGCCTCGAATCTTCAAAATTAGTGAGAAAAATCTGGAAGGAACTTCTAGAATTTCATAATATCTGTAAACATCTTCCTTGTTTTATAGCTAGTGACTTCAATACTCCCGCACTTATCGAAGAAACAAGGTGGTGCCAAAGATAAACACTAATCATTGCTTCACGATTAAGAACATGAAACATCCTCCTTTCCGCTTTGAGCTTTCCTGGCTTCAGAATCATAATTTAGATAATCTTATCTCTGATTGGTGGAAGATTGATATTCAGGGCTCAACAATGTTCAAGTTTGCTAAGAAGCTCAGTTTTGTCAAAAAGAAGATTAAAATATGGAAGTTGCAGGTTTTTGGTGATATTCGTAGAAGGAAGGATTTACTTATGAGAAATTAGCCTCTATTATTTCCAGTATTGATGTAAGTGTCAGATATCCTCTTCTCCAATAACAAGAGCTTTCTCTCCTTAGTGACTTCAAGAATACTCTTGCTAAGGATGAAGTCTATTGGTGTTAAAGATCTATCAGACTTGCATGTAATTATCTTGGAGTTTTAACAAAATGACATTCTTCTAAGGGAATGGAACAATACATTTGTGGACTTTCTCCTAAATCTATGAGTTTTAAGCTGATCACTAATTACAGGCCTATAAGCCTTTGCAACACGTCTTATAAGATTATTACTAAGTTGTTGGCATCCAGGTTGAAACCCCTTATGGACAGACTAATCTCGGAGCAACAAAATGGGTTTATTGGTGGTAGGGTGATCCAATGTGGCATTATTACTATCCACGAGGTTCTTCATTCATCTTCTCTCACTAAATCAAAAAGTATGATTATCAAACCGATATGCAATTTTTTTTTTTGATAGTGTAAGTTGGCCCTTCTTACTCAAGGTTCTTGAGAAATATGGTTTTGGGGTGAAATAACGTTCTTGGATTCAAAACTGCATCTGTACCCCCAAATTTTCCATCCTTATAAATGGTATCCCTCATGGATTCTTCGCTTCCAGCTATGGAATTAGGCAAGGGGACCCTCTTTCACCCTTTTTTTTCATTCTTATGACAAATACTCTTAGTAGATCCTTCGAAGCAACCAAAAGAGATGGCAAAATTTCTTGCATTACTACTACATAAAAATACTTGCAACTACTCACAAACAATTTGTTGATGACACACTCCTGCTTGGCGTAACATCGGTTATGGAAGAAAAGGTCTTGAAAAGGATTCTAGATTGTTATCAATCTGATTCTAAGCAATTAGATACACTTACTTTGTAGATACTCTCATTATGTCCGGAATTTTCTCTTTCACAATTTTGGTGTGTCTTGGGTGTTTCCCAATTCTATTTCAGATGCTATTTGCCAATGGGTACCCCTTTTTGACACCAAATTGTTAACCTTTCTTGGAAACTCATTCTACCCCATATTGTATGGAATATTTGGAAGGAAAGAAACATGTGAATTTTCAAAGAACAACCAAGAAAACCCATAAAATTTACAACTTGGTGGTGGTTGGGCTACAAGAAAATTTGAACCGCTACATCTGCAAACAACACAAATGCAAAATATCTCTCAATATGAAAGCGAAGTGGTCTCAAAGAACTCCGTATTCCCATTCATTCCCCCAATTTGGTGGTTTTAAGAGATAATATTTCTTGGTATCCTCCACCTTAAGGTTCCCTTAAATATAATACCGATGGTGCTACTAAAGGGAACCCAAGAGATTCGATGGAGGTGCCTCCATTAGAGATGAGCAGTGGTCAACCTATGGCAGCCATGACTATCAATTTTGGTAAAGGAACTAATCACGAGAGATGAAGCCCTTGCAATTATTAATGGTATGGGGATTGCTACCAATTTTGGTAGAATAAAAATCATCATTGATAAAGTGATTCCCTTAAATTGATCAATCTCTTAAAGAATAAGGGCATTTCCAAATGGAACATTAACAACATTATTGTTGATATCAAATAGATTCAATCTTAATTCTGCAATGTTTAGTATCAACATATTTACAGAGAAGAAAATCGTGGCTGATCTATTAGCTAACATTGGAGTTTCTCTTTGAGATACAAAAGACTTGGATAGGGATTTCTTTGAATTTCTTCTTAAATATTTTTTTGATGATTTCCCAAAGAAAAATTAGTATAAGTGAGGATTTCTTTGTCTATTGTATTTTTGCTCACATTGACAATAGTTTCATCCGTTCTTATCCCTATTTCACCATCGGTAAAGATATAATTAATTATGACTTGATGGTGGTTTCTAATAATTATGTGCATCTCACGTGGGAAGCTAAGATCTCAAATTTTAATTTTTTTATTGTGATTTTTAATCATAATTGTGAGTGTCCTATGTTCCGGTTGGCTTGAGGTAGAGGGGGAAAATGTCATTATTTTAAGGCCCATTTTATTTCTCATTTATTCATCACCTTTTTCTCTCGCTTCTCGGCTTTGTTAGCAATGGGGTGTGCCTTAGTGCAAATTGGTCCTACTAATTGCAATGAGTTGATAAAGGATTTGGAGGTGTGGAATTTTCTCAAGGAGAAGGGGGTTACACCATTTATTTAGAGATTGCTCAAGCATTTTGTTATTATGTTGAGTAATCTATTATCCTCATGGAAGCGGGGTAAGGTGAGAGTGGGTAAAACCAATTTTGAAATTTATATTGAAATTATTGTTGCGGCGACGGGCCTTCCGTTTAAGATGACATTTACTTCAAGAGGTCCTTAAAGGAAGAAATAACAGATTTTTAGCAAAGATAAAAGAACGAGTTAATAGTTACTAGTCCTGGATATGAAAGGGCCTCAATGAAATATCTTTGGGATCACATTGCTTGAGCAAGTTATGTGTTACTTCATGATGAAAGGTAGGTATAAACTCATTTTTGGCCCCTAGATTTTTATATTGTCCCATTTTCTTAATGATATCAAGGTGAATTTGGAAAACTTCCTTTTCCAATCTTTGTATTTGTCAATTAAGAAGGCCCGTGTTGGTGAGGGACCCGTACTCCATCAAGGTTTGCTCTATTTTCTTTTCAAAACCATTGTGGATACCCAAAATTTTCCATGTGTACGACTATGGCTTGTTTAAGACGCTGTCGTGCCCCTCCTCCTCCCCCTTCGTCTCATTATTTTTGCCACCACCTCAACCCTTCGCTTGCTTCCGACCCTCCACCCTCTTTCAACCCAAAAGTGGAAATCACGGGCCACTGTGAAGCCACTTCACCCCCTAATCGCTCACCTCACTCATCTTGTCCTCGCTCGCCTGTTTCTCCCTCCATGACGATGCCCAATCTCCCTCTTATTTCTCTTGTGTTTTTGTGAAGGACATGGAAGTTTCAGTCAGCTAGTGATGGCACCATTCCCAAGGTCTTTCTTGGTTTAACTTATGCGTATCCTAATTCCCGAACCTCTCTTGCTAACTCTTTTACAAAAAGGAAAAAGATGATCTTTGAAGACGACATTATAGCTGATAATGTGAACACTACTGAGGACCCCTTGGATGATGTTATGGAATTTTTGGTTTTATATCGCTGGGTGCCAATGAGGATCAAGTCAAGGTGCCACTATGGCGGATTTTGGTATTGATACTAATGACTTGCCTCAAAGGGTCACTAGTAACATCAACAAAACTTTTACCGTTATTAGAAATTGGAAGGATTAATCTTATGGTATATGGGCTCATCTACAAAATGGATGTAAGGAGTGCTAGAAAGACTGCATTGATACTACGTGCATGAAGCAATTGAATTTAAAAGTATGATGGATATGTAGCCCTGTTTGTAAGAGTTTTTGTTCATTTTGGAATGTTGTTGACTTTTGTCTAGTTGTAATTTTGCTTTGTAATTATTTATTTAGCCATTTGGGCCAATTGTAAAAAGGATGTGGATCCTTTTAACACCATCATCATTTACCAAATTCTAAAAAAGGTAGTATTGTCATTAGATTATATTTCCTTAATGCATTTCCTTTATATGTGTTTCCATTCATCATTATACTTTGTTATTTAATTTAGTGTTTTGTGTAATAAGCACGCTTGCACTTAGCTAATTACTATATATTGAATTCATGTGCAGAGAGAGGAAGCACATAATTTTAGTGTGGGGTGGAGTGTATACATGATAAATGGGTCAAGTTTGAATGTTCTTTGAAGATGGGTATGCATAGAGAGATATTGTGCAAGTGCTTGAAGTAAAGGTGCAGATACAGAAATATTTCTCATGAATGAAGACCACATATGGATGAATGGACACACAGTGTAATGTGAGGTAGGCTATAACATTGGAAACTACTTAGTGAAAGGCGCAATGGATAGGTACTTTGGTGGATGAAGGTGCACGAAAGGAGGTTTGTGGCCAAGGAGTAGTAGGTACACCGGATGGTTATGACTGTGGTGTAGAAAATCAACGCGAGAAAAAGTAAAGAAACACTAATTTAATGCTGAGTACGGTGGTAGGTGGAGAGCAATAAATGCAGATTTTTTTCAAAATCTATATAAGGTAGTGTTGTGAAATCATTTTTACCTTTGCAATTGAGAGAATTCAAGTGAGTTGAAGAGTGAGCTAAAGAGAGAGCTAAAGATTGAGTTATGATGTGCTTAGAGTGTGATACCAAGTTAAACCACAAATTTTTGAAAGTTACACACAAGATTTTTGGGGTTCCATTGAGAGAATTTTTTAAGTGAAGTAAAGATGTACGGGAGGAGAAATCGGCTGTTAGGGTTCGAGTTTAAGATAGGGCATGCAAATTTTAGCTAGGACACGTAGGTTTGAGTTACAGAGATTGAATTAACCATAAAAACACACCTTTATTATTTATATAGCACCCAAGTGAGCACCTGGAGCAGCCACAAGGGGAAGGAAGCAAAAGGAAGTCGAGGTCGAAGTAGAAGATGCCCCAAAGCTATTTTTAGAGATGCAATATCCATAAGGGGTTTTTATGGGTCGTGGACTGGGAATCACATGTTCATCACTGCAAAGTAAGTTATTATAACCATAGAACCATAGATAACAAAGATGAATTGGATAAGTTGCTGGTAGTAAAGACAACCTTGAGGAAAGAAAATGATATGGTGGTATATGATGATGCGGGTGAAAAGCTATTATCAAATGTAGGAGTTTTGTAGTTGTATGAACTTCCTTATTTTGGAAAACCCAAAAGGCTATATCAATGGTTGATGAGTAGAGTCCATGAGGACTTCTTTTACTTTGTTGGGTGATAAATGAGGCTTACCACCCCTGATTGGGAGGTTGATAGGATTGAGGAGTTTGGGTATAGAACTTAACAGTGACCTCACTGACAAGGAGGTGATAAACAACAAATAAATTTCTTGGATACATGAAGGGAGGGCACAGGATGGATATCCCCAAGTTACAAAAGTTTCAGATTATTTAGGTGATAGTACACCTTCTAATTAAGTTAAATAATCTAGAGTGTCAATCGCATGTGAACAAGGCATGGTTGCATATAGCAAAGAAGATGACAATGATTAACTAAAAGTTGAAATTACTCTCTCTAATACTATGAAATTATAGCCACTAGTTAATCTAATATATGAGGACTAAAACCCCGTATAAATGCACTAAAGTAATATGGAATAATATCAAATAATTATACCGAGTGAAATAAAACCCTAAATATACAAGTAAGGAGAAATGACTTAGCTGATTAAAGAAGACTTTCATAGGTTTAATAACAAAATCCAAGAGCATGAACGAACACCTAGAAGTCCTAAAAGGTCAGATCTGGAGGATCTAAATAGACCGAGGTGACTGGGAAGGCATCTTGGGGCACACACCGGGTGCCCCGGATTCTCGTAAAAGCTCTAAATCTAGTTTTCATAGGGTCGCAAGGTATCCTAAATTGTTCTCCATTTTTCGTATCAGATCTACTAGGTTATGCTAAATATGTTGAATAATAAAGTGACAACCCGCAAGAGAGGAGGAAGTATCAAACCCTAAAAAAACAAAAGATGTAGAATTAATGGGTTGGACTCAAATCAACTTCCAAACTAGTGGTCTTATCTCTTATCACTACACTACATTTCGGACCCGGTGTAGTTCGCGTACAAGTGTGCATGTCGTGCCCTAGGTGCTCTTGTGCACCACATTTTGTGAAGTAGCGTGCAATAATAACTATAGAAAATGTTATAGCATGTTTGCATGAAATAGAATAGAATCCTCCCCCTTATGTTGCATGTGTGTGTGTTGATGTAGATCTTATATGCTTAATGCATGGTACTATGTGGATGCAAGTGATGTAATGGATGTAACTCTAGATGGAGTGATAGTAGTATGTGACGTTAGGACCTTTATTATGGTCTCATAATTTTATATTTATAGGTTCCTTTTACTCTAATTTTGTAATTAACCACGACATGGTCGACTAGGAAAATGATAAGGATGAAAAACAACTAGAAGAGGACCAAAAAGAGGTGGGAAATAAGAACATGGATCGGGGTGCCCTGTGGGACCAAGGTGCCCTAGGGTGACCTAAGATGGGCTCCTGGGTGCCCCAATTTTGGTTAAAATGCTAGGAAAATTGTGAAATAGGTGGATATGTGTAAGAAAATATGTGGGAATGATGAAATAAAATAAAGGTGTCTAAACGGTGGGATTAATTAGTACTTTCTTCACTTGAGAACCCTCTAAATAATAGTATAAGACTAGGCTAAATAATGTCTAAAGTGCATGATTTTGTGTCTACATTTTCCCCACTTTATGTTGGTGAGAGGAATGCTCGGTAACATAAAGTAGATAGAGATGCGTACCTGATATCCATGTAGAGTGTAGAAGAAGACATGTCGATGGGCTAGACTTAAGCATGGAATGAAAAAAAAAAAAAAGTGGAAGAGCCTAGATTTTAGAGATGAAAATGCACATAAAAAGTGATGAGATTGGACCTAAGGTGGAATGCATGTATAGTTGTTGGTAAGTGCAGTGTACCTACATGGTTAGTAAAGGCAAGTGCCTATCATGGTGTGTTGTCATTGTCGTCATTGTTGTTTTCCTAAATTTGACTGCTTGTTTCTCATATGTCCGGACATTCAAGGAGAAAATGATCAAGTAGTCAAATATGTATGTATGTAAAAATGCTATGTAAAATACACATGTATATAGAAATATGTAAATTACGTAAATGTAAAATGCACAAAAATAAAAGTGTAAATGGAACATGTGCACCTGATCCATCTCAATAAAAAGGGTGTAGAAGGATATCCTATACTGTCGTGAGTTTTTTGGGTGATCTCACGCCACCCTGGTTGAAGAAGTATATGGAGGAAATGCTCGTGTCCTCCAACCTTTAACCACTTCTGCTGAAATGTTTGAACATATATTTGCACTATCCTAGTTTTTTGGGCAATCCGATGCCACTGGACGAAGTAGTGTAGAGAGGCACACCCACTGTAACCTATAAGCCTATAACTACTCCACATAATTGCCAAAGGGCACCATGTCCTATAGATTCCATCGTGTATGGAGTTCGTAGACTGGTTTGAACTCACTTGTTGTATGTAAACCCACAAAACCAAGGGTAAAAAGTGCACTTTATTGAACCAGTGTAAATACACTATGTTAGTAAAAATCCTCACTGATGCCCCCCCTCTTTGGGGGCACATGCGCATTTCTAATATGAGAAAGTGGCCCCAAAAGAGGACCAACCACACTCTGACCTATAGAAATCTTCCCTGCAAGGGGAAAGGGAAAGATATTGGTAGATATCAAGGCATGCACAAAAGGGGATGGCTAGTGAAACAAGTGTTATTCCAAAAACACATGCATGCAATAAGTCAAGTGTAAAATATATAGACAATGTAGTAACTACAAAAAAAGTAGTGTAAATATGCAAGAAAACAAGTAGACCACAAAAAGCAAGTTACAAACATGGGACATCACTCATGATGTCGCAAGACATACAAGGCCATCATGGCCACAAACAACAGACAAGTGTACACACAAGTAAAGGGAAAAGACTGCATATAATGGAAAACAAAGTAGACAAGTAGAAAAAATAAGTAGTCATGGAAACATGTAATCCCACAAAACAAGTGTTGCACATGGAACACCTGTTAACATGTTAGAGTGATAACCAATATTTCAAAGTGTGTATGAGAAATTAATATATCACAACAAACATGTATGGGAAAACATGTATGTCAAAGCGTGCATGGGAAAACATGTAATCTTGTAAAACAAGTGATGCACATGGAACACTTGTTAGCATGTTAGAGCGATAACCGATATGTCAAAGCATGTATGAGCAAGTAATATAAGATGCTAAGTATAAAATGTAATTATAACACCTAATCAAAGGAATGAACATGCATGTGTGTATGATAATGACATATAGGAAAGTAGTCTAACATGTGTAATAAAGTGATCATGCAAAACACTAGTAAGAAAGAGTAAATTCACCCAATACAATGCAACATGTTGTGGATGGATGGAATGGAATGCAAGATGGAATGATAGGAGAAATGTGCCCCATGAGTGGATGGAGTGTACACAATTAGGCTCATTTTATTTTCCCCCTCAGCGTGATCAAGAATGAACCATAAATGAGAGTGCGTCATCGAAAATTGTCAAGTAGTGTTGGGTGTTTCTAGCATGTTGTGATGAGTGTGTATACGTAAGGGTGATGAAATACGACATGGGGAGAGATGTGTGTGAACCCTATAGATGAAGCATATATCACCACTCGTGGAATCGATGGTGATGATTCATCCTAAGCGTATATCACTATGATGATGAAAAGGATGAAGATGGGTGATGATTTATCCTAAATCATATGTCACTATAATGGGTAGATGGGGATGGGTGATGATTTAGCCTAAAGCATATTTCATTACAAGAAGAAGGAAGGGAGTGGCAATGTAACCTAAGGTGTATGCCACTACAAGATGATAGAATAGGTGACTATTAACCTAAGGTGTATGTCACTAATGATGGAAATTTCGCATGGTTAATGTAAGGTCCATTTGATTGGTAAACTCTTGGTAGTTTAGTATGGACCAAGGAACTAAAGTGCGTTATAGGGTGGTCACGAAAATGTGTAGAAGACAACGTAGAATAAATGAACAAATGATGAATGTGGTATGTAAATGAGTGGTATGGGAAATGCAACATAGGATGTGTAGTATGGATGGGATGTGTAACATGGAAATGCAATAATAGGTGTAGTATAGAAATGGAATATGTAATGATGATAGGTAGAACTAGACCCATATGTAATGGAATCTAGTGTAGTATGTAGAATATAGATGATGGATAAATGTGCCATGTGAATCATGCAATGTAGTAAATGTAGGGTGTGTAGACTATGTAAGAGACAACAATATGTGTAGATAGAATATGTAGTGATAATATGTAAAGATAGACTCATGTATATAATGTAACCTAGCATAAATGTAGAATGTATAGATGAAATGTAAACTAGACATATATGCAATGATGACTAGTGTAGTATATGGAAAATGTATGCTATGAAAATGTGTTATGTATAATGTGATTATAGAAAAAATGTAGGATAAACGGTGTATAACGCACAATGGAATATGTACTGCCTATAGTGCAGTGTGTGGGGTTCAATGTAATGGTAATCCCTCTACAATCAAGTGTGAACCAAAGCACAAGAGTGTGTCATTGGGAAATGAGGTTTCTAGAACATATGATGAGTATGCCTATGTAAGAAGATGGAAAAATAACAATGTACGTATTCTAGAAGAGGGGGGGGTGAGGTATCATGCCCCCCCTTAAGAAATTGGACATGAACTAATTAATGAGGGTGAAGGGCGTAGGTACCTCTACTGATATCGATGATGATGGAAGTGTAAGACCATGCTCGAGTAATGGTGGTATGGTAGACAAGCATTGCATAGGAGAATGAATCTGATATGAGTGTGATGGATGGATATAAGACAAACACAATGGCATATTAAAGTGTGTGGGAGATGGAGATTGAGGCAATATCATGCCGAAAGGGAGGATGATCTACGTGGAATAAAGTGAGGTGGTGAACGGCTGCAGGATGCGGTAATGGTCCTAGGAATAGGCCTATGTCGGTGTGTAGGACTAATGGAATGGAGCGAGTTCGTGAGAGGATAGTTGAGGAGGTGAAGTAGGCATAGAATGCATTGTGGGAAACACCATAGGAGATGTGTAAGAAAGAAGAGAGGATGGATGAGCAGCAGGAATAGGAAGCTACGGCGATAATGGAGGTGAAGGGGGACACTGTTAATGGAAATAACTTGATTGTTGTAAAAAAATTTAAGGTGTAAGTGGTTCATAGAAATAATAGATTGGGATTGATGAATCCAATTGAGACCAAGAAGCAGGTCACATCCTTTGATGACTTGACTAACAAGGCAAGGGATAAGAAGAGTGAGAGGACCAACTGTGACATGTAACTTAACAACACCATAGGGTATTTTGAATGGATAGTTGATTTGTGATGGAGGGTAACCAATAGATCATAAGAAGGACATAGAACATGTACTAATAGGGGAATATGGATAAACCTTAGTGTTGTTGATAAAGGTTGAGCCAATATATTCTTGAATATGTAAATGATCGGATATGAATGTGGCATGGTAGTCAACATTAGAAAAAGAGATGGCGGGTGATGTGACTTGTCCTAATCTGGGGGTGTGTTAGCAACTATGAAGTCAAGTGTGTCTGAATCTGGGGGTGATGTTGCATGGTATGTATGATTAGTGGAATAATCCATGGTATTTTTGTCACATTGGTAGGATTCATTATTAAAAGTTTGAGTTTACCCTTTTCCTTAGTGGGAGCAAGGCTAGTAGCATCTAGAAATTCTAGTTGTTTGTTATCAATTAGGTCTGGATGATGGTTCAAAGTTTTAGACACCGATTTGTAGAATGTCCCACACATAATGATGATAATCACAACATAAGTTTTCATTGTAATTTCATCCTTTGGGTTGTGATGGGTCTAACTCGAGTGGTGGAGGAAGGGTAATGAGATTGTTGTTGAGGAGTTGTTTTAATATAAGATGTGGTTCCATGGGAATTTGGTAAACATGTTTCGAGGTGGTTGGGATGGAGATTCCTTAGATGGGGTAATGGAATTAACAATGAGTTTAGTGTCGGTTGGCTTAGATGTAGAGGGTTTGAATGGTGTCTTGTTTTGAAAACGAGTGGAGGATGAAGGTTTCTCCTGATACTTAAGCTTTCTAATGGATAAAAGTTTAGATTCACGTAGCTTAAGAGTATGACAAAGTTGATCATTCTTGTAAAGAAAAGGTCTATTTAGCAGATGGCTATTTAAAAGAAAGAGAACAATTTCTTGTAGAGGTGGTAAGAGACTCTGGATAAATAGATCTTGTAACTCAGAATCGGTAAGGACATAAGTCATTTTAGCAAGACTACTCTTATATCTTAAAACATAGTTAGTGAATTGCTCATTGGATCCCTCGATGCTTTATATTGGGCGTAAGACATCTTAGAACCTATGTTGATGGAGAAATGTGTGAGGAAATCATTGGCTAGATGGGTGAAGGAAGCAATTGAATGAACAGGTAAATCATAGAACCAACACATGACATAGTCATGGAGACTATGAGGAAATATTTTAGCTAAGAGAATATGATCATTAACAAAATCGAGACAAGAAACATGAAAGGCTCGAAGATGCTCCTGTGGGTCACCATGCCCATTGAAAATGGGAAACTTAGGGGTAAAAAATTAGGAGGAAGGGGATAAGTAGAGATGGTAGGTGTAAATGGAGTATGTAATAACAAGGTAGAATCTAAAGATGGAGATGTAGTAGCTTGTTGTAACTTATGAATTTGAGCTTGGAGATCGTGATATAGAGAGGTTAAATCTTGATTTCCAACATAGGAAGTTTTCCTTTCATGTAAGACCAAAGGAGGTGTAAAATGATTGGTAGGAGTGGGGTCAAAAACATAACAATAGAGATGGGTGGAATCGTAGAAAAGGCAGGTTAAGTATTCTGAGAAGTGGGTAGAGCTATAGAAGAATTGAGTTCGGCCAAGTTGGTAGCCTCCTCACGAGCCACATGCAAAAGTAAATCTAGATCCTGGGGGTGTTCAACAAGGTGATCATTGATGGATTTAAGGTGGGATTTAGTAAATTCCTCAGGAGATGGAGCCATAGGAAAGGGAAGAAGGAAACCCTAGCAAAGTGAGAAGTGTATATGGTCGGGTTCACCAAAATGATTAACTAAAAATGGAAATTACTCTCTAATACTATGAAATTATAGCCACTAGTTAATCTAATATAGGAGGACTAAAATGATGTATAAATGCACTAAAGTAGTATGGAATAATTACAAATAATTATACTAAGTGAAATAAAACCCTAAATATGTAAGTAAGTAAGGAGAAATGAATTAGTTGATTAAAGAAGATTGTCATAGGTTTGATAATAAAATCCAGGAGTAGGAACAAACACCCAAAAGTCCCAAAAAGGTTAGATCTAGAGGATCTCGAGCGTAATGAGGTGCCCGGGAGGGTATGGGGTGCCCTCGGGGTGCCATGGTCTACAAATTAGGTTCCCGGTTTATGTAAAAGCTCCAAATCTAGTTTCCATAGGATCACAAGGTATCCTAAAGTGTTCTCCATTTGTTGTATCGATATGCCGAGCTGCGCCGAATATGATGAATAATAAAGTGACGACCTACAAGAGATGAGGAAGTATAAAACCCTAAGAAAAAAAAAGATGCAGAATGAATGGGTCGATCGACCTCAACCGCCAAACTAGTGGTCTTATCACTGAGTGTTGCACTACATTTTAGACCTGGATGTAGTTCTGGTGCGTGTGTGCATTTCGTGCCCTAGGTGCTCTTGTGCCAATCACACTTTGTGAAGTAGCAAGAAATAATAACTATATAAAATGTAATAACATGTGTGCATGAAATAGAATAGAATCCTCCCCTATGTTGTGTGTGTTGATGCAGATCTCCTAGCCTTGATGCATGACACTATATGGATGCAAGTGATGCAATAGATGCAACTCTAGATGGAGTGATAGTAGTATGTGATGCTAGGACCCTTATTATGGTCTTATAAATTTATATGTATAGGGTTCTCTTGCTCTAATTTCATAATTAACCTTGACATGGCCAACTAGGAAAAAGATAAGGATGAAAAATGGCTAGAAGAGGCCTAAAAAGAGGCAAGAAAGAAGAACATGGATCGAGGCACCCTGTGGGACCAAGGCACTGTGGAGCCCCAAGACAGCTCCGGCACCCCAATTTAGGCTAAAATGTCGTGGACATTTGCAAAATAGGTGGATATGTATTAGAAAATACATGGGAATGATGAAATAAAATAAAGGTGTCCAAAATGTGGGATTAATTAGTACTTTCTTCACTTGAGAACCCTCTAAATAATAGTATAAGACCAAGCTAAATAATGTCTAAAATGCATGATTTTGTGTCTATAGAAAGAAGGGGTAGTTTAAAATTTGGCTAGTTTCATTGCTAAAACCATTATTGAGGAGGCACACCAAGGTGAGAAAATAAGTTTCGGCATGATCCTTCTGTCTCTTGTATTTGTAGAATTGGAGTGCCCAATGGGCCAAAGGATAAAATATGGCAATACCCTGAGGAGAAGAAATCTCTTGCAGAGATATTTTCTAAGTATACATGTGATGGATCCATGAGTGGAACCTTTAAGTAGAGAGAAGAATTGTGGTATGAGCACTTGCATGTTGTGTTTGATGAGGCATGGAGAATACCTAAGGATCTTCCTTCGGTATTGGGAAAATAGGTACAATTTGCAGTATACCAGCACTTTTGCATAACGCATTTTAGTTTGAAGGATGGAAAGTGGAGCCCTTGGTGTAAACTCCCCTATGATTTCACTATGTGCTACTTTCAGACATCATTGCATAGGTTCTCCAATGCATGAAGGCATTCGCTCAATGCACAAGGTAAATGACAACTACCATACACTCAGAAAACTTACGGTTACCCAAGTAAGTCTACATACTTCGAGAAACTGATTTCATATGATATTAATATTAAGGATATGAGCTTTGAAATTGGGAAGTTTGGGTCAACTCTTGTATACATATATCTAAGGCCCAAGTTGGAAAATGGGAAGTATGTTGAAAATGAGTTCAAGCTCCTTGACCACCCAAGGGGAAACATACAGTGGGCACATTGCAAGATGAAGAAGACACTTTCCCCCTTGAAGAAGAAGAAGAGGAGGAGAAGGAACAAGAGAAAGAAGACAATGGTGGCTTGGATCGTAGAAGGAGGTAGCCCATTGTAGGGGAGAAAAGAGAGCATGAGGTAACCCCTCCATTGCAGAAAGAAGGTGAAGAAGTGGAAATGGAGACATGCGCAATTGAGATAGGAGAGGGCATGTGGACCCCCAGTACAAAAGAGTGTTAAGAAGAACTAGAACTCAGGGTGCGGGACCTTCACAGCCATTGAGGAGGTCACCTAGGACTTCTCCCATGAAGACAGAACTAGTAAGGAAAAGGCACAGGTACATCCTAACTAAGGAGGATGATGATGGAGAGAAATTAGAGGACAACATGCCGAATAATCCAAAGGCACACCGATGATGTAGAAGAGTCTCAGGAAGAAGAATTAAAAATTGATGTAGAGGATTTTAAGGAGAGGGAGATAGATAGTGGCACCGTGGATACAGAGGTAGATACAAATAAGGGAGAGCCATCAGGTGCACCTCATACTACACAGACAAGTGAAGGACCAGTGATGGATTAAGGCATGCACATACCTAAAGGTTAGCGCTTGGGAAAGGGAAAGGAAGAATAAAGCTATGAGATACCAACAACTGGGTATGTGAATGACCCAACCAAGATTATATGTGTGAGCTTTCAAAGAACTTTGGAACATAAGGAATTATATGGTTGGGAGATGATGGACTCAAAAACAATGATCAATCACACATGAAAACAATTATCATGGGCAATGAAAACTCACTTGGATGAGCTTGACTTTGATGTGTGTGAAGAATCATGTGTATTAAAGAGAATTAAGTGTTGGTGTGAGTTATCCTATGTGTCCTCCTCACATATTGGAGGGTCATCTCACATGGGTTAGGATTAGGGTTAGGTTTAGGGTTTGTTATTGAGTCATGCACTAGAGTTACTCAGCACCCTATATGTACCCTTTTACTATTCATTTATGAGCATGCCAAGACACTCCGTTGTCTTTTCTCTACATGTGTAAGCTTTGTTCTATTATGTAAGTTATTCAGTTATTGATCGATTCTTCCTTGTGATTACGTTGGAGCCATTATGATTCAACCAGAGTGTAACTTCATCATGGTGCATAGTTTCGATACGATCCGTCAACTCTTTCATGGTATCAGAGATGAGATCGGGTAAACATGCACTCATTTTTTTGAGTTGTGATTACTCTTGTTTTTCATTTTTTTAACTCCTCGTGCAAGTTTTTGATCATTATTTTCTAGTTTTCCTTACTAACATATCTAACATTCTTACTCTTAGAAATTTTTTTAGTTTTTTATGTATTTTCATGCATTTGAAAATCTCCTTGAGTTTTTCAGAGATTTTGTAGCTAAAATTAGTTAGCTGTAACTATATTTAGCAGATCAGCTAAAATAGAGGTTTATTTTTTTTTTTTTTAAAAATTTAAAACTCAATTTTTTTAGATCTCTGGTTTCTTTTTCTCGATTTGCTATTTTTTTGCATTTTTTTGGCAGATATCGGTGTACTTCGGATAACACCGAGTCAGTTTGAAGTTCAATTTTTTTGGTGTGTTTTGTTCTACTCGACCGAGTGTGTTTATTCTGCTATGCCCCGCACCATTCACCATTACTGGCTCACCTACATGGTTTCCCCCTCCCCCTCACCTTGGCTTTCCCTATTGTGGGCTCCATTATCTTTCCCCGTCGCAGGCTTCACCTTTCCTGCCGAGTTATCTTGCTCCCATGCTGCCCTCCTCTGCTAGCCGCTCCTCTCATGTTGGCTGCTATTGGTCACCCCGTGCTCCTCGCTGGCCGCCGCCGCCCTCCTCCTCCCCCCCTCCCTCCTCCCTCCCCTCCTACGCTCACTTTACCTTCTCCCCGCTTTTTTCGGTAAAGCCGTGTTTACTCGGTAAGTGCATTTTTTTTCTTTTTTTAAGTTTTTAAGTTTCTAAAGTTGTGCTAAAGTATTTTTAAATACTTTCCCTTATTACTTAAATCCACAAAGCAATAAAGCTTTCCTTTTTTAATATTCTTTCTTTTTAAAATATGCAAAGCTTTTTAACATTAATACTTGCATTTTTTTAAAAAAGCTTCCTTTTTTACTTAATACTTTCTAAAAAAATTAGTTAGTATAATTTAAATTAAAAAAAAGGAAAGTTTTTTTTAATTAGGATTTAATTTTTTATTAGATCTTAATTAGTTGAAATTAATTTGATTTAATTTAATCTAGTTTTATTAATTTCAAGTTTAATCTCATTTATGTTTAGTAAATAATTTTAAAATCACCTTTTACATTAACATTTTTTATCATTTAAAAAAAAACTCCAATAGCTCTAAAATTAGCCAAATTGGACGTTTCAAAATGGTAATTTTTAGGTGTTATTATCAATTTTTTTACTAATCATGAGCTCAAGTGTGCAGTGACACTTTGAGCCTTTTTTTCCCTTTTGAGCATTTTTCCAAGTGCATTCTAAAGACCTCTGAACTCCTTCGAGTTCATTTAAAATCATTGTATTTTACCCTTATTATTGCTTGTGACTAGTGAGCGTCCGCCACAGTCTGTGCAAGGGGGTTTTCATTTGTGACGTGAGACATTTTTTCTCACAACCAGGATTGGCTTTCGCCTCCTTCCTTGTTTTTTACTTGTGCTTGTTTACGGTGTCCTATTTTTTTGACTCCACGAAACACTGTTGTGGTCTCCTCTCTTGCGTGTTATTACGTTGATTGCAAGAGTTACCAAGTGTTTCAAACCACACACATGGACCCGATTGTAATCAACACACTAAACTATAAAGTGCCAAAAGTAGGGGGTTGTTATATTGTCCTGGGTGGTTGTGTTTCTTTTCTACATTTCTTTCTCTCTCTCTCTTCACTATGGATGCACTTTCAATTCCTTTGCTTTACTTACGCCGTTCAACTTCTTCGAATGGAGATCAAAAATGATTATGAAACTAAGGGGTAAAGGGTTATATCACATCACCATGGGAACTGAGACTGAACCAGATGATGATCCTGAAAAATCTAAGTGGTTAAACCGTAGTGATGAAGCTTTAGGTCTTCTTTGCATGTCTGTTTCTCCTGACTTGCTCTTCCACATTGAGGCATCTAAAACACCTAAATCTGCATGGAAAATGCTGGATGCGATGTTTGGACAACAAGATGACATGAGAGTGCATGAGTTGGAAAATGAACTACTAGGGTTAAATCCTAGTGAATTTGAAAACCTACAAGCTTTCTTCTCAAAATTTATCCACATTAGATTGTTGTTAAAGGAATGTCAAGTAGAGAAGAAAGATTCTCAACTGATCTTGTCGATTCTCTCTAAGCTAGGTCCCGAATATTCTGTCTTCGAATATTCAAAAGTTACTTTGGGAGATGTTTGGACTATGCCCTCCTCCAACTCATTCAAATGGTGAAAACTCATAAATGGGGTCTCTCAAGTCCAAGTCACATGCCCTTGTAGCAAGTACTAGCAAGGGAAAGAAGACTGAAAAGAAGAAATAAACAAAGGATCAACCTAAGAAAGAAACCAAGACCAAACCTAAAAATGACACAAACACTTCGACTTCTGAGCCTAAGGCACATAAAAGCAAGTTTTTGTGTTCCTATTGTAAGAAGTCTGGTCACGATGAGCACCACTATTTTTAGAAATAGATTGATCACTTATCTCATTTACTTGAGAAGAATAAAATAAGTGTTCCTGAATCCATAAAACAAAGTGCTCCAAGGCCGAGTCTTCTGCTGCAAAAGGTTCTAAAAATGATAAGAAGAAAGGAAAGGCCCTTGTAGCTAGAGTTGCTCCTTCATCGACGTGGATTATAGATTTAGTGCCTCGCACCACATGGGTTCTTCACATGTTGAGTTTTCCAACATCGAACCTTGTGGAATGTCCCAAATCACGATGGGTAATGACACGACAAAGTGTCGGTTTTTGGTAGTGGATCGGTAGAGATGGATGGGGAACATTTAACCAAGTGTTGAGTGTTCCTGATCTCTCTACCAATCTCCTATTGGTTTACCAAATTACTCACCTTGGTGAAGGAATGTGAGTGGAATTTGGTCCTAACTCGGTGATTATTCGTGAGCTTAACGATGACACTATAGTGGCTGAGGGAAAGGTAGATCACCATTCATGGTTATATACACCTTCTCCCACTTTACTTTTGATTCTACGCCCACTTCCTTGCTCACTCATGCAAATGAGGTTAGTAAGTTATGGCATGAGCATTTCAGACATCTAAATTATCGTTACCTTGAACAATTGAGCCAAAATGAAATGGTCAATGGGTTACCCCGTCAAGTTTTCTAAGGGTCTTTGTGAGGGTTGTACCCTTGGAAAGCATCCTAAAAAGAACTTTGACAAAGGAAAAGCTTGGAGAGTTACTCGTCCCTTGGATCTTGTTCACAACAATATTTTTGGTCCATTTCCTTCTCCTTTGTTTACTAGAGCTCTTTATGTGCTAACCTTCATTGATGAATTTTCATGATATACTTGGGTATATTTTCTTAAGCTTAAGTCTAAAGTCTTTAAACATTTTAGGACTTTAAGGCTCTTGTTGAGAAACAGTGGGAATAGTCTATCAAGGTTCTTCAAACCAACAATGGAGGTGAATATGTAAACAATAGGTTCATGGATTTTTGTACTTTTGAAGGGATCTCTTTGTAGCATACAATTGCTTATAGCCCTTCACAGAATGGAGTCACAGAAAGAAAGAACCGTACTCTGAAAGAGATGGCCACTTGTATGATTCAATCAAAGTCTCTTCCTCCGCAGTATTGGGCCAAAGCAGTGAATTGTGCAAATTACATTCAGAACCGTATGTTCCACACAAGGTAGTAAGAGGGATGACACCCTTTGAAGCCTAGTTTGGACGTAAGCTTGATGTTGAGCACTTTTGAGTCTTTGGATCCAAGGCTATGGCTTGGATTCCCAAAAAGAAATGCAAGGCCTTGGAACCATAATCCAAACCTTGTATCTTTGTAGGGTATCCTGATGACATGAAGGGATATTGATTGATGAATCCTATTTCTCATGAGTTGTATATTGAGAGAAGTGTTAAATTCGATGAGTCTTCTTTGACTTCTACTTCTCCACCTATTGAGGTTCTTCAGCTCACTTGATTTGGATTTTGACTCATTAGATGATGACATTGTTGAGCGTGCTCCTCTTCCTGATCCTCCGACCATCAGAACTCTGAGTCTTCTAATTCTAACAGTAGTGATGATGAGGACTATGTCCCTTCTCACTCAAGTGAAGAATCTTTCGACTCTGAGCCTGATCCTCCTGGTCCTCTTTGGGCTAGGAAAACTTTGCAAAGTGCTGGAGATTTAGTTGGAGATACTTGGATATGAGATGTACTCGCTCAGATTTTGTTGGACCCCACTCTTTCTTCACCTCTGCTTTTGATCCACAGTATTTTCGGGAGGCTTATGGTATTCTGAGTGGGATTCTACCATGGATGAGGAGTATTCCTCTCTCATGAAGAATGATACTTGGGATCTCACCCTCTTCCGAAAGGAAGAAAAATCATTCGGTGTAAGTGGGTGTTCGAACAAAGTATGGAGTAGATGGAGATGTCAAAAATTTTAAAGCGTGATTAGTAGCTAAGGGTTTCTCCCAAATAGCTGGGGTTGATTATATTGAAACCTTTGCTCTGGTTGTGAAGATGACTTCTATTCGACTAACCCTAGCCATTGCCACAACGAACAAGATGGAAAGTCCATCAAATGGACGTTAAGAGTGCCTTCCTTCATGGTGACCTAGAGGAAGAGATATATATGGAACAACCTCTGGGTTATGTCCAAGATCCCTCCCTTGTTTGTAAGTTAAAGAAGTCTCTTTATGGCCTTAAACAAGCCCCTCGGGCTTGGTATGCCAAGATGGACTCCTTTTTACTTACATCAGGGTTTACTAGGTGTCATTCTGATCCAAATGTTTATATTCTATGGCAAGATGACTCCATACTCATTCTTGTTCTCTATGTTGATGACTTGTTGATCACAGGAAACTCTTCCTCTATTATTGATTATGTGAAGATCACCTTGGCCAATAGGTTTTCCATGACTAACTTAGGTCTGCTTCATTACTTCCTTGGGATCCAGATTTCACAATCTGACTCGGGAATTTTGATTTTGCAACCTAAGTATGCTCTTGATTTGCTAGCTCATTTTCAGATGTTCGATTGCAAGTCTTCTCCTACTCCTTTTCTTTCCGAGGTTAAGTTGGTTTCAGATTTCTCTACTCCCTTGGTTGATGGTACTCTTTATCAAAGTTGGTGGGGAGCTTGATTTACTTGACTCACACTCGACCGGATTTATTGTATGTTATTAGGATCGTGTCTAGATTCATGCAGGAGCCACATGAGATGCATTGGAAAGTAGCTAAATGGATCCTTCATTATGTTCATGGAACTTATACTGATGGCATTCACTATCATGGAGGGGTAGATATCGACTTAATTGGGTTCACAGATTCTAATTGGGCCGGTGACTTAGATCATCAGAAATCTACTTCTAGCTACATTTTCTCTCTTGGTTCGGGTCTTATTAGTTGGTCTAGAAAGAAGTAGAATGCAATTGCGATATCATCTACAGAGGTAGAATATAGAGGAGCAATTAACACTTGCCACAGAAGCTATTTGGCTATAGGGTATTCTGACAGAGTTTGGCATCCACTTTCGGTGGCCTACCATTATCTACTATGATAACACGATCACTATCTCTATTTGTAAAAATCCAGTTTCAGCATCAGTGGACAAAGCAAATTGAGATCCATATGCACTTCATATGAGAGCTTATTCATGATGGCATCATTGACATTCAGTACATTTAGACAAAGTTGATCAAATTACAAGATTTATTTACCAAGCCCTTCACTGAGATGAAGTTTCTTCACTTACGGTCTCTTCTTGGGGTGAGGTCTTCTGCAGTTGCTCATCTTCTTTAGGCTAAGTAGTCCTTCTTTTCTTCTTCTTCTTCTAGGAAGATTGTGTTTGTATATGGGCACCTTATCAGGCCTTTAGTTGTCGGGCCCCATTGACACATCTTTCTTAGTTGTTTAGGAGTGTCTTCTCTTTTAGTTTGACTCATCATAGCCGCTACCCTAGCTTTGATGAAGGGGGTGTTAGTGTGAGTTATCCTATGTGTCCTCCTCACATATTGGAGGGTCATCTCACATGGGTTAGGTTTAGGGTTAGGTTTAGGGTTTGTTATTGAGTCATGCACTAGGGTTACTCAACACCCTATATGTACCCTTTTACTATTCATTTATGAGCATGCCAAGACACTTTGTTGTCTTTTCTCTACATGTGCAAGCTTTGTTTCTGTTATGCAAGTTATTCAATTATTGATCGATTCTTCCTTGTGATTACGTTGGAGCCATTACAATTCAACCAGAGTGCAACTTCATCGTGGTGCACAGTTTCCAATACGATCCATCAACTCTTTCATGAAGAAGGTGCCACATTCATGCCATGTGACTGTCAAGTCCCCTGTAATGTCAGATAAACATGTGAGCAATGCCTTGACAAAGGTATCTTCGAGGTTGCGCACCAGAACATTGATAAAGTGACAACTATTCGTGTGCTTCTAGATGAAAATAAGGAAAAGTTACTGAAATAAAGTGCCTAACATAAGAGAAGGAAAAATATGAGGTGAAGGTGGACGCATTGGTGAGTATGGTAGAGAAAATTGGAGATGGAATTTTGAAGGTAAGGTTGCACTTGGAAGAAAAAGTTCCATAAAAGTTCACATATGTGATGCATTATTTGTACACCCTTATTTAGATGGTGATGGAAGAAGGTACAGTGCGTATGCCAACACCTAAGGATGCTATAACACAAACATAAAAAGGCCAAGTCAACTATTGCGTGGAAAATTTTAAGTTATGAATCCATACTACAGACTTTGAAGGATGAACTAAAAAAGGTGGATTTGGCCTTAAATATGTGTGCAACGCTTGATGTAATAATAAAGACAAGAACTATGACAAGGAGGATGAGGTCCTTAAGGAAACAAAGAATGAAGCACTTGGGTGTGAGGAGAGGCTCACATTGGTAGAATAAAAGTGTGATGCGCTTGTAGTAGCTCAGATCACTCACAAGGAAAAAATAAAGGAGATTGGAAAACACATCACATGGTGGATAGATGTGATGGAAGGAATGGTCTCAAGCATGGCTAATGTTCTCAAGGTTGTGCAAAAAGAAGGGGAAAACATGACCTTAGATGAGATGGATGGGGTGTTTGTGGAAATCCTTGATAAAACTAATCAAGTGATGAGTGGTTGAAATGAGCTAGAAGTAGAGATCAAGGCAAAATATATAGAGCCGATTCTTTCTACAAAGGTGTAGGGTGCCCAAACATTCTTTCATTCTTTGTACAATTATTCTTTCATTCCTTATTCTATGTTCATGGAGAGATAAGTTATGATTACCCATTTCGGGGATGGAAATGAAGCAAGTGTGGGGTAATGTTGGGCTGATGAAATATAGCCTAAGTACATTGAAGGTGCATAAGGATTGGGCAAGTGAAATTATAGGGATACATGACACGCCCAAGAAAGCATAAAGTTAGGACTTAGCTATTTTCTAGTATAAGGCTAAATATAGATGTGGAGTGTAGAGCACACAACAATATGAAGACTTGAAGAGAACACAAAGGCTATTTTAGACAAGTTGAAGATCAAGCGACATGCACAATTTTGGAGCTATTAATAGGATTGGATGTAGTTATATTATTAGATAATCTATTATTAGCGATCTTGCATGCTTTTTTATTTATCATGTAAGGGTGCATGGCTATTCTTAGCATGTAGACTATTTTAAGGGTGCTTAGGCGGTGAAGGGAAAGTCCCCACTACCTATAAATATGTATTGATGTGCATAGTTTAGGGATCCGTGTTTTGTTAGAGTTATGTTGCTCATCTATGGGTGCATATGACTGATGATGACATTGTTAAGTATGTATGAATCTTCTATATTTTACAACAATTAATATAATGGATCTTTGTGGTTGTATATTGTTGGTAGAATAATTTGTGACTAGTTCTTGCATGACAAAGTTTTTTTATTAAGGGAAAATAGTTTTGAAGGGACTATACCCTGTATACAAAAGGGCTCAAAAGCCAGATAGTAAAGATGAGAGAAGTAGCCCAGAGAAGGGCAAAAAAGCCAACCAAGGAAGGCTCAACAGCCAGATATTACAATATAGGAGAAAAAAGGATCTAAACGTACAAAGATCCAGAGAAAAGAAGGCAAGATCAAAAAGGAACCAAAAGAGAAACAACATAAGGAGCCTGCCACAAAACAGCTCCAGAACCACCCGATGACAGCCACATCGCAGCCAAAAAATAGCATCACAACAGCCCTTTACTTGATGGCTCTGTCAATTTTGGTCTTGATAGCCTGCAGTGACATGAAGAAGGCAATGGCAGTGGCCTGAGAGGGGTCTTGTAAATCAGCTTGGGCAATTGCAATGTCCCTTTTCTCTTTAGGGCCCCATATGTCCTCATTGATCCCACTTAAACTGCAAACACTGTGGACATGTTGCTCAATGAAATTGTAAATGCTTTTGAGGGCAGACAAAATGCAGTCATTTCAGCTTTTAGCATTCCCCAGTCTGCCATCTAGGGACTGTAGTTTCTTGAAGACTTCACCAATAACCCCCTCTTCCTCCTCACTTTGAAGGATCCTTTTACCCTTAGCTTTTTCCATGTTTTTTATAGCCCCTTTGAGCTCTTGAAGCTCCTTTTCTAATCTGTCCACCCTTTCCAGCAATTCCTCCTCTTTGGGCTCCTCCACCGGCCTGCTGATATGCAGGAGGTTTTCAGCTAGTTCTAAGTCCTTGTGGCTCCTTAGGACTCGTTGGGAAGTAGGGATTTTGGCTTTGAGGCTCTTGCTTTTCTTGCTGGAGGTCGCATCTTCATTCTTTCTTTTTAGCGGGGAGTGGGAGCAGTGTGGGCAGGTGTAGGTATGGAGGAGGGAGGTGGGATAGGATTCATGGGAGGGCAGCTGGAGAAATGGTGGTGAATCAAGAGGATAAGGCCCTGGTGCAAAGGGACAGCCCTAGAGTGGCTTTGAACTTCCCTTATAGATTTCTCCAGAGAGTTAATCAGATAATGAGGAAAGATGATAATGTTATTTCTACGAAAATGATTCAGAAAAATTAGATGTTTTTGAGGTATAGTCACATATCTTCCTTCAAGGGTAACATACCTTACCACCATTTTGGCTAGTTCAGCAAACGGTTTAGGGATCGACTCCACCTTGAGGCCAGCAGTCACGAACTCAAGATTCTCTCCCTCTTCCAAAAATTTCTTGGTTTCAACCTCCCTGTCGACCTTCTTATTGAAAAATTTTGTGCCTTCCAGGCTGAGGCCCGTGATCTGAGCTATGAGCTCTTCTGTGATTTCCATTTTCATGTTACTATATTTGACTATTCTGTTCTTCCAACCCTAGGAGAATTTGATAGAGATGTCTTGGTCGAAGCCTTGGATCCTTTCAATGAAATTAGATAGGCCCCCGATTTGCAGGTATTCCCAAAGCTCCGTGTTCTCTTTCCACTCAGGATTGTGGGTCGGTTCGGTTTTGCATGGTGGCCCCCCCATGTTTCCTCTGCACCTTTTCCTGTTCTCAACGGTAAAATAGCTAGCAATGTGTGAATAGGCTGAAATTTGAACTTGGAATTTGAATCTTTCCTTCCCATGAAAGCTGATTTAATTATTATGCTACACTTGTTATTATTGCCCGCGCCTCGGCTTTCCTCCTATACCAAGAAATGATGACAAGCCCCCGCATGATCGCAACAATCATCCAAATCTTTTGTGATGTCATCCACATGTACTTGGGGATCCGCACATTAGCATCTAAAAAATAGCCGTTAGTTATGATTTTCACTGCCATGAAGATCAATGATTATGGCTTTATTGACATGAGCAGCAGAACTTCCCCTCCAATCCAAGTTTGAAAGGGATTATTAACACCGAAGTTAGCCAAACTGTCAGCTACCCTATTTCCTTCCCGGTAGGTGTGGGTGATTTGGACATTTACAAAGCTTTTACATATATCAATAGCTTCTTCTATATAATCCCTAATAGACCAGCTGGGGTGTTGCTTTTTATTTAGAAGATTGATAATATTTAGAGAATCACCTTCAATTATGATATTTGGAATATTACAATCTCTGGCAAGTCTAATGCCCCAAAGAGCCGCCATGGCTTCGGAATAATGATTAGTCTGTCTGCCCATTCTCCCAGAAAAAGCAGCAACATAACAACCTCTTTGATCCCTGATGATTCCTCCTCCTCCAGAGTCACCCGGATTGCCCTTAGAGGCCCCATCAAAATTTAACTTGTGCCAATCAGTGGGGGGTTTAATCCATCGGACTGTGTTTCTGTCAGTACCATTGTTATTTCTATTGACAGTGGCAATATTCCATTCAGTCAGAATGCATTCTTCATTCTCCGGGTAGAGTCTATTTTTAGGGGGTTTAAATCTAGCAATATTATCTTGCACAGCAATGATAATTTCCTTATATATTTTGTTACAAGCCTGTCTATTGTTTCTGAAAATATTATCATTACGAGCCTTCCAGATTCTCCACATAGTGTGGGGCAGAACAAGTTGCCATAGCCTTTTCACCATGCAATGTTTGAACGGAGAGCTCCATTGCTCCCAAGCCTGAGGGCAGGTAAGGGGAAAAATCCATCTCAGATTAAATTTTGCAAAAACAAGCTGCCAAATTTTGGAAGCAATCTCACAATGGAGGAATAAATGCTTTATATCTTTAGCCTCTTGCTGGCACATGCAACATCTATTCGGCATGATGAATCCCTTCTTGATGAGGTTGTCATTAGTTAGGATCTTGCCATTAATAATTAGCCACCAAAATAAGTTCACCCTAGGGGTTAGCTCCGGCATCCACAATTTGTGCCACTTAATTTCGCTTGCCATGGATGCAAAGAAAGAATTATATCCTGCTTTAACAGTGTAATCCCCATCAAAAGAATCTTTCCAGATGAGCTCATCCTTAAGATTTTGATTACTTATATGGATTAGGGAAAGTTGATTCTGGAGAGATGTAATATCAGCCTGAATATTAACATTCTCCACTTTTAGCTACTTCCATTTTCTTTTGTTTCCATTCCTCTCAATGTACCCCTGGATTTTGTGTCCATACTTTGCAATTAAGCTGTCTTTAATATGATCATAATCAGAAATCCAGTTAGATTCCATCCACTTATCAGTCCAGAAGTTTATGTTTTGCCCATCTCCAAGCTTCCAGCTGCACCCCTGAGAAAGAATGTGTTTGCTGCGAAGAAGGTTGTTCCAGAAAATAGAACCACTCGGGAGGGACTGATCATAAATGAAGGAAATATTGCTTTGATTTGAAAGATATTTGATCTTAATCAGCTCTGTCCAAGGCCTGTGCTCTTTTATAAGCCTCCATCCTAATTTTTTGCGGAAGAAGGGCGACTCATATGTTTGATATCTTTGATGTCTAACCCCCCTAGTCTCTTAGGTTTACAAACTTGTTCCCAAGCCACCAAGATGATATATGAATCTGTCCTCAGTAGCGTGCCACAAAAAGTGTTTTTGAATCTTCTCAATACTGTTCATCACAAGTTGTAGGCATGCTGAACATTGACAGAATGTAGATAGGCAAGTTTTGAAGCGTGCTTTTAACCAAAAGACACTTACCTGCACTTGAAAGAACTGCTCCTTTCCAACCAGCCAACTTTCTTTGAAATCTCTTAATAAGATCATTCCATACCTCCACTGAAATTTTTCCAGTACTTAAAGGTAGCCCTAAGTAAGTAGCTGGTAGAGAATTAATTGTGCATCCTAGAATATTAGCGATCTTTCTTTGCCTCTCCTCAGGAGTATTGAAGAAATAAATAGAGCTTTTGTCAAAATTAACTTTTTGCCCAAGGCTTCCTTATAAAATATGAGGACATTTTTAATGGCCTTTGCCTCAATAATAGAAGCCATTAGTAGTAGCAAAGTGTCATCGCAAACTGCTGATGAGAGGGGATCGATTACCAGTAGTTGGAGGGAAGCCTTTTAGCATGCCAATGTCAATAGCTTTGGAAATAGATCTGCTTGAACTGTCATTCATAATAATGAATAAAAGAGGGGAGATTGGGTCACCTTGCCGTATACCTCTATTACTGGCAAAAAAACCAACAGGTTCCCCATTAACAACCACAGAGAATCTAGAGGTAGAGATGCAAGAGTGAATGATTTTTCTGAATTTGCTTTGAAAACCAAATTTGGACAGGACCTCATCCATGAATCTCCAGGAGACTCTGTCGAAAGCTTTATGCATGTCAAGTTTGATGGCCATCCCCGCCTTTTTACTTTTATCCATAGAATGTATAGTTTCATGTACCATGATAATTCCATCTTGGATAATTCTTCCCTGAATGAATCCGCTCTGCTGTTGAGAAATGATCTCCATGAGAATAGGTTGCATTCTAGTGGTGAGAATCTTTGTGAAGATCCTATAAATGACATTAACCAAACTGATAGGCCTGAAATCTTTGAAGTCTTTTGCATCCATCTTTTTAGGGGCAAGCACAATGTGTGTATTATTTAGTTCTTTAATAAGATTTCCCATTCTGTAAAATTCATTGACAGCTTTCAAGAGATCTTCAGAGCATATTTCCCAACATCTTTGGAAAAAGTTAGCCGAGAAGCCATCTGGACCTGGAGCCTTATCCCCTTCTAAAGCAAAGACAGCCTTTTTTAATTCCTCAATGGTGACAGTTTTTGAAAGACTTTTAAATCTCTCAGCAGGTATTATATTATTAGGAATGGAGTCTAGGAGGAAAGATGCCGCTTGTTCATTGTAGGAGGTATCTTCAGTGAGGAGGTTCTTGTAAAAATTTAGTGCCTCTGTTTTGATATCTTCAGGATCCTTAGTAATGTTTCCATTTTTTTAGCAACTTCAGAAATTTTGTTACAAGCTCTATGTTTGATGGCTGTCAGGTGAAAAAAATTGTATTTCTGTCTCCATCCTTAAGCCAAAGGGCTCTAGATTTCATTCTCCAAAAGGTTTCTTCATGGTTGTTTATATTATGCAGATCTGATAGGAGTTTTTTTCCCACTGATGATCCTCAAGGGTCATACCTTTCATGGAGACATTTAGCTCAAGCTCTTCAAGCTGTTGCTTAAGTTCTTTCTTCTTTTCAAAAATGTTTCCAAAAACCTCTTTATTCCATTTTCTAACTTTCTGTTTAACATTCTTTAACTTCTGAAGGAGCCTGAATTGGGCCGTCCCTGTGCCTTCCCAAACCCACCACTCTTTAATTCTGTCCAGAATGTCCTCATGTTCGAACCACATTTTCTCAAATTTGAAATTACCATGAAAAGGTTTTGTCCAATTGAAGAAATTGAGGACTATTGGATTATGATCAGATCCCGTTCTGGGGAGAGTAGAAAGATGGAAATTCTGGTCTAGGATCCAATTTGCAGAAATAAGAGCTCTGTCAAGTTTAACCTGAATTAAGCTCTCTCCTAATCTTCTGTTAGACCATGTGAATTGATTTCCATGAAGCTCTATGTCCATAAGATTAAGAGTCGAGATGAAGTCTACAAATTCTTCCATACCAAGGGAGAATTCAGAACTTCCTCCAAACTTTTCTCCTAGATTCAAAGGAGTATTGAAGTCTCCCATAACCAACCAGTTCATGTTTTCAACCTTGCTTCGGAACAAGGTTAACTCTTTCCATAGCTTTCTTTTACCAGTAGCAGTATTGGGCGCATAAATATTAGACAAAATCCAGCTATGATTATTTTCAAGACTTTTAAAGATAATAGCTAAATGATTCTGGGTTGAGGAGAGTACCTTACCATCAACCATCTTTGTATCCCAAAAGATCGCTAAACCTCCAGAGGCCCCTTGAGAGTCAACAGCAGCAAAGGCAGCGTTCTGCCAAAAATGTCTTTTGAAGTCTTCAACTGCTTTACTTTTCATTTTAGTTTCTTGAATGAGAAGAATGTTGGGTTTGTTTGCTCTTTTAATTTCCTTAAGCATTCTTTGCTTAGGCCCTCCATTGAGGCCTCTGACATTCCAAGAAATAACCTTCATTAAAAAAAATTTGGAGATGCATTTGCCGGATGGCTCAGAATTCTCTGTGTACCATCTGCAATTTCTTTTTCAGTCTCTTTTTCTCTTGCTTCTCTCTTAGATGGCCTGCCTTTTCTAAAGGTTACTCCAAAATTTGTAGTTCTTCTAGCAGTGGCCCTTGTGATTCTTGAGGTGGAAGCTTCCCAGCCTCCAAGCTGCTTTTCTTCCAGGCTTTTTGAACCTCTTTTCTTTCTTTTCACTAAGATGAATCCATCATTATCACAATCATTTTCCTTACTGATTGGGGTAATTTCCCCATCCTCCTTTCCTGTGGTAATATCAGCCTGCTTACCCATTTTAGGAGTCAGCTCCTCCACATCTGTGTCCTCTTTCTCTTGGTTTAGATCTCGTGTAATGGATTCTAGATCCTCTTTGCCTTTTTCTTGTCTCATTTTTAGCTTCTCCATAGAGCTGCTCCTTAGCAGCTCTTGATGGGCACAGATTTTGTCTTCCTCTTCTTCCATGTATGTGAGAGAAATGCTGACTTTTTCATTTTCTTCATCAATCTCCATGTTCAGCTTTACCGGATTTGGAGTCAAAGAGTTCAATATTGAATCCACTGACATCTCCCTTTTGTTTTCTTCCTCATTCGGACCCAGATCTAATACTTGTTGAGACTCAATCAGCTTCTTAGGTTTCCAAAGTTTTCTGTAAACCGGTGGTCTCTTTGCCTTAAACCCTTTTTTCCTTTCTTTTAGCTTGTAATGCCTCTCCAACCTGTCTATTTCCAGTAGCTGGTTCAGATATCAGTTCTTTATCCGCCTTATCTCTCTGATTCTGTTCTTGATCTTCAGGAATAACTGAGAAATCTTCCAGCTTTTGAACTGTATGTTCAGGACATTTGCTGGCAAAATGCCCTAATCTGTGGCATTTGCTACATCTTAACTTGAAAGCTTCATATTCTATTTGCTGATTCCATTCTCCAAATTTGGATTGCAGGACAATGTTATCGGGGAGCTCCTGATCCATTTCTATGGAGACACAGAACCGAGCAAATGCCAACCTAGACCTATTTCTCATTGGTCCATCCAGGCCAATAGGTGAACCAATCGATTTGGAAATGTGAAGGAGGATTTAATCATCCCAAAGATGCAGAGGAAGCCCTGGGAGTCTACACCAGATGGGTATGGCATGAATATTTTCAACAAATGGATTAAATCCGAGGTACCATTTTTTTAAAAATAGTCCCATATTACCCAGACACCAGGGACCACCCAACAAGACCGAGTCAACATCAGATTGGAGATTAAATCTGGCTAGAAAAAAACCTTTTGCCATAGTGGTGATTATTAAATCTCCTTTTGGTTTCCATCTACGAATAGCCCATTTCCTAATGGTATCCACATTAGGTCGTGCCCCCAAAAATTTTCCGACAAGTGCCAGATTGGTTTTCTCCAGAGCTCTTTGCAGACATCCATCAAGCACCTGTAAGTGGGTCACCCCTTCAGCATCTTTTGTACTTTTAAAATCACATGCAGCCTGAGGTTTCACGTTTTTGTCAGGAGAAGTCTTAACAACTTCCACCCAGGCTCTAGACCCGAAGCTGTCACCAATGATCGCATTTTTCATTTTTACCGGTTCCTTAGCGGCTACATCGCAGTTCTTTGAGAGACATTCAGCAGCCAGAGCTGCTGAAACAACGCTTTCGAAACTCTCACGCAGCCCACCCAAAATTTCAAATTCGCAGCCCGCCCGAAGGAGTTCCATTTCAAGTAGTTCCATTAAATGAAATTAATCTTGCATGAGTTCCATTGCATGACAAAGTTAATCTTGATTCTTGTATGAGTTAATCTTGCATATGGTTAAGATCTAAATCTAGTATATGTGATGCAATATACTTGATTATATGTTATGGATTTGAAATATTTGTATAATCATGTTGACTCCTTGAGAAAGCTTCTATAAAATAGGGACTGGTACCATTGCGCACTTGGTGAGTGCTCAATTGCAGGTAAGTGATGTGTCAGTGCACCTTGGGCTGTTGTGGGTAAAATAAGACTACACTATGTTGTGTATACATAATTATGTAGCCCTTATCCCTTGAATGAATGTTATATGGATGCCTTTTGAGTACTTTAGTGCCTTTGGAATGTGATCTTAGGAGATGGTAGTAATGTTTAGTGCTTGGTATTTGATTTTGATCATATAAATATGTATTTATATGATTCCCTTATTCAAATTTTTAATTGACAACCTGGAAAGCCGACCCATAAGTGAAAAAGATGCCTAAGAGATAAAAGAGACCCAAAAAGAGTGACAAAGGTGGAAAAGGGTTAGAGGCACCCAGAGGAGACAAGAGCACTGAGCACTATTGTCCTAGCTAGGTGTTGGTGTCTAAAGCCATGAAAGATAAATTAGTTAAGTTCACACTTTGGGTTGTAGGGTGTGCAAGATCAAATAGAAAACAAGAGACAAAGAAAAGAGGCCAAAGATATTTGTAAACCACTAGTTTTCTTGTTTAAGAATCATGTAAATGCTAGCGTACTTTTAGGTCCTAGAAATGTACCCAAGTGCATGATTTAGTGTCTACAGTTTCCAAAAAACAAGTTTTGCCAAAAATGATGGGAACAAGCAACACACCCCAACACATTAGCCCTTGGTCACATGGGAGATCATGTGAGGGATTAAGAGGGGTAATTCCTAAGACCGGGTGCTTAAGTGTAGCCCCCAATATTTGTTTAGTTGGAACAAATATTTTATTACTATTTTTTTATAGAAAGAGGTTTTAAAATTTTAAAAAACAAAAATACATTTTAAAATTTAAATGGACCATTACTAACGGGAAACTAAATCTATCATAAATTTTGACCGGTAACTCAGAATTGAGTGTCGTTTTTTGTAAAAGTGTATGATTTTTCTTTCTCTTTCCATTGATGTCATTTAATTTGTAGAACATGATACTTTATAAATTGCTAACACTTATGGGTGTTGTACTCACATGTGGACATATTTTTGGCTGATCCCGACGTCCTAATTTTTTTTTGGTATTGCATTTTTGCATCTATCATGGATTCTCATGCTTTATAGTTTAACAATGAAATGTTGTTCTCTAAAGTGTGTGGAATTCAAGAGGACATAATAAAAATTTTAGAAGAAAATATATCACTTAAGAAGTACAAAAAACTTCTACATAACCTCATTCACAACAAAGATAAACTAGTACACTCCATATATTAGACAATTTGTCGCTTACAACATCATCCTCACATTGTGGAATCTTATACCCATGCTCCTATTCCTAGTACACTTGCAGATATTAATCTTATACCCACACGACCCTATTTTGTCAGTTTCTAAGTCTTATCCTGTTGCTAATTCCTCTAAGCCCATTGTGTTTGTTATTGCATGTTCTACTTCCACACATATACCTATTGTAGTAACAAATTCTATGTATCCAACTTCTACTAAAATGCATGGATTTTTGATAAAAATACCACTTCATTTGGTTCTCACATGCTCCATTCTATGGGTTTCTTTGGTAGAGGTATTGATAGACATTCATAGGGTATTTATTCCCTTATTCTTCTTGTTAAGTGACATTCTCACCATGACATTGGTTTTGAGAAGGTATTTCGTTGAGATCACACATTGACAGAGATCATATTTTTCTTCACTTAACTTTTTAGAGGATCATGAGCTACACATGAGTTTTGCACCTTCACTCAAGCTTGATAAACCTAATATTTCAATTGTCAGGATATGATCGACCCGACACACACTCGATATTCCTTTGCAAGAACCTATTATGCGTTTACACTTAATCATATGCAAGCATCTTCATCATCCATAAATGTTGATTTGGGGTGGATTTCTAATCACTCGTGGTGGCGACATAGGAATTCATTAAGAGGACTCTACAAGCATGGATCCCCCACAATTCGGCTTCTTGTTCCACTTTTTATACCATCTGTATTGTAACGCTCCTTGTTTTGAGTAATTTTATTTAGTAGGTGTAGTATATCTCTCTTGTTTATTGAGAGATTTTTTATTTACCTTTTTGACACTTTTACGGATTTTGAATGTTGAGATATTTTGTATGTTGACCATCTCTCTTATGGGGGAGCTATTATGGTTAAGTCCAAGTGTTAATTTTTAGTGTTCGAGTAGTTGTTTTGATAACTCATACAAATTTGTAGTGTCACTCCACCCATTCAACACTATGGGAGCCAATTCTTCAAGTCTCGTGTCCCTACCTTGTTTCCTTGGTTATTATTGGATCACATAACTCCTATTTCTTTAGATCTTGTGTCCTTGCCCTTTTTCCTTGGTTATTATTCTTGAATCATGACACACCTATTTGTAATAATTGATCAAATTATGTTTTATTTTTTTCTCACTTTCGAAATCACTTAATTGATAGTCTCCTTGTATGGAGCTATTCTAGTGCATCCCAATGTCGAGCTTATTTTTGAGCTTTGTGATCGAGCATTGGATTCGAAAAAAATACACATCAAATTCTTCAATATTATACAATTTTTTTATCCGAGCTTCCCGGGAAACCTTGATATGGGTTTTTAATCTCTACTTTGTTATTAATTGTTTTGGGCAACTTACGGTGTTCCATTTTCTCCACTTATTGTATGTGGGTACCTCATCGGAGCCTTGTTAGCCAGGACCCACCTTAGCAGGACCCACCTAACGTATGCTTACAGGGGGGTGCTAGTGTAAATTAATATTTATCCTTTTATTTGTTTATCATGATAATTATTGCACTTGGGTTATCCCTAGAATTATTAGGTTATCTTTATTAAGTGTACTATTTGTGTGGAGTTAGTTTACTAGTTGTGTTGAGTTAGCTTACCAGTTGTGTGGAGTTATCTTGTTAGTCTTGTGGAGTTAGCTTAACTATTAGTATTAGTTAGTGGGAGTTCTTCACCACTGATCTAGGTAGTAGTTACACTTCCCTCCTCCTATATGTACATCCTGATTATTGAGTTAATTTAATGGCATTATGATGGATTTTCATATATGATATTTCAACTCTTTGTTTGTAAATCCTTTTGTAAGGTTATTCTAGTGAATTCCTTTTAACTTATTAAATATGTGTGTTGTTAGTGTAGGTTATTATTTATCCTTTTATTTATTTATTAGGATAATTATTGCACTTGGGTTTTCTTGTTTGGGTTTACTAGTTGTGTGGATTTAGCTTACTAGTTGTGTTGAGTTAGCTTACCAATTATGTGGAGCTAGCTTGTTGTTTTTGTGGAGTTAGCTCAACTATCAATATCGATTAGCGGAAATTCTTCACCAAAAATCTAGGTAGTAGTTACACTTTCATTCTCCTATATGTACATCATAATTATTGAGTTAATATAATGACATTATGATGGATTTCCATATACGATATTTCAAATCTTTGTTTGCAAATATTTTTGTAAGGTTATTCTAGATAATTCCTTTCATCTCATTAAATGTGGTGTGTTGTTAGTGTAGGTTATTATTTATCCTTCTATTTGTTTATTAGGATAATTCTTGCACTTTTATTATCCTTACACTTTTTTGGTTAACTTGCTTAGGTTTACTAGTTGTGTGGAGTTAGCTTATTAGTTGTGTTGAGTTACCTTGTTAATCTTGTGGAGTTAGCTTAACTACCAATATCAATTAGTGGGAGTTCTTCACAACTCATCTAAATAGTAGTCATACTTGCATCCTCCTATATGTATATCTTGATTATTAATTTAATTAATGTCATTGGGATGGATTTCCATAAATGATATTTTAGCTCTTTGTTTGTAAATCCTTTTGTAAGGTTATTATGGAGAATTCCTTTCAGCTTATCAAATGTGGTGTGTTATTATTAGCTGATATATTCAAAGATTTAAACAATATTATTATCATTCATTTCATATTTTTGACTCCTTACATAATGCTCTTTGGATCATATGTGCTGATTTTAATATGGTTGTATACCTAGAAGACAAGGTTGGTCATTTTCCCATGCATTGGTGTGCGGCGTAACAGAGTCCGGTTCTAGCTAAGGCACAAGATCAGATTGTTTGACCCAAAAATCCCCTTTAAGGATATATTCAATTCTACCTAGTTCACTTGATTCAATTTTTGATAGGTTTAAGATCAAATTGTTCAAAGCATCTAGACCATGCTCTTATGCCAAGTCAAGAATTCTTCTATATTTATCCCAATTTAGGCAGACATGTTGTGGTTGCTGAAAATGATCTCTTATTTGATCATTCCCCATTTAATTTGATATCACCTGGTTAATCTTGCAAAAATGCAAGGTCAACTCTCAATTTTATTGAAACACTTCACACCGAAGCACGTTTGGATTGTGTAATATATCTAATGTGTTTGGAACTTGGTTCCTCACCATGCTGTTGGGAGGGATAGATTTCTTGGTAGAATGATGCCATAAAATGAACCAACACATTCCTTTGCAAAGGAAAAAAATTCTCTCTTTCAAGAGGCTACACATGAGGCTTCATATCACGAGTTTGAATAAATCTCACAATAACTTAATGCATCTCCTTTCAATCAAACCTTAGAACTCCAGGATGCCCATTGGAGGCACAAACTTAAGGTGGATGAAGCTTAAAAATACAAGGGGTGCTCTGTTGTGCACTCTTTTACATTGGCTCAAATTCGGGACAAATCCTCCAAAGAGTTATTTTCCATGATCCGCACCAAACATTCTTCTATGTAAATAAAAGCTATTTTAAAAGGAAATGTTTGACACTTCCTTTCTAGACATCCTCTAAGAGTTTTTCCACCATATCATGGGGTATTTACCTCCCACTTGCCACTCATGCTAGATAAGATGCTCTTTTAAAATTCTTGTAGGGTGTTCCCTAAAAATTCACCCCCTCTCAACGGGTTGTGTATGATAGACCTTTATCCCTAACAGACCTTAAGGAAGCAACCTTTCAAATGGCTCTTGAAAAATTTCTTGGTATTGATGCATTCCCTTCTAAATTATATCAAACCCTATGGGATAATTTGGGAATTGATCTGTAAAATGTGTACCTTGAAGCCTTAAATTATAATTCTTTAGGTGGGTTGATCAATAAGGAAACATAAACTTTATCCCCAACTCGAAACAATAAAAAAATTCAAACTAGAAACCTATCACCTGGCTTAACATGTCTTACAAAATTATCGTAAAGGTTTTGTCTAATGGGGTTTTCCATCTTCGTGCTCTTATTGACATTTTTAGAAGTGGACAAACTGGTTTCATCAAACATAGGTACATCTTAGATAATATTATTGTTGTTTGGGAAGGAATGGAATGGGATCGTCTCTCTAACCGAGAAGAATTTATTTATCAAAATTGACTATGCCAAATCTTATGATTGAATTGAATGGTATTTCATTTTGGATATGCTTCAAGCTCTTGGATTTGGGCCAAGATTTGTTCACAATGAAAATATGTTTTTTAACAACGTTGGAGCTTGCATTACCATCAATGGGGCTCAATCCTCCAAGTTTGGTTTGTTTAGATCCATTCAAAAGGGTTTCCATCACCCCCTCACTATATGTGTGTGGTTATTTAGGTTCCTCCGAAAGGTCTTGCCCATCGCTACTTTCCACCTCGGTTGTGCCGCTCCCCTCCTTTGCCCCGAGGTCATGGGTTTCGCATATGAAGCTCACAGAGCCCTTCTCCTCACTAGTGGTGGTCCTCAGATCTTAGCCCCCTTCCCGTACTCATGGAGGGATATTTGGTTGGATTTGTGATTCTAGTGCCACTGGTTAGAATTCCCCACAACAGGAAAGTTCCCATGATTGGACCTTTTCATTTCTCCCTCACGCCCATCTTCCGATAATCTCAATCAACAACAAGATGAAATTGGGTGGGAACCCATCCTAGACTCGGCTCATCCCGGTTATAGCTAGGGTGATAATCTTAACATCCCTTCACTTCCTCCTCTCGTCTATCATATTTTTCGTTGTGGCCTAGTTTTCTAGATTTTTATTTCATTTGATATTTTTTATTGATACTCACAATTTTATTGTGAATTTGATGTAATTAGTCCTCTTTCTTGAGGCCTAGATGGCTCGATGTGATTAACACTCGGGGTGTGACTTTCTCCACCCATATTTTATATGATCAACGTTGTATATCTCTTTTTTATATTTATAAAAGTGTGATTTTCAATAATAAAAAATCATGCATCCATGAGCTTACCGACCAAACCCTCCAAAATGATAATGTAATGTTAGTTAGGTATTTATTGCCACAAATTAAAGTAACATGGTGAATAAATCAAGTTGTTGGTTAAGTATGGTTCGTAATTATGTCTAAGTGATCCAAAACAAATCAAATATGATAATGTAATATTAATTAGTGATCAATTGTCACTAATTAAAGTACCATGCTAAAGCGATCAAGTGGCTAGTTAAGTGTGGTATGAAATTGAGGAAAATTGAGCCCAAACCCACCAAATATTGTAATATAATTTTAAATGGGGCTCAATCGACCCCAATCAAATTACTAATTAAAGAAATTGATTGGTTTCTTAATCATGGTAGGAAATCAAGACCAATCGAGTGCAAATCCACCAAATAAGATAATGTGATATTAACTTGGGCTAGAACAAATTCAATTAAATTATTATGCTAAAGTAATCAAGGGGTTGGTTTGAAAAGGTATGCAATTAAGACCAATCAATCCCAAATACACCAAATATAATAATTTAATGTTAATCGCAGCTTGATTTTCTCCAATTAAAGTACCACGATGAATAAATAGACTAGTTGGTTCAATCGATCCCAAACCCACCAAAAATGATAATATAATGTCAATTGTACCTTGATTTGCCCCAATTAAAGTAATCTATTGAACTAATGAGTGGTTGCATCAACATGGTATGAAATTGGAGGCAATCGATCCCAAACACCATATATGATAATGTGTTGTCATGCAAATTTGCAACAGAAAATTCTCAATTTTCAAGCATGACAACGAGACCCAATGTCAAAAATTTTGGTTATAGGCCTTTCCAAACACTTTCCTAGGTCACCCTAATCCCTATGTTAGTCCTATTTCCCCCTCTCTGAGTAGTTCAAGGTGTCATGTTAGTGTTCCCATAGGTTATTTAGGGGTATCTAGTCATTCTAAGTACTTCCAAGGAAAGATCCATCAAGATAGGCTTTTTGACAAGCTTGGGAAAGGCTATTCCCTAGTCTTCTTGAGGGCTGGTGTACACCCCCATAGTAGAAAGGAAATCCTAAACTTGTTGAGGAGGTGTATCGAGAGAAAATAATATTTTTCAATTATTTTTGGAGTAGTTTCGACAAAAGTGGGTCTTGAAGGCTTAAGCAGTGCACAATGCGAAAACAACCCCTGAGATTTAGGAAGCGGTCTCAGAGCTTCGGAAGGAGTTAGGAGTAAAACAAAATATCTTCAAAAGGTATTTTAGATCCCTAGAGGATGGTGATATCATATTTTTCACAACACCTAGGCACATTATGTCCACAACCAAGTGTTTTGCATGCACATCCTTCAAGCCGAATAATAAACCCATTTTTCAGTGGAGTAAATGTCAAAATCAAGAGCTGAGAACCCACCCTTGGATTTAGAAGGTCATTTTAAGGTAGAATCATATAAAATATTATCAAAAAACTCCTTCAGGATCTCAATTTATGGTCTCAACAAGCAGTTCCCCAAGGTACAACTCCAACAGTTAGTCAAATTTCTACCTTAAAATTTGAGCCAATGGGAGAGTGGCATTTTTTGTGCACAAATTTCACCAAATCCTTAGTTTATATGGTGCAATAAAATGTTCCCCCTCCCTCTTAAGCCCCCAGTCACCCATGCAACCCAATCTCAATCCGAGGAGAAGACACTCAAAACAGTACACGATCTTTGGCGAACGATTCGGGAGCTTTTATAAGGATTTAAAAGGAAAACAAATAATCATTAGAAATATAAGAGAATACTATACAAGGTGGAATCATCATATTTTTCACAAAACCTTGGCACTTTTTAGGGGAGCTCATTCTTCGTAGGGAGAAGCGGTGATCCTAATAAAAAAGGGGATATTTCAAGAATAATAAAGGTATGATACCATCAAAATTATGTTAAAAATGTATTTTTCATGTAATTTCATATAAATAAGCATAAAAATAGATGTCTGGGAGCTCAAGTTATGCGCCTAGTAAGTTTCTCTGCAAGGTAAAAGAGTTAGTCATTTTTTGGTGAAAATTTGGACCAATGGGAGAGTGGCACACTTTTGTGCACCAAATGCACCAAGCCCTTGGTGAAATAAAATGTACCACCCTCCCATTTAAGCCCCTAGACCCCAATGTGACCTCCTCTAATCCCCTTTTTGCAATCTAAGCCCCTGTGCACATTTTCTTAGCCCCCTCACCTTTCGCCTCAGCCAACCATGTCATGCCAAGTGGCCCAATAGGGATGGGTGCAATTTTTTGCACCAAATGCACCAATCTCTTGGTGCACAAAAGTGCAATCCTTCCCAACCATTAAAATAATACAATTTTTTCATATTTTTGTGTTGCTTCCCTTTCTTCCTTCACGCACGGACAAGAAAACTTCCACCATCAGAAATTCCTTCAATCCTCCATTGTTGTTGCTACCACACCTTACACAACACCTCATCATCCATTCATCATCCTTCAACATTTCTACAATGATAAAAGAGGATATTTCCAAGAAAAAACCATGAATGTGAGCTACTATAAACCCTAGCCTCTAAAATGATAAATTGCTCATATCTCCCAAACCATGCATCCAATATCCCTGAAAGTTTGGATAGATCTCCCTCATCTAGGCACCTAAGAGAATAAAAAAATATAAATATAAGATATGACATTATTTTTAATGGTTTCCTTTCAAAAATTTCTTCCCTATAGCGTCTTTTCATCATTTGCCACCAAAATGTGCAACATATTGAGATGAAAAACTGAATAAGCTTAAGAGCAAAAACCCGTAAAGAATTCACTTATTTTTACTAATCCGAGACCTAGAGGTGAGATTCTAAAAATAGTAAGTGCCACTAGTTTGCACTTTCCATTTTTAGTAAGTTTCCAAAAATGGAAAACTCCTTCAGAAGAAAGAACAGTGAAAATCACACAAACAGAAAACTAGGGCACGTGGGTCAAAAAAAAAAAAGAAAAAAACAAAAAACAAAAAAGAAACTTTCAAAAATGGAAAGTTCTTTGAATTGACCCCCAAGGCATATGTGGAAATCTTGGAATGTGAAGGCGACACCTCGGTACCAGCAAAAAGGTGAAAAAGTGACACTACCCAAAATAGCACTCCTAGGATTGAATTTCCAAAAATAACAATTTTTGGTCCCAAAAGCAAAAAGTTGCTACCATCTCCATAGTAACATATATTGTTTCTTTTTTCCACCATGAATTTCAAGTTCACTGGTTAAGTGAGCCAAGGAGATTTGGTTATATAGAGCTCCTCAGGATAATAAGAGGTAATTTGTAGCAGTGTCTTCCTCTGCACAAACATCCAAATATGTCTTCTCAAGGTGATCAAGATCGGCCTCATGGAAAGCTTCTACAAGCACTCTAATGACTAATATCATGGTAACTCTTGAAGATCCATTTCCATGGATTCAATAAGTACTCGAGAGTGGGCCAATAACAACACAACTCACTACCATTCCCAATCTTGTGAAAATATCCAGAATATTGAAACCCAAGTGAAGGAAGAAGGCCCAGGTAGCTTCCCGCTTCTTCAGTGGCACCTTAGGTAACCAATATGTTAAATTTTTAGGCCTAAGACTGAAAATCCCATGGAAGAAATGACTCCATCTGATTATGATTTGACACACATCTCATTAGGTCAAGCTTCTCATGAAGGTGACATTCACTTGTTTAAATAATCCTCTTCCCATCTTCATGCTCGGACCAAAGAATACAAGTGAACCATTATACAATTGGAGGAACATGTAAGAGCTCTTAGTGCATACATTCAACCCTTCTCAGGAGAAGAATTAACACCTCCTTCGATCGAAGATATCCCCCAATCAATAGTATCGACCCCAAGGTGATCAAGAAAGCACATGAATACATGATGTGGGGAAAATCCTATGAAAAGTGGATTGAGGAAATCATCAAGAAAGGAAAGGCATTATGTCCAGACATCATTTCTCTCATCCAATATGCTCGTGAAACATTTTCGAAGTAAACAAGATGGAGGAGGAGTTTTCTAAAGAGGTCAGTCACTTGGAGGAGATACTCCCACTGGTATCCAAAATGAGTTCTTTTGACTCTCACACCCTCATGAGCAAGGAAGTGTTTGCATAAATTTATGAAGACTTGTCCTCAGATTTGGATCCGCATCATGGATTCCGGTATGTAATGCTAAAAAGGGCCATATCCGAATTGGGCTCCCATGGGTGCTAGGTTTCTAGAATCTTGAATGAAGTCTACCATTGTGTTCAAAGGTTTGAGTTCCCCCACTCACTGAAGACTCATCATCAGAGGAACTCATCATTGCATTTCAAGATATGGTCAAGGAGGAGAGTGACTCTCTTTCCTTCAATAAAGATAACTTAGAGTCCCTGGTCGACATCAGGAGTTGCATTGTTGTAATTGCAATAGATCAAAAAGAATGGTTTCATCAATGTAAAAGGATCAAAGTGGTGTCCTTGAGACATGGACCAAGGTGTTGGGATGCATTTTCATTCTAGGGAAGATAAGATGACAGTTGTGATAGCTCAATTCATCAAGGAATTCAAGGAAAAGGAACCCACCCCAAAGATTCACCATCAGGAGGCATGATTTAGTAAGGTTCATCTTAGCAGGAGGTTTCTTCATCAGATGTGGCATCTTTTCCCTCCTTCTCTCTTTCTCCCTCTTCTTTATCTCCCCTTTCTAATTATTTGTTGGGCATAATCATTGTATTTTTTCTCATTCACTTAAGTGACTTTATAAAGTAACATTGTAAAAGTCCCTTTAATTTATAAAAATGGAACTTATTTCTCACTTCCTATGAAGGTGAAAGTCATGAGTTGAATGAGACAATGAAGAGTCATTGGGGGTAGGCAAAGAGTCAATCTAAATTGCTATAAATTGGGATGGATTCTTCATTCCAAGGTATCAGAAAATTAGATCCTAAAATTTTTGTACTTTGTAGCAATAGTGGATTGTAATATGTTTTTGGACTTTGTGTCATCCATATACATGAAATAAAGCTACATTTCTTCTACATGATTTATTCTTTTCCGTGCTTTTTACAACTTGTGTAAATGTCAATCAAGGAAAAGTTTCTGATTTCCAAGATGTATGAATGTGTGCAGATTTGTATGCATGGTTTCCTCTCATCGTTGAAAAATAAACATAGTTGTTATAATCATCTTGTGTTTCTTCCAATTCCCTCTTTCATGTAATTTGTGAGTGTAGTGATGCAAAATCTTTGTATCTTCGATAGATGAATCTGAGAACTTGGTGTCTTAGGTTGTCCATCTCACTAGATAGCTTCATTTTGCTTTCCTCTATATTGAATTTTGAACTACTTTGGTTACTAGGTGTGAGCTCTACAATCTACTCATGACAGTAATCTTCCTTTCCTAATTTCCCTCCTTTCCCCTCATCGTTGTAATTTCCTCCCTTGTACCCCATACAAACACTTTGCCACATGTTTAGTGGAGTGTCCCTATGTTATCCCCGCCAATTTTCTCACCCAAAACATTTATATAGGATTAGGATTAGTTTAATTTCAATAATGGGAGTTGTACCATTCAATGCAGAGGGGTATATCCCTATGAACATTGGTGGAGACACCTAATTTGTCCACTCGATAATTTTCTCACCAACATAACGCAATGCCAATTAATGCCTCGATTAGCCCCGATAAAATTAGCAAAGCTAAAGCAATCAAGTAGTTAATTCATCATGACATGATATTAATGCAAATTGATCCCAAACCCACCAAATACAATAATTTCATGTCAATTAGAGATCAATTAGTCCTAATTAATGTACAACATTGAAGAAATCAAGTCGTTGATTCAACATGACACACAATCAAAGTAGATCAATCTCGAACCCAAAAAATAAGGTAATGTAATGTCAATTTATACTTGAATAACCCCAATTAAAGCGCCATGCTAAAACAATTGAATGGTTGGTTCAATGTGATATGAAATTAGGACCTATCGACCCAAAAACCACCAAATATTGTTTAATCTAATGTCAAATTGGGATCGATTTCCCCCATTTAAAGTGCCACATTGAAGCAATTGTTGGGATATTAATATTAAGTGGGGTCACAATTAATTGGGCCACCACTTTATTTATATCCATTAAATGTTTTTATAAACATTATTGTCAAACTTATATTGTTATAAGTTTGAATGTCGAGTCCCCACTACACTTAATATGGAAGTTATAAAATTAATTAAATTAATTTTTGTAAAAGTGAAAAGGTGCACTCAGGTGTAACCAAATCACTCACCTTATTTTATAGGGTGATCTCATTACGAGATTGTATTAAATCATGGAAAAATATTTTTTCGTATTACAAATCTTTGTAAAGGTTAAATGTTGTGTGATACCCGAGGAGATGGTGGGAGTGTTGGGTGAAAGATTGATGCAAATTCTTATTAATAGATAAGTGATTTTATTTGTGGGTTTTTAAACGAAAGATTTTCCCACGTAAATATTTTGTTGAGTTTAATGTGTTTTTCTCTTATGTATTTACATTGTTAAGTAATTTTAATTAATTCCATGTACACCTAAAACTATAGTCTTTGGCAAATTAATGTGGTGAATATTTTATTATTTATCCCCTAATTTCCTAACAAAATTTGAGTGGTTGGTTCAACGTGGTATTCCATCGGGGACGAATGATCCCAAACAGATGAAATATGATAATGTTAATCATAATAGTATGTTCCACCATTTTTCATGATAATGTAAAGCATAATAGTATGAAGTAATACTATTTATGTTTTTCATTTAAAATATAATGCTATTTGTATTAACATGTTTAAAAATATCACTTTGGTTGTTAACACTATTTCTACTCCATTCAAAGGTATTTTCTTCAAAAATAATTATACACGAGTTTTGCATAAAGAGTCAAAAAATTGTGAAAAAGAATAACATTACCAAAAAAGTGTCATAAAATCTTCAAAATCTACTAGTGGTGTTTTTTAAGGTTAGAGTGGATCTTTTAGTCATATTCATTTTTTATGGTCATTGTTCTACATAAAATTTACATCATTTTTGAAGAGGATTCTTTTAATATTGGTGATAGTTTCACCTCCAAATTTGTGAGATTCTTGAATACTTTTACATTCTTCTATATTTTCTCAAATCATTGTAATTTTGTAATTGGATGTTGTCATCAAGGGGAGTATTGAGTAATGAAACATCTCTTACATGCCTTAGGTTATTGTTTATGTAAACCTAAAATGAAGCTTAATAGGGAGTGTTGGAGATTAATATTTATTTAGGTATGATAAATATCCTTAACTCTCTCTCTCTCTCTCTCTCTCTCTCTCTCTCTCTCTCTCTCTCTCTCTCTCTCTCTCCCACACACACACACACACACACACACACAATTTCAAAATTTATTCAAAAGTTATTCTTCCCGCCCCATCCCTAAATCAAAAATATTCAAATTCAGAGATTTCAATTCTAACTCCACTTAGAATTTTTCTTGGAAAATATATTCGAAACAATTTGCATTCCAAACAAGTAGATCCCTTATTAGGAGCTTGATTTTTGGGCTAGAACATACATTTTCAATCCCTTAATTTGATAGGATTTCGCCACTATTTAATATTTTCTCCTAGAGATGCATCTCTGAGCCACATTAATTCAAACTTAAAGGGATATTTCCTAGGGGAAATATCAATGTTAATTGAGAGAGACACAGAAATTGATCAGTTCTAGACTAGGCTAGAACTGAAATTTCAAGAAAAAAGTTATTTAGAGTCCAATTAGGACCGGATAGAAACCACCGAGTCGATCTTAAATATTACTAAATCCTCTCCTTCTATTGCTCCAAGTAAACCAACCCTGTTTAGGTTAAATATCCCTGAGAGAGCCTTCATTGATGAAATAACAAAAATCCACCTGATATTGAAAATTCCTTCTAATACCCCCACATTTATCTCTGTATGAGGAGATAGCATTAAAATCCCCCAAATGAGGATTTGATCTTCCGAGTTTGCAAGGACCTAGATAACTTTGATTAAAGAGCTCTTTTACCCAAAATACTATTAGGAGCATAGAAATTAAAAAGATGAAAATCCACTTGAGATTCCTTAGGATTAATGTTCACCAATTTCTAATTATTATTTTGAAAGATCAAATAAAAATTACTTGATTTTCCTTCCAAATAATGACCAAGCCCCTAAAGGATCCATTTGAATCCGAGAAAAAACCTTTCCAAACTTTACATGCCTCACCCAGGACATATCGGCAGCTTCAATTGTAGACATTTTAGTTTCTTGAAGTAAGACCACACTGACATCGAAGGAAAATAGGTAACACTTCAACAAGTGTTGTTTGTCAGGGGTATTCAGACCCTCAACATTCCAAGAAAGGAGCTTCATTGATGTTAAGGAAGGATTTTCACCTTCCCAACTTTAGATTTATAAAACTTCAAGATAATTTTTTTACCCGAATCTACTTCCTTCTGAGCTATTTCTTGCTTAGATTTCTTTCCTTTTTTCCCTTCGAACCACAAATAGTAGATTTTACACCTTCCCGCCTGCCGCAATTTCAGAGACCGAGAGTTCTTGGTATACATTATCGGCTCAAGCTCCCCATCCTCTAAACCACCGCCACTATCTCGAAGTCAACATCATCTCTTCACTATGATAATGAGAAATACAATCATTAAGAGAAACTATAGAAGAAGTTTTCCTTTCTTAAAACCTTCTTTAAGTAGATAGACTAATTCTCCCGAGTCTCTATGAAATTATTTTTATCCCTCAAAAGAGAGTGAGGAGTCAAGTTTCCGAAGGAATGAATTTTAAGAAGGATGCTTGACTCAACCAAGCCCAATCCTTGCTCTTAAACAAATGAAGTATCAATATTTCACTTGAAGAGTCGAAACCTTTCTCTAGAAAAATAGAAGGCTTATCTAAAAATGGGGGAGGCTTATTCACAACATCTTTTTAGTTTAGCAGGGAAACATTTTCTCATATGACCTGATTCCCACAAGAAAATCATTTCACATTAAGACCCTCATAGTCGATAGATTGGGTATAGGAACCTCGAGAGGATTTCAAATAGAAAACCCTCAGGGGAGGAGCTAAAAAATCCATATCCACACAAAAACAGCATAAGAATTTCGCTAGGAGTTGAGAGATGGATTTTTATAGGAAAAAAGGTCCTCAAAATTCGCGATAGACTTCAAAGAAGATTTCTTCTTGAATTCAAGGGGTAGATTGTGGAAACTCATCCAAAGTGGAGCTCGACCATTTTTTTCAGAAAGCGGGTTAAAATATGGGGACCAAGGATGGATATAAAGGCTAGAGGAACTAAAAAACTAGGGGTCGTCCTTATAAACTTTATTCAGATGCTCCATTGAATAAAAAAGAACTTGAAAAAAACCATTTGCTAGGAAGCTTACCTTAGGTTTGACTTCTTTCCCCCAAAACCATAAGACCCAATCTAGGATCCTTATCTTTGAAAAATTCACTCCAAAACATTTGCAGCAAATGGCCCTTCGAATGTGAACTTCATTGAATTCATCTCTAGAGCTGGTGAAAAGGTCCACATTTAGGATTCCTAAAGAAATCTTAAAATCTATACCCCTAACCTTAATCTCCTCAACTTCTTTCAAAATAACGATATAATCCATATTTGGTTTAGAAGGGACCTCCGAGTTTAAAATTTTGAGAGGAGCCAAATCTTTGAGGGCTTCATCAAACATATTCTCGAAGGTATATACTCCCACCATTAAATCTAGGGTTTTTAAACCACACCAGGACCAATCTTCGAATCAACGGTGGCGCGTCAGAGATCTCGAGGAAGGAGCAACGAACCCCTAATTTCTATCTACATTCCAATTTCTCACTAGAATCTTATTCGCACAAAGAGAAACCCATCTCTCGTAGGAATTGGCACCATACTCGCCAACAATTACACCAACTATCCTCGAATTCAAAAATTCAAATTTTTCATGGTTTTCACTTTTTCAGCTCTCCATCGCTACCCACTCATCCATATATTTTTTTAATTCATATATTAAGAGAGTATATGAGATGACATGCCTATTTAATATATTTCTAATGTAATCTTGGAGTATATGTAACTCCTACGACACTTTACACCCACTTCCCTTCACTTCACATGGAAATAGGAACACTAGGCTCCAACTTGAAAGGTTGGCTAAGGAAATGGATCAAGTTACATCATAACTCCATATTATATTTTCACTCTATTTAAATAATTTATAGGCCTTTTCTTCATTTATTCTTCTAATGCATATTTTAGGTATATTATTATGCTTCTCATATTGTTATGAAGCTATTATTTTCTCTCTTGGAAGAAGTTTTATGCACATTATGTTGATGGAGAAATGTGTGAGGATAAGCATTGGCTAGATAGGTGAAGGAAGACATTAAATGAATGGGTAAATTGTAGAATTAACACATAACATATTCATGGATCCTACGAGGAAATATTTTAGCTAAGAGAATATGATCATTAAAAAATCAAGACAAGCAACATGAAAGGCGCCAAGATGTTCGTGTGGGTCACCATGCCCATTGAAAATGGGAAACTTAGGGGTAACAAAATTAGGAGGAAGGGGGTAAGTAGAGATGGTAGGTGCAAATGGAGTATGCAATAACAAGGTAGAATCTAAATATGGAGATGTAGTAGCTTGTTTCAACTTACGAATTTGAGCTTGGAGATCGTGATACAGAGAGGTTAAATCCGATTTCCCACATAGGACATTTTCCTTTCATGCGAGACTAAAGGAGGTGTAAAATGATTGGTAGGAGTGGGGGAAAAAATTAGAACAATAGAGATGAGTGGAAGTGTAGAAGCAGGTAGTTGAGTATTTACGAAGTGGGTAGAGCTACGAAGAATTGAGTTCGTCCAAGTTGGTAGCCTCCTCACAAGCCACATGCAAAAGTAAATCTAGATCCTGGGGGTGTTCAATAAAGTGATCATTGATTGCTTTAAGGTGGGATTTAGTAAATTCCTCAAGATATGGAGTCATATGAAAGGGAAGAAGGAAATCCTAGCAAAGTGAAAAGTGTATATGGTTGAGTTCACCAAAATGATTAACTAAAAGTGGAAATTAATCTCTCTAATATTATGAAAGTATAGCCATTAGTTAATCTAATATAGGAGGAATAAAATTCTATATAAATGCACTAAAGTAGTATGGAATAATTACAAATAATTATACCAAGTGAAATAAAACCCTAAATATGCAAGTAAGGAGAGATGAATTAGTTGATTAAGGAAGATTGTCGCAGGTTTGATAACAAAATTCAAGAGTGGGAAAAACACCCAAAAGTCCCAAAAAGGTTAGATTTAGAGGATCTAAGAAAACCGAGGTGCTTGGGAAGGTACTGGGGTGCCCCAGGGTGCCTTGGTCTACAAATTAGGTTCTCTAGTTTCGTAAAATCTCCAAATCTGGTTTTCACAGGATCATAAGGTATCCTGAAGTGTTCTCCATTTGTTGTATCAGTTATGCTTTGAGTTGTGCTGAATATGTTAAATAATAAAGTGATGACCTATAAGAGATGAGAAATTATAAAACCCTAAGAAAAATAAAAGATGTAGAATGAATGGGTCAGAATGACCTCAACTACCAAACTAGTGGTCTTATCACTTAGTGTTTTACTACACAACAAGCATGCAATGTAAAAGAAAGACAAGAAGAAAGAATACAAACACACTTAGGATAAAGAATAGTCACAAAATGATGCTTCCATTACTTGAGAGATGCACAGTAACTATTATAATGGAAAAGAGGCTGATATCCACATGCACGAGCCAAATCTAGAGGTCTGCGACTCAGAATACAAAAATATGAAGTCCTTAGAAAATGTGTAAGGATCCAAAATGTCCAACATAACAAATGAGCCCAGATCTTACATTTATAGGTGAATTCATGGAAGAAGAGAAGGAGGGAAAATCTGAATTTGAAATACAACCACCAACAAGAAGCATTCAATGCCTATAAATCTACCTGCAAATCTATCAAATGCATTTCCCAAGTCTGTTTGGCATGTTGGAGAAGGAAAGAGGGTGGATCAGATCAAATCGGGTGGTTGGAGCAATCATATATGATAATTAATGTCCGAATAATGTTTTCCCATTTCTCACCTACTAGATCCACTAAGAATTTGAATTTTAATGTGTAGCATTGTAGCCTATGTCAGAAATTATCGATTGAGACTAGGCGCATGCCGATCAGAGCTCTGTAGCGAGAACAAATGGTTATCAAAAAATTGTTAGAGTTATTTGCACACACAAGACACATGACACATATGGATTGGCTGAAAGGATGACCAACTATGCAAAATTTCTTTTTCGTCTCTCGTCATGTTTCACTCATTGATTTGTTGCAAGGATTCGGTGCCCTGTTGGCATGCTTGGACTAGTTGCGTGTGACACACTCAAGCGTGTCAAAAAATGACATGGCACAGAAAGGTGCAGATGAGGGTGCAAAGGTATGCATGCGAAGAATGAGGCATGGGAGGAAGGCATAAGGAAGGCACACGTAGCATGCACCGAGAAAATGAGGCATATTGATGAGTGAAGAACATATGGTCAAGACACAACTATTATAAGGTAATGTGTGGTGCGTGTGAGAGGGCCAATGACTTAGTTGATTAAAGCAAGTGGAAGGTGCACATGCAGGATGAATAGCTACTAGTAAGAAGATGAATGCATAGAATATGTGCGCAAGGTCGAGTGGAATAAAGAGGAAAAGGAAGAAGTGAAGGAAGAAGGGGAAGTGCGCAAAGGCACGTGAGGGAAACAATGACCAAGTGAATGTGCCAAGGAGAAAACCGAGGTGTGTGCCACTACAAGGAAGATATCTGAGCCAGAATATGTATGTGAGTTGTCCAAATAACTAAGAGAGTTATTTGGATAACAGGTTCACCCAATGAATGCATCTAAGGTCTCTCCATTTTTTCCTCTACTACTATGAGGTGTAACTAGATTTTGGAACCTAACATGACTATGTCTTTGGATCTATGATCCATGTCTAGATTCTTTGATTACACTTATGCATCTTTATATGGCTTCTTATTATGTTGAAACTCCCTCTCTTCTCTTGTGATAAAAAAGGGATTAGCCTATAATTGAGTTGATATTCCTCCATAACCTTGTGATGTTGAGTGATGCCTACATATGACTAATTCAAAGGGGCATCATACCCATGTGGTTATTCCTCTTGATAGTTTTGTGAGAACATGTACAAAATATATATTATAAATTACTAATTAGGATTTCAACACTAACAATGACACTTGAATTCAATATTTCAAAATGATAATGATATAGGGTAGAAAAGGGCAATGTATCAAGATTTGTAGCATGTTGTAATGTGATGCAAATGATATATGATTCAATGATTGGGATGTAAGTCCTTTTTAGAGTGTGCTTTGATATGGAATCCATAGATACCCCTAATAGGTTAGGGTGCATTTTATAGAGGTGACTTATGCAAATGATATCTCACTCAACCACCCCAATCGACTAAGGCAACTTGTGAATTTTGATAATATTACCATTACAACTACATTGATGTGTTTGCTAGCCTAAAATATATTCATTAGTTGATGATATCCTTAAAATAAAGATCTATCTAGAATTAGGATGAAAATTAATTGGAGACATGGTATACTATTAAGATTCTAAAAATATGTTCTGCATGAGGTGCATTGGTTCAAGAGGTGATATGTTAAAGAGAAAATAATAACCTAGCGGACTTAGAGTGTGGGAATTGAGTAGGATGCCTTTATGCCTAGTCAATAAATATGTAGATGGGATGCAACTAACATAAATGTAAAAATATTATTTCTAAGTGCCTCAAGAGAAAAGTTTGATTACTACAATTTCCCCATTTTAATATAGTAATCAAAATTTTGTATTAAAATTAAAAGGGATAAGAAAATATGAACCTCGTACTCCTCAAAATAGGGGTGTGTTAAGCTACAAAGTTTTCCCCAATGTCAAAAAAGTGAAATATGTAAATCATATGGAGCCTACATGTATTGATTCTTGATATAAATGCATATGAAAATCAATAAATGAAAACTCGAACTTTGAAAACATGATACAATTGCACTTGATTTCCATTAATGCATTTCTATAGGGAGTGTGTGAATATAATATATGATAAATTATCATTTGGGTCTAATGAGTGGCCATATTTATCATTTAGGATTGTTAGTTTCCATATGCAATATTTTTTCCTTCTCATTGCCATTTAGACTAATCGGGGATACTAGTTGTTGCATGTAGTATTTAGGTCTACTAGTTGTCTTCCATAGCATTTTTACATGTTAGTTGCTACTTTATGTAGGATGTTGATATATTTTTAAGATGTGGATGTATAAACATGTAATATGTCCTAAATACCATCACATTTTACACATTTTATTACCATGGATATGATCAATTTAAACCACTAAAAGAGCCCAAAATATGCCCCCTTTTAAGCTAAGGGATTTTTAAAGGATAACTTGTTTTAAAAGATAAAGTGTTATTTATAAAACATGTATAACCAAACATTGAGAATGTTAACCATAAATAAAATGTAAACTAAACATGTTGATATAATAAATGTGCATCATATTGATCATCTAAAAATAATAATAAATTTTGTATCATGGTTAGGCATATCATACATAAATCCAATAATATATAGAAATCAATAGGTAAGAGGATAATAGTGAATGATAGAGTAGTATGATAGTAAACACATGACTCAAAATATAATCATGGTCATATTGCTAAAAATTGCAAGAATGTTAGAAGCCATCATCGACACAATTGAAAGCAATATTGAAAATGTGAAATCTAATTGTGCTATAATCTTTGTGGTGTCAAAATGTTGTTTTTTCTCCTTCAGTAATACCTACAAATGAAGCATATTTAAGAAATAACGACAATTGTGAAAGCAACCAAGAGGTGTGAAAGGAGGTATGATGCGGGAACATCAACTTAGGAAAGTTAGGATAATAAAAGTTTGGTTTTTCCCATCTTAAGTGAGTTTCATAGGTGTTTGGAATTTTGGCTAGGTGTCTACAGGTGCTCAATAAGTTGAACTTTGTTAAGTTTCTTCATTTTCCCACCTAAAGTGAGAATTTAAATTTTTAAACTTGTTTTGGGTAATTTTTGGCTTGTCAAGTCAATGTTATGGGTCTAGATGGTTAGGTTGGGTGAACTTAGTGTCTTTTCATGTCATAAGTGACTCCAAAGGTGCAAATTAGAAAAGATGTTCAAAATGTGAAAAATACCTCTTTCCTATGTTTTGGCATATTATTAAAAACATCAAAAAAATAGTTACATTAAAAGATGATATGAGAAAAGGGAAGGAGAGATAGAACAAGGTTTTGGTTACATGTACTTTTCATAAGGGAAAAATATGTGCAAGAGGATTTTGATGTAGAAATCTAGTGAAATCAAGAAAGTGGTTCTATTTTTGTAAGCAAGATTGTCTTGTATTTGTTTTCTTCACAAGAATCATATTGAAATACTCATTTTTATTAGAGAAAGTATATATTTATTTGTTTGAACATTTGATATAGATTATATAGATATTGTTTGAGGAATTTTTGAATGATATAAAGTGAAATTTCTATGTTTTTCTTTTATCCTATTGGAAGACACTAAAAAGATTGTCTACGACTGGTTTTCAAAATAATAATAATTTTGTATGTACCTTTTTTTGAAGTAGAATGCATTTTCTTTGTGTGAACACCTGAAGGAGGTAGTGCAAGAACTATTTCAAGGATTTTTAGGAGTGACTTGAAGAGAAAATGACCCGATCCCACTAATTTACTTGTGTGAGTACTAAGAACCCTATTTTCTCACCCAAACAGACAAGATGTATCAATGTTTTGAAGTTCACTACACTTTATTTCTACATCGATTACTAAAGATGGTTAAGGGTTAAAAACAAACATACAAGTGCATTTCTAGGGTTTGGAGTTGAGTATATTTTATTTTGTAAAAATTTTCTATGTCTTGGGCTATCACATAAACCCTACCTAGGTTTAAGGAAAAATAGTGTTTGAGGGCTTTGCACTTTGTTTCAAGTTGAAACTTGGAGGGTATCACCTTATCACTCCCCTATAATATATTTTAGAGCTTATATTACTACGTTTTTCTCCAACAAGGAACAGTTCATGATAGTCCATGATTCGGGTTTGTTAGGGCTTAAGGAGTGCTAACTCTAAAATGTGAAATAACGAATTGGAGGGCTAAAACTATGAGGTAGGACATGAAATTTTGTGAGAATATAGAAGGGAAAAAATGTAATTATAATATTTTTTTGTTTTTGTATCTCTTTTTCACTTCTTTGGTACAACAAGACTTGTTGATTTGGAAGGTTGCAAGCCTAGAGATAATTTTGAGCAAAAAATAGGTATAAAATATAATGTCTACAAGTTTACTCTAGCTCTTGGCATCAATAGTGGTATCACAAGATGTTGATACTAAGAAAAAGAAATAAGAAGTGAGGTAATAGATAAAAGTGACAATGCCACCGGAGAAGATTAGTGAGCGGAGGTGGTAGAGGAGCTATTCAAATTAGAGATGTCATCCTGGAAGATTTGAGAAACATGAGAGTTAGTTGTGATCCAAGGTTAACAACAATAGAAGCTAATCAGATAAGAATAATTATGATAGGTGATGTGAGTGATAGGGAAGAAGAGCCACATGAAGCTCCATTACAAGGAGTGATAGAAGATCCTGAAGAGAGTGAAATTAACATGTTTCTTAAAGTGATGATAGGACAAGGATCAAAACCAAAGTTTCGAATTCCTACATATACAGATAGCCTTGATGGAGAATAACTCATTGATTGGATAAATCCTTTTAAAATTACTTTGAGAATGATAATGTGCGAGAAACGTAAAGTGAAGTTTTCTTGTACCATATTGAAAGGACATGCAACAATATGGTGGGAATTCATACATGATGAGAGAATAAAATAAGGGAAGAGAAGGATTAAGGCATGGGACAAGATGGTAGAAAATATTAAGGCTAAGTTCTTACCTAGTGATTATCAAACAAACCTATATAAGAAGCTACAAAATTTGAAACAAAAAGAAATGAATGTTAAGGACTACAAAATATTTCTATAAGTTAACAATCATATTACGGCATGTGGAAGAAGATATGGAGAAGATAACCAGGTACTTGAATGGGATTATATATAATATTCAGGATGAACTTAGTTTGGTGAGTCCTAGAACTTTAGAAGAATGTTACCAATATGCATTCAAGGTAGAAGACAAGTTGAATAAGAGGAAAATACAACATACTAGAGAGTACAGAGGTATAGATTTCAAAGGTAAAGGATAAAAAACAAACAAAGAACAACAAGGACAAGTAGAAGAAGAAGAAAAATACAATTAGAAGGTATTATAAGAGGTGGCTACTCAAGAGGAAGAGGTAACTATGAAAGAGGAAGAGGAGAGTTTCAAGGTAGGTGTTTCAAGTGCAACAAGTTTTCTGGTCATAGATCATATGAATGTCCAGAGAACTCTCAAGCAAGTGGTAGTAGGGTAAGAGAAGAAAGAAATCAGATTATACAAGCTGATGAAGAAGAGAGTGTGGGATCATCATCACACATAGAGGAACCTAAGATATGTGAGTCATTGTTATTTAGAAGAGTCCTACTCAAACCAGAAAAGGAAAAGGAACCAGCCCAAAGGAGAACATTATTTAGGACCATATGTAAATCTCAAGGTAAGTGTTGTAAAGTTGTTATAGATGGAGGTAATACAAATAATATAGTTTCCTTAGATATGGTTGAGAAACTAGGCCTTAAGAGGATTAAGCATCCAACACCTTACAAGGTGTCATGGCTTCAGAAAGGTCATCATGTTCTTGTGACAGAGCAAAGTATGGTTGAGTTTCAAATAGGAGGATATAAGGATGAAGTACTTTTTGATATCATGCATATGGATGTGTGTCATGTGCTCTTAGGTAGGCCTTGGAAATATGATAGGAACACTATACACAATGGAAGAGATAATACTTACACCTTGGAGAAGGATGGGAAGAGTCATATACATTATTGTTTTTGAAGGATGACAAGAGAAGGAAGTTAGCCCAAGTGTTTTGATGAGAGGTGAAAAAGAGTTATTTCAAAGTGAGAACAAGAGGATGAAAAAGAGAAGTATGCCTCAAATGTCAGTAAGGTAAACATTTCAGTCCCTAAATTAAGTTTTCCTTTTGATATTCATTCTTATTTGGGTGAATTCCTTGAAATTATGGAGAAAGACTCACCTAGTGAGTGGGAGAAACAAGAAGAGAATGAAAGAGTTAAAGCTTAGTTGAGTGTTATCACTTCAACCTTAGAGCATAATGAAGGAAAAGATACAAAAATCAATTTCAAATGGAAAAAATGGATTTCCTCTTGCAAGATTTTTGGAGGTAATATATAAAATATAAGTGAGAGAAGGTGTTGGACCATGAAAACTAACTAAGTCCCAAGATAGAAGAATCACGCATGTGCGCAAGGAATGTGAGTACAAAGGTGCTCAATGAAAGGCAAACAGGAGGAGAGGTTAGCACGTGAAAGTAGGAAGGGTTTGGGGACTTAGCCATATTTCAAAGGTGGTATCGCAGGAGAAACACATGAAGGCCCAAGTAGGCATGATGAATGGATAAGGTGCCATCCTGGAGCGTTGGAGGTCAAGAAAATAATACAAGAGGATCATTATAGTTAGTGGAGGCCTTTGCATGCTTCCATAGCACTTGATCATGGAGGACCACACTTCCACTTGGCATGCGATATGCTCTTGGGGAAAAGTATGGTGGTGGATTCAAATTCTATTTAAAGGAGTGCTTGGGTCTGAAATAGGAGGAGAGAAGGAGAAGTAACAAAGTGTTGTAAGGATGTTAAGTGATGTCAAGATTTTTAGTTCTTATTGATAGGGAATGTTAGAAAGAATATTTTTAAGCATATATGTATGCACTTGGGTCTGAAACAAGGGTTGTAATGGGGATAACATAGCTAGGATCTTTGTTTAGAGTAGTTTTTAGGGCCGGAACTATACTTCATGATGTATGTCGTGCGAGATGACCCCATTTTATGTAATGTGACTATTGTAAATGAATGTGATCAATATATGAAGCTCTGTTATGGATATTAGTGTTTTTGGATCAAATCCTTGTGTTATTTGTGTTATTATGCACTAAATTTAGTTTCTTTATGCTTGCTACAATGTTTATTTCCATTGATGGTGCTTTTGTGCCTAAATCTGGTTCATGTACTTTCTATTTTTAAGCGAAGGCATGTACTTATATTTTGTAACTTATCCTACATTAATGGTGGAAAATTCTCACAAAGCTCACATAGAGGAGAGGCTCGACACCCGTGCATGCCTCGGGTGAGCAACCAATGCATCTTTGGGTGATAGGCCGACGCGCTTTGGGATAGAAAGATGGTATATGAGAGATTACTAAATTTTGGTTCGCTATCAGGACATCTTTTCAAATTTGTTGTGAGGATGATGTGTAATGACAGAGCGCTTGACCTTTGATGGTGTTAAAGCATGGCTTAAAATCATGCACAAATCATGGAGGATGAGTTTTCTCAAAGATTTAACACCGAACCTAAGTTTGATGCACGTAAATGGGTAGAAGAACACTTGTATCATGAGTTGTATGAGACCTTTTTCTATTGATTCATAGTAGAGTTGTATGAATGACTATCAGTGTATGCATCAAGGTCAAGTTGGTATTATAGACCTCCTATGTAGGCCCAAGAGGAGTTTCAGAGGCTGCATGATGTTGATCTGATATGGACACGTGTTGTTGATCGGTGGAAAGCCGTGTTGACTAGTTACATGTTGGATTATGCAATCTAAACTTATTCTTGTTTGGAGGTTGCTTAGTTCGAGTTCTTGCGAGAACCCAGAGGATCTTTCTTGTGTACTTTTTTGTTATCCGTAAATATCCTGATTATTACTTTGAGTTTGAAGGCATTTCCTATGGTTGGCTAAACTCTTGCTAGGCGCATCACACGAAAGCTAGTGTGGTGAAATATAATGGATCCTATGGTGGAGAAGGAGAGAGAAGAGAGATGGATCAATTACAATGAAACACAAGAAAGGGAGTTAGTGAGACATCGCAAAGTTTCTAGTGTGATGGACTTATGGAGGCATACATTACAAGAAGGATTTGAGGTTCGCGCGGAGGGCGTAGAACTGGAGTAGTCTGTGCTACGCTATCTTGGCAAGAGTGGGAGAGAAACCCCCTTGGATTTTGATGATAGCTCATCATATAAAGAGAGGAGGGTCATAGGCACACATCTAAACCCACCCGGTGACCAAACCCTAGCACTTAGTCGTGAAAACTGGAGATAGTATTGTGAACCTGGTTGGTCTTGGTAGTAGTGATCAAGTGACACCTAGAGGTATAATTTTTCATTTGCTACATTTATGGTTGCACATTCATTTCCGTATTGAGGTATCTTGTCTCGGTATGAAATTTGGGAAAAGTGTGGGTTCAAAAAGTTTGGGTATCGCATCTAGAAGTGGCACGGGAAACACATCTAAGATTGGTTTAGAATCACATATCGTTGGCATGTAGTTTAACATGATAGTGGGGACGTAAAACATAAGTGTTTCAAGCCCCTTACTTGCTACGAGAGGAGGATATTGTCGATCTAGAGGAAGATAAGCTAGTGGATCTAGTGGATCTAGTGGTAGAGGTAACACATGATGGAATCAAGGCCCTAGAGGCTCGGTGGTGGACACAGACCTCAACCACCTCAGTAGGTGTTTTATGAGATGTCCCTACACTTTTTGATTACAAGGGTGTTGAGGATGTTGCGAGGGTATGTGCACAAATGTGATTTTCTATGGCACACAAATGGTATCACTTCCCCCAGTGGAAGGCAAGTCAGTTTGTAACTATGTTGCAAGGGTACACACATAGATGGTAATGCTGAAATATGACCCACACCAGATAATGGTGGACTATATTGCACCACGTGATGAATTTTTGGTGGAGTTCCACATTCCTAAGTTTAAATAAAAGAGCATTAGTGCTTTGAAGGAGATTCAATAAGGAATGATGAAGAGTGTGCGGGAGTGTAACACATGTTTTAAGAATCTCTTGTCTAAGTTGTCTTATGACTTTCATCCTTCACAACATGCCTAGTGGTTCATCAGAGGGAACTTTCACATAATACCTTCACAGACCCACGCGATGATTTTGAGGCTACCTTGTGCATTGAGGCCATCGAAGTATTGATACCAAAGTTAGACCATTTCTTGAAGCACATATTGTTGTCATGGCAAAGTAACTAGAAAAACTATCGTGAATTCAGCTCAAGAGACTCGCAGTGGCCTTTGGTGCACATACTATGAGGTAAAAGGAAATACGAAGGACAATTATCTTAGGAGATCACTTCGTGACGTATCCTTGGATTGTGAGATCTACCATAGATATCATGATGCAAGTAGATGCATGTTGCTACAACATGAAATCCATAAGAATATGTCATGTTTTGGTAAAATTTGTACCTCTACTACTCATGAAACCAAGGATTGTAGATTGATAGACCAAATCCATGATGTCATTGATCTCAGTGTGTGCCAAAATAGTATTGGAAGCAAGTCTAAGGCGAGGATTTTTAGTATGAAATTTACGCAGATGGAGGAGGTTGAGGAAGAGGTTTTGTGGAGGTTTCAGAGGCCATAGAAGTCACGGAGGAAGAGGTGACTTTCCCCGTGGAACCTATTACAATTGTGGATCGACTGAACACTACAAGCGTGAGTGCCTTGATTTGTTACAATTCTCATGGGGTGGAAAGAAGCATAAGTATGAAGAATGCCTAGGGTTGTATGACCACATGAGAAAGAACCAGAAGAAGGACAAAGGTGTGGGGATGGTGAGTGTAAAGAGAACCAACCCACAATGGATGCCTAGGGTGGTGCATGGCCCGAGTTAGAGCATGTCTTAAGTAACTATAAGAAATGAGGTTGCATGCGCTAGGGAAATTCCAAAGAGAGGCCTCTTATCACAAGAGAAGAAGTGTTTCGTGGGAAGTATCCTTGTCCTACCCACCAGAAGGAAGTGTACCAAGAAATTATGGAGGTCATTAGAAGTTTGCAAGGAGAAATCTAGTGTTTAAAGGAACAATAATGCCATTTGGAGCAAAATAAGAGGTTAGAGGAAGTATGTTAGATATGGATGAGGTTCCTCAACAGGATAGGGATGAGGTTAGGGAAGTATGTTAGATGTTGCAAAGCAAGAGAACATTATTCCCTTATTGGAAGGATGGCCGAGGAGAAAGTATCGTGCGTCTTGTTGGAGGAGGGCATAAGAGACAAGTCCTACATGTTAACCTACCTCCTCACAACATTGATTATGATAAGGAGATCACACTGAATGTAGTTATTGATGGGTGGCTCTTGAGTAATATATTGATTGACACAAACACGGAGGTCAATTTCCTTAATCTAGATGTATGGAATCAAATGTGAACACCCCCATTATAGCCATCTTTGAATGTGATGTACATGGATAACATAACAAAGTTCATGCCTCTAAGAGTGTTGAAAGGTGCATCCATAACTATTCAAGGGGCAAGGTTTACTGGAGACTTTGAGGTTCTAGAACTTGTCGAGAATGATATTTTTCCAGCATTACTTGGGTGCCCTTGGTGCTATGCAAACAATGTTGACCTACATTTCAATAAGGGCTACATTAGTTTTGAGAACAATAAAGAGTGTTTGATTATTCCGTTGGATCGATGGATAATTTGCACCTTATGTGGAACCATTGGGTGAAGAATACTTAAACAAGATATATGTGTGCACCATTAGGGACCCAGAGTTCATTCAACCGATGAAGGAATGTGTCATTTAATGGGATGATGCACAATCTATAAGTGATAAAACTAGTGTGGCATGTGACAACTGGGTGCATGGGACATATGAGTTAATCGGAAGGAAGTTAAGAGGCTTTGCGATGAGAGTAACAAAGGTGCCCTCGTCGGTGCACTGGGAAAAAAATAGTTTCCGAGTTACACTGGGGAAGGAAACCCTGATGTTTTCCTATGATAAATGGAGACCCATTGGGGATGTGAGATCAAAAGGAGGAATATTCTAACTTACACTTTGTGTGGGAAAAAATGTGTTGGTGGGCGACACATCGAGATAACCTTCTAGAGTGACACGAAGTGAGAATTGTACTCTATTAGGTTTCTTTGGAGTAATGTGCCTACTAAAATTTGTGACTATGATGGGAGGGGATCCACCTCATGCCATGTTTAGGAGTGTGAGAAGACTTGGATGGAAGGCATGGAAGCTTTACCCCCTTCCCTATGGGTGCACAAGTTTTATTCCACTCTACACGGATGCACACGCATGTGGTATATTCATTCGAATTACAACGTCGGACATGGAACCGATAGGAGTTGGTGATGGATCTTGTCCAAACATTTGAATATCAAAGTACTAAGCCTTCGGTGAGTGAGGCCTTGTATGTAGTCAAGTGCCTTACCTTGGGTGATAGCGCCATGGTGGAGGATAGGATTCTAGAGCTATTATGTGAACCAAAGTTGGGGGTGTGCTTCATAGAGGAAGAATAAGAGGAAGTACAACTTGAGCATGCCTACCTAGAGAAAGAGAAAGGAAAGTTGGTCTACTTGATAGATAATGAAAAGGTGGAGAACTTAGATGTTAACCATATTGAGGGAACGCAAAGGCTATGGATAGTCTTGATAAGCAAGTGCGCACCTACCACAAGCCATTGAGGACCAAAAAGGTTAACATTGGTACAAAAACGGAACCTAAGGAAGCTATTATTGGGGACTACTGGATGAACCAAGAGGTCTCAAAGATTATTGAGATTCTGCACGGATTTTAGGATTTGTTTCCATGCGGGTACTATGAGCTTAAAGGCTTTCACTTCTTGTTGGAATAAATGAGGATCAAATTAAAATAGGGTACGCACCCAATCGAGAAAAGGCCTTATAGGATGAATCCAAATTTATGCGTAAAGGTTAAGGAGGAAATTGACAAGATGATAACATTTGGAATCGTTGAATCCATTGAAGAATTAGAGTGGATAAGTCGATGGTCATCAACATTAAGAAGGATGGGAGGATAAGGATTTTTATAGAATACGGGGATTTGAATGTAGTGTGTGTCATTGATCCTTTCCCAACCCCATTCACTGAGGATATCCTAGAAGGAGTAGCCGAGCAAGAGGTCTATTTATTTGAGATGGATTTTCGGGGTATCATCAAAGTTAGAATTGCAAAGGAGGACAAAAAGAAGACAAGTTTCACCATTAAATGGGGAAATTTTTCCTATACTGATCATGCCTTTTGGACTCAAGAATGCGCTTGCTCATTTTTCGTGCATTATGGTCTAGGTGTTTTAGGACATCATCCATTAGTTTCTTCAAGTCTATCTATATGATTGGAAAATTTATGGACAAGTAAAGGACCATTGTTATAATCTGAGGTTGATGTTTGAGAGATGCCGACAGTTGAGTATATCTCTCAACATTAAGAAATGTGTTTTCTCTACTCCATTTGGCACCTTGTTGGGACATATCATATGTAAAGAAGGCTTGCTAGTAGATCCGGCCAAGGTCGCAATTATTTTGGGATTGGAGGAGCCTACTAGTCAAAGCGCAAAGGTATGCAATTCCTTGGGCATATGGGGTACTAACATAAATTAATAAAGGGATATGCCAAGATTTCTACACCATTGGAAGAGTTGTTGAAGCTGCAAAAGTACATTCTATTGGGGAGAGGTGCAAAAAATAGCATTTGATACATTGAATAATAAGCTCATTACTATGCCCATATTGCGCTTTCCCTCTTGGATAAGCCATTCCATGTACATGTTGATGCTTCAGGTATGGTAATTGGGTCGGTGTTTGCACATCCCTGGTGAGGGGATCGTGATCACCCTCTATGTTTTGCAAGAAGTAAATTGACCCCAGCAGAGTAGAACTATACTACTACAAAGAGTGAGGCATTATCAATTATCTATGCACTACATAAATCCAGGCAGTATTTTCAAAGCAACATCATTTATATTCTATATAGACCACATGGCATTGAATTACTTGGTAAACAAGCCCGTTTTACAAGGGTGCATATGCCAGTGGGTTTTATTGTTTCAAGAGTTTGAGTTTATGGTTGTGGTGAAGCCAAGGAAGAATAATTTAGGGCCTGATCATTTGTCACAAATTAACTCGAGAGAGTACATGTAGAGCATTGATGATATTATGTGGGACGTACAACTATTCAAATTAAAGTGTGCACCCTCTTACTTGGAAGATATTTCTTTGTTTCTCAAAATGGGTGTGGTGTCAAAGGTAATGAAGACTTTGGAAAAGAAATGGTTAGCTATATGTGCCACACCCTACATGTTAATCAATGGAAACCTCTACAAGCTAGGTCGAGATGAGGTCTTGTGAAAGTGTGTCTGGAGCATGAGAGAGCTATGATCATGGAAGAAGCACATGGAGGGATTGCACAAGGAAATTATGTGGGAAATGCCCTTTGTGTAGAAAATATTATTAGCAACTTTGTTGTGGGATACCATTTACAAAGATTGTATTGAATATTGTAAGGCATGTGATCATTGTCATTACCTTGGTAAACCGGGAAAAATAAATGAGATGCTACTCAGCCTATTAATAGTGCTAAGCCATTTGAGAAATGGGTGATTGATTTTATAGGCCCTATTTCACCTACCATGTGAAGGAAAGGTTCATGGTACATAATTAGTAGGTGCCTACTAAGGATTAGGAAATGGTGCCAACAATTATAATCTTGTGGGAGAATATAATCGGTAGGTATAGATACTGTTGAGTTTAACGAGTGATAATGGTACTCATTTCCTAAATGAGACATTTAGAATCTTGTTGCTCGAGTTCATGGAGGTCCATCACAAGACTACCTCTTATCACCCAAAAGCTAATGGGATAGTGGAGGTTTTTTAAAAAAATTGAGTCACACATTGACCAAGTTTTGTGATGTTGGGAGACAGGACTAGGATGAAAAATTTTCTACCGTGTTATGCTCATATTAGACAACTTATAAAAGATATAACAAAGCCACACCGTTTCAATTGGTGTTTGGCACAAAAGTTGGTTTACCAGTAGAGTTCATGCTACCCTCTTTGCTTATTGCGGCAGATTGACCGATGAACAAACATTAGAGGAGAACATTGATACGCTTACGGAGTTATATGAAAGGCGAGTCATTGCTCGTTGGAGTCGAGAAAATAGAAAAGGCTAGGTAAAAGTCATGGCATGACAGGCACATCAAGAATAAAAAGTTTGAGGTTGGGAAGATGGTCCTTCTATATGATTCTAAGTTTTTGTGCCATCTGGGAAACTCAAAGTGCATCACCGGGGCCATACATTATCACTTGCATACTTGATTCGAGTGCTTTCCAATTAGAGGCACTTAATGGAACAAGGTTTCCTGGTTACTTTAACGGGAGTAGGTTGAATCCCTACTATAAATAAGTCTTCTTGGTGTTTGTAAATAAGGCAGTATTTCCAGTTAGCTTAGGATTTCCCTTAATTCACTTTCCTTTCTTGAGTTTCCCTTTCTCGTTACTTGTCCTTCTATTTGTTTTGTTGTTTGTGCACTTGCACACCTTTGTAGTCTATTACTTCTAAAGAGGTTTTATACACAGAGGACCACACATCTATTTAGTGTGGGGTGGAATGTAAAGGAAAACTTCAAAGAAGGATGCGGTAAGTGTTCAGTAGCAATGTTGGTTGGTGGCACGAGTTGTGAAGTCAAAAGGTGCGTGAGAGGGTAAAATGCATGTAGCAGAGGTGAACATGAGTTAAGATTGGTGCAAAAATATTTATAAAAACCATGTACATGGAGGAAAAGTGCAGAAGTAATATGAGGTAGGAAAAGGAAAGAACTTGGTCCAAGACATAGAGGAAGATTGACTTGGCGCAAGAGAAAGCACAAAGATTTATATGGTCAAGAAATTTGTGGCATGCCGAGAAGGTTACAAGAATATTCACGTAGGTTTGTGCATGAAAGGGAAGCACTCGACATAACACATAGAAGGATGACATTGGAAAAATTGAAATTTAATGAATTGGTACATTGGTAGGTGGCATTAGAGTTTGTATGGAAAATAAAAAATATATAAATAGGTCAAAGGTAAGTTATTCTTTTACCTTGGATTTTTGTTATCAAAGAGTTCTCGGGAATTGGGGCATCCTTGCAAAGAAATTTTGTGTGCGGAAGATTCAACAAGTTTGATCTCGTGAACTAGAGTGGAAAGGAGTACACGAGTGTGAGTAGAGAATTTAATTTGAAGGGTTCCCATGGGTGTTACGCCATCTTGTGGAAGGAAGTTTTTCCAAGTTAGGGTTATAAAGCTAGGGCACTGGATTTGGAGGAGTTTTCATAGAGGAGTAGAGATGTGAGATTGACGAGCTAGGGTAAGAAGGAAAGAAGAAGTTACAAGGACCCAACAAGAAAATGACACCAAGGAAGGGATATAATGTTTCATCGAAGAAGGACAAAGGAAAAGGCAAAGCAAAACTAGTCATTTTGACCAATTTTTACAAAAAAGAATGACACGCGGAGATGCAGTACCCAGATGGTATGTTGTTAGGAAAGGAGTGGGTGTCTCATATATGAAAGATGGTCATGAGTGACTAGAACCGTCAAATGAGCACCACTAAGAAGGAAATGGCTTTGGAGTTGGTATTCCCAACAAGAGAGAGAACCAAGGATGGAACGCTTGTATATGATGATGACGTACATACCAAGATGGAGAAGGTTGGACTCTTGCAACTCTACGAGTTTCCATATTTCAAAAACTTGAAAGGATATACCGGTGGCTGATGTTGCACATGCATGAGGATCACTTCTATTTCGTAGGACAAAGAATGCACATAACTCCTCAATGATTTCCAAGTACACTAGCATTATCTGTGAAGGAGAGCCGCTAGATGATGACTTGTGTGACAAAGAGGTTATCAAGAAAATGGATGGGATTATAAGAAGGGTTCATGTTACTTTGATATCTCTACGTAATCACCGACCCTGTTATGAGGATGGCTGCACACTTGGTCACAAATTTGAATGGGCAAGAGAGGTGGACACATGTAAACAAGGGTTGGTTGAATGTTTTCGTAAGATCTCGGAGGAAAAATCTACAACCTTTCAGCCTTTATCACAGAGGAGATCATAGATGTCACATAATGGAGAAAATATTATGTTTGGTAATTTCCTTCTCACCCTTGTATTTTCAGAAATTGGAGTGCATGATTGTCTGGATAAGTTTGTTTGGGAATACCGGATGTGGACCCCTATCCCACCAAGAGATTTGAAGTGTATACTTGGGACACCATGACAGCCTTCTCATAAGGCACGCTTGGAGAAATTGTACAAATAGATGCACGATGCATTCGAGGTAGAATGGAGTATCCATGAACAATTTCTGACATTGGTGGATGGAGAGGCTAAATTCACCGCATACCAGCTCTTATGTATAAGTAGGTTTACCTTAACAAATGGCACTAAGAATCTTTGGTGTAAATTTTCATTCTCCTTCACGGCGCGGTCAATGGGTTTAAGGAAACCAAAAATCTTCGATTCAATCTAAGTGTAGTTCATTAGGACTACCGTGAGTTGCACTAAACATTATTGTATCCTAAGAAACACACATATGTAGAGAAGTATGTCTCTTATGGCATGCATATTTTAAAACCGATGACATTTCCTATTGCGGGGAGGATGAAAAAAGGGTGTATGTGCGACTAAGGCCCAAGTTTGAGAAGGGTACTTACATTGAGAATGGCGTCTCTATCCCGGAAGACCCCATGGGGAGGAAGAAGGTGGTAATAAAGAAGAGGGAATGAGAGGAGACTCCCTCATAAAATGTGTCAAGCACGCATACGCTCGATTCGAGGCTGTGGGGCACAAGAATCAGTGCGGGCATGAGAACTTACGTCCACTTTGGAAGAAGTCTCCCGTAAGAAAGAAGTTTCATGAAAAGAGAAAGTCACCTAAGAAAGAAGATTCTCCTGAAGGAGGAGATCACCTAAATTGGAAGGGTCGCGGTGAAGAAAAAGCATAAAGTAACGCAAAGCTCGAGACTTAGAGGAGACAAAAAGTATGGAGGGTGATGAGATTGAGGAAGAAAATGAAGAGTGTGAGGAATCCTAGAATCCACTCCGTGTATGTTGTACATTAGTCTAATGAATGAGGGGCTAAAGAGAGGAATGAGTATGAATAGGGCACACATAATAAAGGGGGAAGTGAGGAGGTAAACATGCATGATCAGAAGACCCCGACCCGACTGGGAGTAGATAGATGACACTATAGAGAAGGAGGTGGTGGGTATTATACAATAGTTAGTGGAGCATGAGGTAGAGTGTAGCACTAATGAAGTGCTAAAGGAAAATAAGGAGAGCATGAGCATGGAAAAGGAGTATGGGAGCATGGGCGGAGACCCCACCTAGTAGTGAGCTTCCTAACAATAGCACGTATAGGTGGAAAGAGCATATTAGTGGCACAGAACACGCAATGACTTATATCAATGATCTAAGCAAGGTACTATGTGTGCGCTTCCAAAGTACAATGCCCATAGATAAAATTATTTCTTGGTCATCTTTTGAAGAAGAGAGTGCGTACTCACACATAAGATAAATGTTATCATGGGCTTTTGAGTCCCACGTTGTTGAGCCCGAGTTCGAGGTTAATAGTGGTGCATTGATGAAGGCACCGAGGTTCTAAGGAGTAAACCCTCCTATGAATTCCTAGTAGTTATTAGATGAGCAAGTTTGTAACACAATCAACAAAGTATTGGTGGAGGTAGAAGCAATAATCTTTGGTAGAAATGATAGAATAAGAGCCTTAGAGGATGAACTTGGGGAAAATAATGAGAGATCATTGAAAGGGACAGGAGATAAAGTAAGAGTTGATTAATGCACGATTAAGGCGTCACTAAGGGATGTGAATGTGAAGGTGCAAAAATATATAAGAGAATATAGGGTATTTCAAATGCCATTATCTTAAAACACCCAGACCTAGCCCCTCTTGAGTAAAATTACAAGTCGACCATGCATTACTTGGAATACGTAACGTGCATACTCACCATGGAGAGGCAACCCCTTGCATTGGAGTTGGTAGAGGAGGTGATGGTGCGGCATAAGGCATAAGAAAAGTTGAAGATTGGGGAGATAGTGACTCGGTACTCGATTTCCTTGCCTCGGTAAGACCACCGTGCAAATGGCCAAATTTGTGTGTGATAATTGCAGCAAAAGAGATAGAGTAGAAAACATATTAGTTGTTACACATGAAGTGGATCTGAAGGAATTTCAAGATAAAAATAAGGGCAATAGGGTGGAGCAAGATAAGATTTTGGTAGAGGTTGAGAAGAAACTAGAGGTGATCGAAACCTTCTATGTTTCTATCAAATATAAGCTAAAGGAATTGTACCCCCAAGTCACTCGTAGAATGGACGTTGGGTGACCTTAGCAAGTAGATGGAAAACATTGTAGACACGCTGAAGGCTAAGGGAGATGAACTAAGTTTTGATCAAGTTAGTGCATTGGTGGGTGATTTAATTCAATAAGCGCAGAGTGAGGTGGATGTTTGGGATAAAATTGAAGCATCCGTAAAGAAATACTTCCCACTCCTCATGCAGTAGTAGTAGGATCCTTCCATTCTTCCATTCTTTATTCAATTGCAGATTCTTTCATCTCTCATATTATTTATTCTTTGATGAGAAATCAGAGTGTTTTCGGGATGGATAACACGCGTAGTGTGGGGTGTTGTTCGACCATGAAAAATGACTAAGTACCAAGATAGAAGAATCACGCATGAAAGGCAAGTGATTATAAATGTGCTCAAGGAAATGCACGCGGGAGGAGAGGTTGGAGTATGTAAGAAATAAGGGTTTGGAGACTTGGCCATATTTTGAAGGTGATATCGCAGGAGAAACACGTTAAGGCTTGAGTAGGCATGATGAATGGATAAGGTGTCATCCTGGAGCCTTGGAGGTCAAGAAAATAATATTCCACATAGGGAATATTTTCAAGAGGATCACTACAATTAATGGAGGCCTTTGCATGCTGGCATAACACTTGATCATGGAGGACCACACTTCCACTTGGCATGATATCTGCTCTTGGGGAAAACTATGGCGGTGGACTCGAGATTCTATTTAAAGGAGTGCTTGGGTCTAAAATAGGAGGAGAGAAGGAGAGGTAACAAAGTTGCGAGGATGCTAAGTGATGCTAGGGTTTGTAGTTCTTAGCGATAGGAATATTAGGAAGAATATTATTAAGCATATATGTATGTGCTCGGGTCTAAAACAAGGGTTGTAATCGGGATATCATAGCTAGGAGCTCTGTTCATAGTAGTTTTGTAGGGCGGAACTATATTGCATGATGTATGTGGTCCGAGATGACCCCTTTTCTCGTGATGATGTGGCTCTTTGTAAATGAATGTGATCAATATATGAAGCTCTGTTATGGATATTAGTTTTTTCGGATCAAACCCTTGTGTTATTTGTGTTTTTATGCACTAGATTGAGTTTCTTTATTCTTGCTACAATGTTTATTTCCATTGATGGTGCTTTTGTGCTTGGATTTTTTGCCTATAATTTCTGTAACCTATTCTCCATTAATGGCAGAACATTCTTGCAAAGCTCACATAAATGAGGGGCTCGATGCGCGAGCCCTGCATGTGCCTCGGGTGAGCACCCAATACATCTTGGGTGATAGGTTTTTGTGCTTAGGATATAAAGAGGGTATATGAGAGATTACTACAAAAGTTACAACAATGAGAACCATAACTTCTTTGGCAAGAAGTGGTCTATATTGTAGAATATTTTCACAAGAAGGTCTAGATACTTGACCTAGGACAAGTTAAAATGGTTATGAAAACAAAAAATCAAGAACATGGACTAAAGCAAAGGAAGGTTTATTATGGAAAATTTTTAGTCCGTTTAGGAAAGGATAGTGATGAAAACACCAAGGAAGAGTTTTATACAAAGAAGGAAAACATAGAGTATCTTAAATAAGGAGATGTACTTGTTGTGTTTGTTGTTTGTGCAAGTACATACATCGAGAGAAGACTTGGAGATGAGAAAAGAGAAGACCTGAAAACAAGAATAAAAGATGCATCCTTGAGGAAATTTCAAGACTAAACTATAGACAATGGGATCCAGGAGGATATGGAACAATAAAATCCATATGAAATGAAGAAAAAAGAGAAAAATAAAATACAAAGAAGTCATTGATCAATTTCTAGAGTTTTGAGTTGAGTATATTTGATTTTGCAAGCCTTTTCTACTTCTGAGTTGAAGGTCACACAAAACCCTCCTTAGGGTTTAAAGAAAAATATTGTTTTAGGGCTTTACACTTTGTTTCAAGACTTGAAACTTGGAGGATATCACCTTATCACTCCCATCTAGAATATTTTGAGGTTATATTTATACGTTTTTCTCGAATGATGTGCATTTCATAATAGTCCATGATTCGATTACGTTAAGGCTTAAGGAGGGCTAACTCTAAAATATGAAATAGCAAATTGGAGAGCCAAACCTATGAGGTAGGACCTAAAATTTTGTGAGATGCTAGAAGGGAAAAAAGGGTGTTTGGAATAGGTTTTGGTTTTTGTATCTCTTTGTCAATTCTTTTGTACAACAAGACTTGTTGATCGGAGAGGCTACAAGCCTAGAGACAATTTTGAGCAAAAGAGATGTATAAAATCTCATTTCTACAAGTTTCTTATATATCTTGACATCAAGGCGAGGTTGATTTTATAGATTTAGGTTCCATAGAATATTGGGATGGATATGAGTCTAATGTGCACAAATACGTGAGATGATAAGAATCTATTATGCTTAAAAACAAAAAATGTGTAGGTGGAGTGGATAAAATTAAATGGGAGTGGGTGATGATGAGTAAATGAGAGTAGATGAGGATAAATGAGGATGACATGACTTAAATCAACCTTAGTTTTTAATTTTTTAATGGGAGTATTTGACTTTTATAATTTATTGAGGTTTTATATTGTTTTTCTATTTTCACCTTAGGAGACCTTATGCACAAGGTGCATTTTCTAAATATCTACATTTCCCCCTTTTTGGGTTGTATGTTATAGTAGGTAAGATGCAACACAAAAATGAAGATGATATGAGGGTCATCCAACTTGATGACAATGGTTTTCATACACACAAAATTAGATGGTTGACTAGATAGATAAGAACTTGGATACGATAGATATGCCACTTAAGCAAAAGTCTATGAAGGGATCGATAGATTTATTTCGTGAAGCAGAGAATATTTGGTCAATTGAATAATATAAGTGACTATTGAGTGTCATAATATTTGATGAGAAGGTTTTGATGTGATATACCCCCTCCGGTGATGGTTTTCAAGTTGCAAAGTTGCTCCAATGTGACACAAGTCAAATAGTGGTAGTTGATAAATGTTAGAAAATGAAGATTGGAAAAGGCATGATGATTGGAAGTGAGGATAGTGTTTCCCAAGCCACATATAAGTGAAATAGTGATATGTGATATCTACAAGAGTGGATGCATGTTAGAGAGCGTAAGAGAAATGTTTCTCTAGCCCAAAAGTGGTGAGAAATGATTACAAGTGAGCATGGATGAGAAGTGGTGGTTAAGTAAAAGTTATGTAGAAGGAATAAAATGAGCAAAAATATTTAGTCTAAGTGAGATGGAATTAAAGTGTGCAAGGAAATGGATGCAATGAAGGAATGCGTGTGTGTGTGTGTGTATTATCATGGTTTGAAAAAGAGTGTTAGTGAACATGTGATGAGTTGAAATGTATGAGTCTTGAGATAATAAATGAGCTAAAACATGATATTAAACAAGGTCTAAATACCATCTGGTGACATACTAGCATTTTAAATCATTGAGATCTAGTGTGTCCACATGAAATTTAATTATTGTTTGAATTGAAAACCCAAAAATAATGAGTGGAAACACAGGAAAATGTGTAGGTGTGCTTAAAAAGACGATTGATGATGGGTGGAATAAAAATAATTATCATTCGTGCATTGCTCGATGTTGGCAAAGATTCTATAACACCAATGGACATACATTTGATTATCGTCACAACATTTATCTACTTCCAAAAAAGTGTCCTTAGCCACGATAGAGATCTTTGGAAAGACCCATGAGAGGAATTTTTGATATTGCTCTTCTTATTTTTGTAATTTGAACTTTGATTTTATTTTTTTGGATTTATTTTTTACATGATATTTAACTTTATTGATTTTCCAAGGGGTTTAGAACCACTAGTGACTTAATAGAGGTAGTTTAAGTGAGTGTGGAGATGACATTAGTGAGCATCAAAAAATAATTCCATGGGGACTTCACGAAAAGTTTTAAAGTGTATGGATTTATAGGAGGAAAATCATTCTTAATTCACCAAATTGTGAGAGACCAAGTTCAAGTATTTGTAGTAGAAATTATTAACTCAAAAAATGTAACGACAAGAAAATCAAGAGTTCATTATAAGCTAGTAAAAAAATAATGATGTAGAATGTGAATGAACTTTAATTAAAATATGTGATAGTGAAGTGAGAAAAGGAATGAAAGATGAATGAATTGTGATGTTGTGATAAAATAACATTAGTAAACAAGTGTCATTTATTATTATTTTTGGTATATATATATTTTGTGATTTTGAAATATGTTTAGCTATGTGGGGATGTGTGTGTATTTTTGTGTCAATATTGATGTTGCATGATGTGTAGAGAATCAATTTGTGTTTGAATATAGTCTAAATTAAGAGAAGTAGAATGTACTCAACATGAAGAGTGATATATTGGAGACACACGAGAGTCCCCAATCCTTTTAGGGACTATATAAATGATAAACGTGATGTATATAATAAGTTGGTAGATGATGTACAAAATTATATTGGATTGAATGAGATAGCGAAGAGTGAAGCAATGATGCCAAGTACATTTCATAAGACGACAATGAGTGGAACACGTGATTTGTAGAGGTGAAATAAACAATATAGATGGATAGTGTGGTGTATGTGTAATAATTTACGGTGGGTAAGGACATGAAAATAAATCCATGGTGGATGATAGAATGAGATGAATTTTTGTGATAGAAAGGATGTCAAGTGGACGCATATTATAGAGCATATTGATGTCTAAAAGAACGTGAGAGCCAATGATGTGGTCTTGTGATGAATGGGTGTGAGATGGGGATGATTTCATGGAATAGGATGGGGTATGTAAGAGTCAATGTTAAGAAGATGAGAATATGGGATAAATTGAAATTATGTCAAAGCTGTAAGTGGATGTGGAGGATATTTTTAGGAAAATTTGGAAGAATAAATGGTTGTGTGGCATGATTGGTGATGTGAATGAAATAGGAAAAGGTAAAAATAAGGGATCTTGAATGAGTGATGAAGGATATAATAAAATGCATGTGAAAATTCTCAAGAGAGGTGAATCAATAAAAACAAGTATAATTTACTTTCGAGGAAGATATGTGAGAATGAGGGATAATACTTACAAGGAATAAATGCAAGAATAGGGTGCATGAGCACAATAGATGGTACAAGATGAAATGGGGTGTATACAAAAATAAATGTTCCTAAATGAATGATAATTTATGAAATATGATGTGTTCGTAAGAAGGCTCTAAAATTGGTGAAGTGACAAGTGGGAAGATTTGGGACGAATGAGAAGAGGTTAGCATATGATCATAGTGAGTAATGAAGAAGAATATGTGGACGAAAAACATACTCATATGATGATATAAAGGGTAATGGTGGTGATAATGTGTAGCAATAATTTGGAAAGGATAATGATAAGACCGTGTCCAAAGTGGGAGCACATGACAATGGAGATTATGAGGTGTATGATGTAAATGATGAGACACTAGGTGAACACGAGGATGGTGTAGATTAAGAAGTGAATGATGGAGATGATAAGAATGAGGAGGGAAAAGAATCTCAAAATTAGGATAAAAAATTTGAAGATGGTGGTTGAGGGTAGTCGGGAGATGATGAGTCAACATATGGAGGATAAACACAAGTATTAGCATCCAAAATTAATATATTGGTGTTCTAAGGTAGAGTAGGAGGAGATGCGGGGTCGATGGAAATTGCACCCTTGTTTAGAAGGTCATGTATGATATTGATGTGGACATGAGTCAATGAAATGATAGTCGGTATGATGATAGGAAAAATTTTCATGGGAAGTATGCCATAAAGGTAGGGGTGGTATGGGTTAGAGAATGATTAGATTAACATCAAAAAAATTGTGGAGAATATAAAATAGTTACTCATTCAATGGAGTAAAGTTTCTATTGGGTTATATGAAGTAATAAACCATAGTGGGAAGTGACATGTGTGAATGTGTATGTATACAAAGGTGATGAGATGATACAAGGATCTGGTTGGAAAAAAATTGACCATGTAAGTGTGATGGAGGAATAGGTGGAGGAGGGACTGAAATGTGTGGCAAGGTAGTAGGATGTCCAAGATGGACATCTTAGTGGAATTGTGCCATAGGCATGGCCTCATCAAAAGTATGTATTTGATGTATTTCTTAGTGATGGGATATGTGGGGGACGTAACTTTTGGAAAAGAGGTAAATGAAATTAGATTGAGGGAGAGGAAATAATAGGTGGTGAATAAGTGCATGTTAACATGTAAAAAAGGAATTGATCTAATCATTATGAGCTTTTTTAAGTATGTGTAAGTCAGCCAATGTGGTGTTTGGTGTAATGTGGATAGAGAAGTAGGAAAATAATGTGTTCCAAAAATGTGGAATTGTGTAAATTTAATGTTTTGGGAGGCACGAATTCCACTCAAGAACTTTTCCAATGAGTGAAAGAAAGAATGTATGTTGGAAGATAACATTATCATGTTTATTGAGGTGACATAAATAGTGAAATAGATGCAATTGTTATTGGGGATTTATGGTACCATTAAATTTTTGAATGTAGGTAGCTCAAAGTGAGTGAATATGGGTGGTGTGGCACAATGGGGTGTGCGGGTGGAAGGCCCCCTAACTATTAGAAATCAAATTGTGAAATAAATTTGATGATGTGTTGGTAGATAAATTTGGTATATGAGTGACAATGAGGGTGAAGAGAATCCCTAGGGAATGACTAGGTAGAAGGAGAAAGTGGAGCACATGGGGTAAAAATAGAGATGCAAGGGGGAAAATGAGTTTGGAGGGAACCAAAGAGTGTAAGAGGAGGAATGCGCATGGAGAGAAATATATATTGCAATGGGATAAGTGCACATAAAGGGGGTCATAGGTTTCAAGGCAAGGATCAAAGGGCACAAGAAAAGAACATGACGTGAGATGAGGAGGTGAAGATATGAATTAGGTGGAGGTTGATGCACATTATTCAAAGGGTGAAGAGACTACCTCAAGGGGGTATGGGTCTTGGGTTGGGGAAGAACCCTATAATTATTTTTATGGGTTATATTTGTTGGTCTATGTGGGCTACATGGCAAGCCATGGGTACCACCGAAACCTAGGAAAGGGTCTAACCTATTCACGGTTGGGATTGGCAAGGATAGGTGTTTATTTATGGTTTTTAAAACATGAAGGGAAGGCCACTCATGGGATTAACTGTTATATAAGGTGTTTAATTTAGAACTAGTCATGGCCTTGATATATTAAGATGCATTCCTTTTTTAGTTTTGTATTTGTTGGCTTAGTTGGTCGCGAGTGCGGGGTGGGCGTATTGTGAGGTGGCACTGGTGGCATAAACGAAATGAAGGGGGAGGAGGCACCGAGTCATGGATGTTGTATGATGGTCCAAGAGTGTGTCTTAATGGATTACAATCCTAAGTCTTCCATTCTAAAAGGGTATTGGGACAATGAATAAGAGACACACATGAACCAACACACAATAGGTAGATTTAAAGGGGCTACAACGAGCTCTAGATTTACAAATCCATAGGGTAGTAATCCCTACATTAGGTCAATCTATGGTTTACAAGGCCCGTAGTTGAGATATAGAAGAGTATCCTCTTAGGATATTAGTAAATGGGGGAATATATAGATCGATGGGAGATAGGTCAAGCATGCACAATCTATACTACTGTAATATAACTAAAATGAAAGTTAGGAAAGCTAAGGAACTAATCATATATAAGAGCATTATGTTAATTAACATTAATGTACATATAATGCTAAGCTAACATAAAGAAATGAGGGAAGGAGATGAACTAATCTATGCTAAATGACAAATAAAGTAAGATCACTTACCTATACCTATAGGGTGGTCGCTAATCCATCTATCTCTCTAGTGAAGCAACACACCAAGAGAGAATCGCTATTAGGTGGAGAAAGGGAAATTGTTCATGTCCTAGACTCAACATATGTGACCTAGTAGTGAAACCAATCCAATCAAGAAGAAGAGTGTCTAATCCTATCCAAGTTAAATGCAAGATGAACCAAGGGTCGAGTGAGTAGATGCAAAGTTGGCACAAAAGGACAGAGTATATGGTAGTTCCTATGATTCTGGATTCATTTCTTTTTAATGTTAAAGTGTGGTGTGTATATATACAACGCCATCACCCGTGGGAAATATTGTATGCTAGGGGAAAACCTAACACCGACACAATCTCCCATGGTGATTTCATCGCCAAGGGGACCTAAGTGTCATGTCAGTGAAAAATAGGTGTCATGGATCAAGCATATGGATAAACAATGTGCCAAACAGTGAAGTGTAAGCAAGGTGTTAGGATTTCTAGTGTGTGAGGTGGATAAGGATATGGGTAAATAAGATTAGGGACAACATAGCGATTATCTCTCCATGTACTAATTCTAACCCATAATAACTACGTGAATAGTCATACCCCATTCTTGGCAAGCCCCTTAAGGCACCTTCTCAAGAAATAGATGCATCAACAACCCTTACTTGCACAAAGAAATTGTTAGTAACATGTATGAAAGATGAAAAGTGAAACCTTAGGTGTATATATATCCCCAACCATTGATCATCATATGTTAAAAATAGCATAACATGGGGTGGTCAACGGAATGAAACAATCCATGAAACCAAAATTTAAATTAGATATTGAAAGTAAGTACATAAAGGAATGTTGAAAGGACTATATGAAATGAAATATACCCACCAATGTGTACATGATAACATCGTTTGTCCTATAATGTGTGGGCACAATCCATGTTGCAAGAACCATGAATAAGCACAATTGAAAATAAATAAAGAGAGGATCATCAATAAAATAATACATAAATCATCTAGCTAGGGGCCTATGGGAAGGATGTCATGTCATAGTATCCGAGATGTCATAATGTCATAGTGGTAAGGAATCATAAATAGGAAAAATATGAAAATCATTGAATGTATGCATTTAATAGGTGAAAAAAATTTCATGAGAACATGATAAATATATAATGTAAGCAATGAATTTTGTGGATTTTGAGAGCAAAAATGAAATTCATTAAAATATTTAAATTTATCGAGACCAAATTTGAATAGAAAAATTTAGTTTTACATACTGATTTGGTTTTTATTTTCTTATTGATATTTTTTAGAATTGAGATACAAAGCTCTAGAATTCCAAATTTGAGTGTATTTCTATAACATGGCATGAGTATGAGGTGGTGATGAAGGATGACGAGGTGATGCACATGGGGGCGTGACCACGAGTAATTCGATTGCATTTAATTTTGTTGGGTAAACTAGGTGTTTTTGGTCATTTTTATTTGTTAAAGTTGTTAGGGCATCATTTTTGTCCAAAATTTCATTATCGGGTAGGTTATGACAAAATATGAGTGGGTTTGGGAGGGATTTTAATTTCATTTTATCATTTTGTACATTTTTAGGGTCAATTTTGGGAAATTCATTTTCGTCTTTTGGCGATCACCATCATCCCCTTTGAACAATAGGGGATGATGGAGTTAACCATAAAGTCGATGGCATAAGGATTGTGGGGAAAAAAATTTTCCAAGAGGTGATGGCATTTAGCTAGAGGGTTGATGGCATAGAGATTTTTGTAGGTGTAAGTTATAAATTTTCAATTTTCACTCCAAATTAATTTTTCGAGTTCTAATACTTGATTATTTTCATTTTATGCCCAAAGGTAGAGTGTAGGATCCGCCCCATGGAGGATTGTGGATGCATTTTGGCTTAGTGGTTTGATTTCTAGAGATAGGTGAGTTAGGGATTTGGGGGCATTATGTAGATGCATGGGATACCATTGGATTTGGACCTTCTACGATGTTTTTGGTCAGATGTATGATGGAAAATATATCCAACACCTTTCGGTGGTGGACATGACATGAGACCATGGAGATGGCATTGACCTTAGAGGACGTTCATGGGATTTTGGGGTTACCCATTGGAGGAACCCATATGTATTATGATATGATTTCAAATGGTGCATAACAAATAGCCTTAGTTGTATGGGCTACTAGGAGTAGGAAATATGATGAGAGTATGTTATGTATCTTACTCAACACATTATAGGCCGCAAGGATTCGCTATCCAAAAAGTAGTTATGGGGATTGTTGTGGCACAAATAGTGTGTCACAAAGAAAATGGATCCATCCCATTATTTTTGATAGAAGTATGCAAAGATGTTGTAGATCATGGGATGTTGTTTTGTTAGGGCACCACCCATGTGTACAATTGGTGCATGATTTTTACAGGATTAAGCGCAAAGGTTAGAGACTCATAGGCACGTCATATTATTGACAATGTGGATATATGAAAGTTTCTTGATGTATAGGCCGAAATGGACACATTTCGCAAGAGTTAATAGTGTAAATTGAGACATAGGGCGGATGCCTGATAAATATTATTAATCTCAATCAACCAAAAATACAATGGAGTGTTGCAATTCTTATAAGAATTGAACAACCATGTGCAGACAAAGAAATAGGTTGCACAGGTAAAACTAAACTCATAACAGCTTCCAAAATACATCCTGGGAAGCACATAAATTGTTATAAAAATTATAACAATTATGCCTGTGAGAATAAAACACAAATATGGTTTAAAACCATATAACAACATACAACAATAATATGGTTTATAATATAACCATATAACATTATTATTTAATTAATAAAATTAATTAAATAATCAATTTATATTATATTATGCATAATTAACCTAACATTCCCCCCCTTAATTGTGCATTGTCTCAAGGGATGAGGAGAGGAACTCTCTGAACAACTCGAACTTGTCACGTGCAAGTGACTTTGTGAAGATATATGCTCGTTGTTCAAGTTGTTGGACAAAATTAAAGTTGGATGTTGTGCTTCAACACATGTTCACGCGTATGAAATGAACATGTACTTCAATGTGCTTTTTTCTCTTCATGAAAAACTAGATTGTGAACAAGTTTGATAACACCTTCATTGTCAACATACATGGTGGTTGGTTTGTCCTATGGTATTCCAAGTCCTTCTAGTATGTAACATAGCCAAATCACTTCACAAACAACTTCTCTGTAGAATGATACTTGGCTTCTATGGAAGAGCGAGAAATGAAGTGTTGTTTCTTGCTTCCCCATGATATTGGTCCAGATCCCATAAAGAATACAAATCCTGAAGTGGATTTTTTGTCATCAATATTTCTTGCATGATCTGAATCCGAATATCCTATCAAGAAGAAGTTGTCATTCTTCTTATATTCTAGACCAAGATCCACTGATCCTTTGAGATATCTCAAGATGCACCTTGTTGCTTTCCAATGAAAAACTTTGGGTTCCTGCATGAACCTGGATAGATAGCTTATTGCAAAGTTGATATTTGGTCTAGTGTAGGTTAGGTAAATGAGACTCCCAATCAACTACCGATAGAGAGTGGCACTTACCTCAAGAGATGGATCTGAACGAGATAACTGTAATATTTTCTCCATGGGTGTAGCAATTGGTGTGTTCAATCCATCATCATGAATTTATCGAGTGTTGTCTTGGTATATTTCATCTGAGAAACAAAAATGTGATTCTCTTTCTGCCATACTTCTAATCCAAGACAATAATGCATCACCTGAGATCGGTCATGTCAAACGATCGATTAATATATTTCTTTGTTGCATCAATCATCCTCACCGAATCGCCAATGATGACTATATCGTCTACATAGACAATGAACAATCACAAACTCACCCCTTGATTTTTGAGGTAAAGATTGAGATCGTATGGATTTCTAACAAATCCATGTTGTACAAGATGCTCATCAATCTTGATGCACCATGCCCGGGGTGCTGTTTAAGGCCATATAGAGATTTCCTAAGTCTGCATACCTTTGCTTCTTGACCAGATACTACATATCCCTCAAGTTGATTCATGTAGACTTATTTTTGTAAATATCTGTTTAGGAAGGAAATTTTTACGTCCATCTAATGGACTTTCCAACCAAACTGTGCAGCTACAGAAAATATCATTCTGATTGTTTTGATCTTAGCTGTGGGATAAAATGTCTCCTCGTAGTCTATGTCATCTTTTTGTGCATAACCCTTTACTACTAGTCTCATTTTATACTTGTCCACTATCTTATATGCTTTGTACTTCATTTTAAATATCCATCTACATCCAATGGGTTTCTTCCCTGGTGGAAGATCGACAAGCTGCCAAGTGTTATTCTTCATCACTGATTGATATTCGAAGCCATGACATATTTCCAAGATTTTGACTGTAGGGCTTCCTGGACTGTAGAGGGCTCATCAGATTCAATAACTCTACTCATCAAAGCAAAGTTAACTTCTTCTCTTGCTTTACTGTGAGTTCATGGTCCAAGGGTGGATGTATCCGGTGGAGCATCCATTCTTGCATCTCGTAATGTGCTAGTACACCACTTGGGCATACGCTGAACTATTCCCATGGGTCGTGGTTCTATCTGATCAACACCATCATCCCCATCATCACTTTCATCTTTTGAGGGAACATCAGCTTCAATTTTTACAACTGGTGAAAAATCTACATCTGGTGAGTTTGGAGGAGGAGTCTCTGCTTCCTTCTTCTCAAAAACTCAACATCTCTGCTGGTGTAGACTTTTCTGGTCTTAGGATCCATTAATCTATACCCAAGAGTCTCTTCACTATACCCAATGAAGACAAGTTTATGTGACTTCATGTCCAATTTATTTCTATTTTTCTTGGGTATGTGCATGCTTGCTTTGCACCGAATACTCTAAGGTGTGCAATAGATGGTTTTTATTTTGACCATGCTTCTTGTGGTGTTACTCCTTCAAGAGAAATTGTGGGCACTCTGTTCAACAAATACACTATTGTTTTTATTGCTTCTTCCAGAATGTCTTTACAAGTCTAGAATCATTGATCATGCATCACACCATTTCCATGATAGTATGATTTCTTCTCTCAACAACACCATTTTGCTATGGTGTGTGTGGAGGAGGCATTTTTGACAAATCCCATGATTTTTAGTTAGTCTTTGAACTCATTACTGGTGAATTCCCCCTCGATCTGAGCAGAGAGTTTTGATGTGATGACCAGTTTCATTTTCAACTGCTACTTTGAACTTCTTGAAAGTTTCAAAAGCTTCACTTTTCTTGCGAAGACAAAAATCCACATTTTCCTTGAATAGTCGTCAACACATAGCATGAAGTGTTGAAATCTAGAATGACTTGGTTACATCGGACTACAAATATCGGTATGAAAGCAGATCAAGATGACCATGAGCTCAATATGTACTCTTCTGGAATGACGCTCTATGTTGTTTTCTGTTAGGCAGTGAGGACACTTGTTTGTATCCTTCTAAAGAGATGGTAGCCCATGTACCATATTGTGTCAGCGAAGTGTCTTGAGATACTTGAAACTTACATGACCAAGTCTCGATGCCACAACTATGTTGAGGTAGAGTTCTTAGCCATAAGTTCTGATCATCTTTGTGGACAAAATCAAGCTAGAACATGCGTCCCACATTAGAGGCTTTTGCAACTATTTTCGAGCCTCGTGATTTATCTCGAATCAAACACGTTTTCTTGCCTAGGAATGACTATCAAAGTCAATTTTTAGATTGTGATCAAGGAGTTGACTGACTAAAAGTAGATTCTTTGTCAACCCAGGGACATATAAGACATCTAATAGTCTATAGTTGTGTGAACCAAGGGGTAGAGAAATGTTCCCAATCCCCTAAACTGTATATGAAGAATCATCTCCCAACGAAACATGATTTTTAATGGTGTGTCCTCATTGAAATAAACCAGTCTCTATGGTCATTCATGTGTCGAGTGGCCCCGAATCAACATACCAAACATCACTAGATGACGTGGATGGTTCACTTGATCGAGCAGTGAACAAGTAGTCTTCATTGTCTGACTGTTCTTGTTGCTCAACAATATTTCCTTATTGATGGGGTCTTCTTTTCTAGTTCCCCTTTTTCTACCGTGATTGTGGTTAGAATGTCCCTTGTAAGATTGTTGTTGTTGAGGTCCAGAGTTGCTAGATGAACCTTTCTTGTAAGTATTATACCAACAATCTTTTAGGTCATGTCCTCTTTTGCAGATAGGACATTGCTTCTTTTGTTGTCTGTCCCCTTGATTCTGATTTTGATTTTGGGAATTTTGATAGGAATTAGGTTTTCCTTTACCTTTTCCTTTCCATTTTTATGTGAAGAGAGTGTTTACTCTTCTTCATCATCCTTATTGTGCATGGCTTCCTCTTGTTGTCAGTAGGTTTACCAACTTGTCAAAACTAACTGTCGTATCTAACACGTTTAGTGTTGTGACAAAAATGTGGTAAGAAGAGGGGAGTTCTCTCAAAACAATGGGAATGAGAGCATCATCTGTGACCACTTCTCCTAGGGCTAGAAGTGAAGCCTCAATTTTGTAACTCTTCTTAAGAAAGCTTCTATTTTTCATTCTTCTTGAACTTCAATGTGTGTAATTGACTCTACAAATTCAGTATAACATTCTTGTTCTTGGCCTCGTATACTTGTGCTCAACTTATCCCACGCTTCTTTGTATTTTTGGCATCTCGAATGTGGGGTTGTACATCGTCGAACACTCCAAACAAGATGATGAGTTTGGCCTTATGATCTACTTTATCAAACTGCTATCATTGTTGTGTTGTATTAGTAGTTGATCTGGTCAGAGTACCATTCACAATAGGCTAGATTTCTTCAAACTCAAGCTATGTCTTGATTTTTGTCTTCCATGCAAAGCATAGTTATTTCCTCTGAGTAATTGTGAATCTAGAAGAAAAAAATTGGGGGCATTGGTGCCCATTTTGTAGAGATCACTAACAGGGTTTGGCTCTTATCACTCCAGGTATAAGGTCTCCTAATCTATATACCGTCAGTTTGATATACCGAACCTTTCTATATATGTGCCCTTCGATATACCCGGCGGTACATGGAAGAAGCTCACCCTTTCTATATACCCGGTGGTACATGAAAGAGGCATTAACGTACGTGAAAGAATTCAATACGTGGTACCAAGACAATACTGAAAGGGGTCTGTGTGATTATTGACACCGAATCAAAGAAATATCCTCATACGTGCATGTAACTTTGCTATATACTTAGATAATTTTCGGTCAGATTTATTTCATGCAATCATTCATCAGATGGATGGGATGGCTCATAGTGTGTGCATTGTGACCTTATTACTCCCCATCGATTTAAAGGGTCGATGCCCAGATGACGTTGTTGCAGCTATATTAGGCGTTAAGTGTAGTAGTAGTCGCGATGGATTTACCCGTAAGTGCTTCCCAGAGGCACCGTATATACCGAATGTTGTGAATGAGATCTAGGATCTCGTGAGTGTTTCAAAACCAAATTTCACTATTTTTATTACAATTCTCTGCCAATTTTTGAGCAGTTATAATTTTTTTAGTTGACTATGACAACCTGCAAATTAGTACAATACATTGAAGTATACAATTACATTCAAAAATTTGGAAAAAAAAAGAATGCAGGAAAAAAATTATTTTTCGGGGCCCTAGTGGCCTTGGAGCCCAATACGACTTGTTGAGCAAACAACCATAAAAACTAGCTCAAAATGAAGTTTTTAGGTAGCCCTCCTTTGGCAAAAAGTGCTCAGAATGCAAAAATATGTAGAGTGGAGAAAAAAATTTTTTTCCCTAAAATAGGGTTTTTCTCACTAAATTTAGTTAGTTATAACTAAATTTGAATTTACCACTAAATTTAGTGGTTTCACTAAATTTCCCACCAAATTTGGTAGTGGGTGAGGGAGGGGGATTTGACCCCTTGACCTCTCTTGATGGGAAGTGTCTTACAAAATTTATGCTAGCCACTTGGGCGGCTAAGCTAAACAAGTATAAGTAAAGAGCAAAATGTAATTAAACACTTCCAAACTGTAAAACCATACCTCTTCAAAAAACCACGGTTTTGGAAAGGTGGTTTTGAGAAAAATTCAGCAAAGAGAAAAAATGACAGGTGGTTTTGGCGAGAATGAAGGCAGTTTTGAGTGTGTATGGCGCCTTAGATCATTTTTCTTCCTTCCTTTGAGCTTGTAATCTCTTCCTTGGTGAATTCTATCCTCCTCAACCTTAATTGCAATGAATAAAGGTGGTTTTGAGGAATTTGATTGAGGAATTTGATGGTGGTATTATAGGAGATGGGGCTGGGAAGTTGCAAAGACAACTCTGGCTCTCTTTTTCTTGCACAAGCTTCTCCAATGCTCCTCAAACTCTGCTGTAATCCTCCAATATCCTTCAACCTGCTCTGAAACCAAATGTAAATTGAGAAACAGGGGTGGAAGCCTGATAAATATTATTAATCTCAATCAACCAAAAATACAATGGAGTGTTACAATTCTTATAGGAATTGAACAACCATGTGCAAACAAAGAAATAGGTTGCACAGGTAAAACTAAACTCATAAATGACTTCCAAAATACATCCGAGAAGCACATAAATTGTTATAACAATTATAACAATTATGCCTGTGAGAATAAAAGACAAATATGGTTTAAAAACCATATAACAACATACAACAATAATATGGTTTATAATATAACCATATAACATTATTATTTAATTAATTAAATAATCAATTTATATTATATTATGCATAATTAACCTAAGAGACAAATGCCCCAAGATTACTTCAATAGCCACAAGGGCCGACGGTGATAACACCTAAATAATTTCAGCCACTAACACAAAAGTGGGTCTAATGCTTTTTTATGTCTACCCTACACATGGAATGTGGATAAAAGGCCTAGTTGTCCTAGGACACAGACTTAGAGGCCATCACCGAGGCGACAGGGCATTACTTGTATTGGGTGGAGACATTAGTGAGTAGGGTCATGAGACATTTTTAGTGACCAGAGCCTATGATGATACCACCATTTCCACCCTAACAATGTTGTCATGTTAGAGAGGCGGTAGGAGCAGAGGTGGTTATGCATCTTAGATAGAAGCCCAGACTACATGACAGAGGGGACATGATATTGGTACCCCGAGACTAGTGGGAACATTACATAGGATTCTAGAACTTTTCATGGTGAGGAGGAGGAGGTATTATGAGGCCACAAAGACACCGATGTTATTGTAAAGAGGCCTAAACAATTAGGTATGTGTGTAGTGATGTTATTTAGATAATTATTGAGAAATGGGTTTCATGTGCTATATTGATCTCATAAGTAACATGTGTCATTATTTAGCTTTGGAAAGTGGGTGGTAGTGGAGTGACACACCATGATAGAGAGTTCACACCATGAGATCCACGGATCCAATGGCGCATGTACAAGACACTACAGTGATGGTGGATCCAGTGATGTCATTTGCGGGAGATTCGGTGATCTCATTTTCTGCAGTTGGAAAGGAATCCAAGACACTATAGAGATAATGGATGCACATGCACTAATGGATAATGAAAACATAGATGTGATGTTGAAAATTCTATGGCATGTGCAGGTTGCCCTGGTTTAGGATCAGGTAGCCCGCCTATCGGATGCACAAATATCAACAGAGAGGATCACTACATTGGAGACACAGTTGGCAAGGGTGTAAGGAGAGGCCTCCTAAGCCCGATCTAGAGCAAATTCTCTATCTCACACAACCCAAGCCACCAACATGACCCCATTTTCCTAAAGTATCTAAAGACCCCACGTGGGTGAGGTTGTTTGATCCATACTATAGATGGGCCATAGCCATGTATTGATTTTGTATTATTTTTTCAATGTGTAAAAAACTGATTTGATTGTGTGTGTGTGTGTGTGTGTGTGTGTGTGTGTGTGTGTGTGTGTGTGTGTGTGTGTGTGTGTGTGTGTGTGTGTGTGTGTGTGTGTGTGTGTGTGTGTGTGTGTGTGTGTGTGTTAGAATATAATATTTAGTGCTTATAATGTTTAGTTTATAATTAAATTAAATAATTTAGAATATACTTTATATTCTTAATAATTTAATATAAACTTTGATTATGTTTTATTAGTTATTTAATAACTAATTAATGTAAACCGGGATTCGTGCCTTATCACTTAGTTTTTCATGACCCTTGGGGTCATTTAAATATGGTCGCAGATCATATTTGGGATTTCATTACAAGTGAATCGGATTGGAGAGAAGTGAGGTTAAGGAGATTATTCTTGGATTGTAAAGTTTCTCTTATAATGGAAATTCTCTTTTCCGTGGTTTTTCCCTTTGGGATTTTCCACGTTAAACTTTGCATTTTGTGTTATTTTTTTATTATGTATTTATTTATGCATTCCATTAATGTTTGGTAAATATTATAAATATTAATTCAATATGGTTAGGTAATTATATCCCTTAAATTTGACACGGTATTAGAGCATGCATACTTTAATCCTATTGTTTTACTAACCTATGGAATGTGTCGGTTGGGTTGACTAGGTAATTACTCGGTTGGAAATTTTTTAATTTAAACCCCCTTCCCTACGGGACATTTTTTAGTCACATTTATGTGCACATATGAAAGGTTTTCATTTACCTACATGTGAAATCTAAAATTGAATAAAACTTGTGAAAACATCAAAATCGGTAAGCAAAAAGTTTGAATTGTTTATTTTTCAAAGTTTTATTTCATAATAATTACGGATGGAAATATAGGTGGATACATCCGCATCACAAATAAATCATGTACATCAACACGGTGCATGATATTGTCTCGAGAATAAGGGCGTGTGTCGGGTTGACATCAGGAATCACATTAATAATGTCTAATGACAAGAGAATGTGTTATCGAGATGACAACACTTATAGGTTATCATATAACAACATGTTTATGTTTCTATTACGATGTTGTAACATGTTTTTGTAATGGTGTCATAACATGTTTTTGTTATGATACAATAACATGTTTATGTTATGTTGTCATAACAGAGTTTCATTGCATTACGGTGTCGTAACATGTTTTGTTACCGTGTCGTAACATGTTTCGTTATGGTTTCGTAACATGTTTTTGTTACCATTTCATAACATGTTTTGCATTGCAGATCTTGTAACATGTTTTTTTACCTTGTCATAACATGTTTCGTTATGGTTTTGTAACATGTTTATGTCACTTTGTCATAACATGTTTTTGTTACGGTGTTGTAACATGTTTTTGTTGTTGTGTCATATCATGTGACAACACTTGTAGGTTTTCATGTGGCAACATGTTTCTCTTGATGTGTGGTAATGAGTGATGGATAAGAAAACTTGTAGGTTGATGTGCGGCATCTTTTTTTGTTATCTTGTGGTAATGTTTGCCAATCAACAATAGAAAATATGTTGTTGACGTTTGGTGGCTTGAGAAATGTTTTTAATCAAAATGATGTATTTTACGACACGACAACTAAGTCATTGTCATCGTATTTTCATAAAAAATTATTCTCTCACATTTTGATAAATTACTATTATTATCAATTTAATATATCATATGTTTAGACTATCAAGTTAACAAGTCCTTTTTCGTCATGAATTCATCAAAATTCTATTGCGTGGCTTGAACAACGACAGGGGATTTTTTTAACCTTGATTAATATAAACCTCGTTGTTCTTCATTGAAAATTATTTTACATGAAAATGGGATCTAACCACTTTACTATTGATAAATCACAGATGTTGAATGGAAATAATTACAACATCTAGAAAATACGATTGAAGGCATAATTCATGGCTCGCAATCTCTGCATGGTCGTGAATGGAACAGAGAAGGCTCTGATCAGAAGACAAGAAACTGTGGAAAACATCGCTACATATACACAAAAGGTGCAGGAAGCTATGTCCATTATTTTGTGAAGCATGCAAGATGATTTTCTCCTTCATATCGAGGAATCAAGAAAGTTTGAGTGAGGCTTAGACGCAACTGGAATCGATGCACGAAGGTATGTGGTTATCAAAAATCATTAAATTGATTCTAGAACTAGTGACGACTCCCATGAAATGAGATGAAAAAATAATAAATTATTTGGCAAAAATTAAAAATATTAAGTCTCAGTTGGATGGATGTAATTATAACTTAATTCAGGACAAATTACTTTACTTTATTATTCAGTTGAATATTCATGAAAAGTTTAGAAATTTCATTTTAATATTGAATTCTAAGTATCAAACTGAACAAGACATCCTTGATTTGCAAACCCATAGTGCTCTCAGATTTAGGAAGAGAACGTCATGAAAAAATTTGATTCAAAAGAGAATTCCACTCGGCACTTCTCACTCAAAATCAAAGAGTAAACCTTCTGGATTCAACAAGAATCAAAAATCAACTTTTAAACCTCCCTTAGTAAAGATAAGAAACTAGGAAACTTAAGAGTTAATTTTGATGGTAAATGTCATTATTGTGGAAAATTTGGCCATAAGAAAGAAGATTTTAAATCGAAAAACAAGTCAAATTTCAAAAACCAAAAGGGAAACAAATAAGACCGAAATCAAAACAAAAAAATAATAATTAAATAATTAAAATTCTAATGTAATTGCTTTATATGTTTCCTTTGTCAATGCAAAGGGAAATGAGTGGATATTGGACACTGGTGCCTCTAGGCACATGACCTTCAAATTTGATATTCAATCTAACCTTAGATAATGTAATGATCATATCTATTTGGGTGATCATTCCATTCTCGACATTCAGGGACAAAGTAAAGAAAAAGTATCAAATGGTTTTATTAATAATGTTTTGTTAGTTCCTAAACTTAAAATGAATTTTATTTCTTGTTCTCAATTGACTCAAAATAACTATAGTGTAACTTTGTTAAAAGATAAATGGTTTATTAAAAATGAACATGATGTTACTATAGTTGAAGGCATACAAAGAGATGGTATTTATGTGTTTAATGGCTTTCCCTCTACTTCTTGTTTGACATCTCAAATAAGTGACATGTAATTGTGGCATGAGAGACTAGGTCATGTCAACTTCAAGAGCATGTACAACATGTATTGATTGAATCTAGTATTTGATCTACCACCTATTTCCCAAAAACATAAAATGTGTAAAGGGTGCTTACATGGTAAGTTATCACCAAAAACCTTTCCTTAGTCATTTATTGAAGCAAACTTCATATAAATCCACAAGATGTGTCCACAGTTAATGGATATTTTTTTAGTGAATGTTGTGATTATTCTTGTATGATTTGATTATTTATTCAGATATATTATCTATCACTCTTATCACCTTTTTTAAAGGGATTAGAATAGATAATGAAGATATATACATTGTTGATAAAACATTTCTTAGTATGTGATTACTAAAATATTATTATATGCATATCAAATGACACTTGGGGATGCCTTTGTGTTTGTATTGGAGACATCCAATACTGATTGCATCTAATATATATTTTACAAGAGTAATATGTTGAAATTTTCAACATATTTTAACATGGTTAGTTGTTAAGCATATTGTTATGTTAGTTTTTATACAACTAGTGTTTAACTTTTACTAGATGGTTAAAAGTGAAATCAATAATGATTTATATTATGCTTATTATGATGTCTATATGGATATTATGACTCTAACCATGTTGATGTTGTGTTGGATATAAAATATACATCTGGATTTGTGTTCAAGTTTTTTTGGTGCAGTGTCATTACTTGGAACAACAAAAAGAAACCAACAATCTCCATTTCTTCTATTGAGGCAGAGTAGAGAAGTGCAATGGAAGCAACAAAGAAGTCATGTAGTTGAAGCAGCTGTTGGAAGAGATACACATGGAAGCTAAAGGAATTATTCCTCTTCTATGTGATGGCCATAGTTTTATTTTTCTTGCTAAAGAATCTAGTTAACATTAGAGAATGAAGCATATAGATGTTCATATGCTCCTTATCCGAGAAAAGATCCTCTGCAGTGATATAGATCTCAGTACTACTTTTCTAAAGATCAAGTTACAGTTATGTTTATGAGCCATTGTGTGTTGTAAAATATTGTAAGTTTTGTGCAATGCTTGGCCTTTCAAAGTTTCCATTGAGGGGGAGTGTGCATGGCAATGTCACCTCCTAATGGTTGGTCGGTTGATATCTCCTTCTCCTCTATACTTCTGCTCCATTGTAAAGCATTGTAAAAATATCTTTATGATCTTTGTAAACTTATAACTCTAATTTTATGGTGTACAGTCCAAAGTGTGTTGAATATATTTTTAAAGGAGGTCCTTGTGTTATAAAAGGATCCTAGAGATGTGGTATGATAATTTTCAATGAGAAACCGTGAGATGTAGTCTCACAAATAATGTTTAGCCTAAATCGTAACTTCTGATTTATGGATTCCAAATCCTTTTGTACCAAAAGGTAATTTGAGCATGATGAAGGTGTTATAAATGCTTCAAAAGTGATATGCTAGCCTAAACCTTCACTAATGGTTTATGGAATTGTAAATCCTCTTGTACAAATAGGTAATGTTGGCATATGGTTCCCCGCTTAATATTAAAGGGGGTGTTAGAGCATAATATTAAGTGCTTATAATGTTCAGTTTATAATTAAATAATTTAGAATATATTTATATTCTTAATTATTTAATATAAACTTTAGATTATGTTTTATTAGTTATTTAATAACTAATTAATTTAAACTAGGGTTCACACCTCATCACTTAATTTGTTCATGACCCTTGGGGATTCAAATATGGCCGCAGATCATATTTAGGATTTCACTGCAGTGAATATGATTTGAGAGAAGTGAGGTTAAGGAGATTGTTATTATGACTTTGTAAAGTTTCTCTTATAATACAAATTCTCTTTTCCATGGTTTTTTCCTTACGGGTTTTCCACATTAAACTTTGTGTTCGTGTAATTTTTTTATTATGTATTTATTTATGCATTCATTAATGTTTGGTACATATTATAAATGTTAATTCGATATCGTTAATTAATTATAACCCTCATATTTGATTCTCTCTCTCTCTCTCTCTCTCTCTCTATGTGTATGTGTATGTGTATGTGAGAGAGAGAGAGAGAGATGAATTTAGTGAAATTGTGTACTAGATGTTTATTATGTATTTTTTTTTCTTCTTACTTTCCACATGTATGTGTGTAATGATATCATAGTACTTATGAATAATGATAACATTATTAGATTGGGAAATTCGGCAAGAGAGGAATCGGTAGGAGATCCCAACCCACACCATGTGAAGGAGCCAAGGGTGAAACAAGGCCAAGACATCTAATGGTAGAATTTTAGGGCATGATCAGGTAAATAAATCCAAGCAAGGTCATAGGATTAAGCAAGGATGTTTGAAATACCACGGCGATCCAATAGGAAATATCGAGGTGAAATGAAGAAAAAATAGGTGGAATTAAAACTAAGATGCTCCAACGGTAGGAGAAACCAAGGTGTACATGGTGATAAATCTTATAAAGGAAATCAGTCCAAGTAAGGATGCAACAAGATACAATGAAGTATGTAAAAAAAAAACTGAAGTGGGGAATCGAGATCGCAAGCAAAATAAAAAGGTAAGGTGTAAAAATCCGAGTGGGGAACAAGTGTAGACACAAAATCACGCATTTTGTTTAATTATCTAGTCTTGATTACATACTATTATTCATATGATTCCTAAGTAAGAAAAGTACTAATTAACCCATGTCTTTGGCCATCTTTGTCTTCTTTCTATTATTACTTTGGTCTTATACTCTTTCTAGCTCGCCTTGATTTTTCATACCTCGTCATTTCTCATCTTGGACACCAGCTCCTAGCCAGGACACTAGCACTGTGTGCTCCCATCCCCTCTAGGAACCCCCGACCTCTTTGTACTTTGTTCACATATTTTGGGTCCTTTCTAGTCATTTGAGCATCTTATCTTTTGGTAGTCGGCCTTTTCAAGGTTAATTAAAAAATTCAAGCAAGGGAATCATATAAATATAAAGTTATGTGATCATAATAAAGGACCAAGCACTAAGCATTAGCTATCACCACCTAAGGTTGCATCCAAAATCTATTCAAGAGAATTCAAGCATCTATTATAGCATCCATTCAAGGGAAAGGGAATACATTTCTACATACACTTCATAGGAGGGGAAGTATATTATATTCTATGCACACATCTATTACATTTTTTCTACATCTAGCTACTTTTTCAATATCAAGTGTGACATGCACAAGAGCCACCTAAGGCATGATTTTGCACACACACATAGAACTACATTGGGTCTAAAATTTAGTGCAATGCTCAATCGTAAGTTCACTTGTTTGACAACTGAGGATAGTTCGACCCCTCATTTTCATTCTTTTATTTTTGGGATTTTATGCACTCTTGAGGGTTTTACAGGTCAATCTTTCATTGCAGGTTATCGGCGACCTCAATGAGTAGTGTGTAACTTACTAATGAATAAAGGTGAAAGATAATGAACACATTGTGTCCACTAAATGATAGTTTTCTAATAATTTTTGCGATTACTGAGGCACCGAATACAGTTTGTGGCACCCATAGGCAGCCCCGACCCTTCCCAAGGGCGTGCCTATCTAGTTTATTCCTCCAAATCTACATTTTTCTAAGCTTCAGTGTGACAATTTATGTTTTGGATTTTCTATTTTTCTAGCTCTGTGCACCTTCGAGATCTCTATGAAATAACTAAGTCATTTTATCCCTTCTTTGCAACTAGGGTTTCACATTTTATAGCTTAGTTTTCTTGGGTTACTTTTGTACTTAATTGATTAATTATTTACTACTACAATAGCAATCAGATTAGGCATTTATATTATTCATATTTTTCTTAATCACCGAGAGCCCAAGTGATGATGAGGGTTTAGGCCAAATAAGGAAAATTGAAATATAATCAAGGTATTGAAGACAACTAGCCATGAGGGGTGAAATATTACCGTATAAGTGAGGATGTCATCGAATTGATTCAAGATGTGACTTTTAGCATGATTCATGAGGTCTTTAATGACATGATGTGTAATATTGAATTATCGATGGACTTTAAATCTCATGGAAAATAAGGTTTCATCAAGTGGATCCTCTAGCTGAGTTAAAATGTCACACCAAGCAACATCCATAGTGGGATGATGACCGGGGGTGAGGTGGTGGCTTGTAAGTAGGTTACGGTCTAACTAGTCATGGGGAAGGTGGTTAGTTTCGAGAAGAATCAGCATCATGCTTCTAGTTACGGGTAGAATTTTTGGTAACTAGGTACTTGTTACATAGAACCCGACAACAAAGAACAACGGTGTGCATGCGTACTCGTGTGATGAGAAAAAAGAAGGGAGTTGAAGGAGAATATTGTGTAGCCTTTCTAGTTTGGTTTCATTTGACCTCGGCTTTGATATTTTCATGTGGCATCAATAGGCTCTATAGTTGGAAACATCATGCCTCAGGGCCTCATGCCATGTACAATATAGTTCATTCGTAGAGGACCAATGCATCACAAGTAAAAGAGGAAGGGAAGGACATTGGAGAGGATGTGAAGTGATAATGAGAGGTAGCAAGGAGGGCGTCAAGCGTAAGAGGTGATGATGTTAATGATGGAGCCATGTGTTTCCTAGTCATTTAGGCATAGTAGATAGGGTCATCACCCATGAGGTCATTGACCTCATATTCAAATTCAAGAACACGCTCATCCACTTCCATAAGGGATAATGGGGCGAATGGATATGTGGTAGAGTCATGATGAGGTGATGGAATCGGTGGAGTGATCGAGGATCGGGCACTAGTTGGCTAGAAGAATGCTCAATAGTACTTAAGGATCCCTCTTGAATGAGGATAGCATTTACATCCAGAGAATATTTCATGCGAAGGGTTTCTTGGTAAGGTAATACCTCCCTATCATGAATATGGGCATATCTAACCTAGTGGATATCGTCTAAAGAATAATTGTCATCATAATATGATGTGGAGGCATCCACCGCATAATAATCGACTATGGTATCTAATCAAACCACATTCTCCGGTGGTGGATGTGGTGTAGGTGAGATGATTTTGGGAATCGAAGGATCCTTCTTATGAGAAAGAGACCACAAGGAAGGAAGTAGCTAGGATACGATAATTTTGGGAAGGTCATAAGTGTGAATTCTAAGTGTGGCCTCATGGATCCTCTTCATCTAACTCCAAGATATTGGGAGGCATGCTCCCGACCAATTCAGGGATGACTGGTAATGCCATGAAGAGAACCTATAGGATAGTTAAAGTGCTAGTACTCTCGAAGGGAATATGAGATAACTTGTCTAGCATTAGGAGCTTATACGTCCTCTTTTATTAGAGTGTATCAACTTCGAGGATTATAGTCTCTTGAATCTTATAAATAGATACTTGGTGAGTGAACTTGACATACCGACATGCAAAATAAGTGAGAAGGCATGTGTGCTAATTCCAATGCTACAATAGGAGAATATTATAAGATAGAGGAAATTTAAAGACCGTGATTTTGATGCGGAAATTCATAGGAGGTATGGTGATGGGTAACCAAATACACCCTATAAGAAGCATCTGTTGGAGATCATACCCTTGGTAAGTATTGCACATATATTTCAAGTTATTTATGGAATAACTAAGAGCCTAATGAAGTTTAATGAGGCCACACATGTGAGGGTTCCTTCATCGATGAGATCATGTTTGACTGTAGTGTGACCAATCTGAACTGAAATGAAAATAGGTGGATCATCGACACCGAGCAAGGTCTCATATGGGATCATAGAGGCTATAGGAAAATGAATGCAAGAGTGAGCATTTGTGGTAAGGTCGGTATGAATGGAGATTTTCTCGCATTGACAATAGATACTTTCATCCTAGCCATGTAACGTGGAACTCTACCCACAAGAGGGACAAAAGGGTAGATTCATTTCAAGCAACAATGTCATGAGATGATCATGGTGGTGAGGCAATGTATGCATGAGTTCCAAGAAGGTAACTTGGATAGAAGTTGGAAAATTTCTTCAATACATTATTAGGTTGTGCAATAGGATGAGAGTATTGGAAGTCCTTAAAAATAAATCCAAAATAAGTAGGTGTGATCAAGGAAACTTCGAAACTATTTTTTGATCAGTTTCCATGTCATTGGCCCTAGAAGTTTTATTTTCACAGGGGCCAATGGTGTTTGGGGTTAAGAAATCAGCTTCAGAAACCATCAACCATGTAATATAAGTTTCATAGGGGTTGATGGAATTTGAGGTTAGGAAAGCAACTTCAAACATCATCACCCTATAGTAGACATTTTACAAAGTTTGATGGCATATGGGGTCAAAAATCATCTTAGAAACCATCAACCCTATATCATACTTTTCAGGGTCGATTGTGTCTAGAGGAGGGGAAATTTTACATTAGGAAACTTGGTTTTGAGGTGCAAGAGGGATATATAACGTTATGATTTTGAGGCTATAATGATTTGGGATATTCAGGTTCTACATATGTTATGACCTGATTCACATCATTGATTACAAATATATGTTTAGGAGGATATTTTTATCAACTACATTGGTCGTAGCATGTTCATGTTTCTTGCAACTTTCACCGACATTATGATTAGGCATGGAATTAGAAAACATATGTAGCTTCTCGTTAGCTTGGTTGATTTCTTTGTGGCGATATTTTTGTTGAGCTACATCACAGGCCTTGACCACTCTAGTTAAACACTCTTGAGTATTAGTATCATGGTCAAATTGTGTACCTAAGAAGAATTTGATGGTAGTAATTCGTAGTGTATGACATTTTACATGAGAGCGATCCCAATTAATGTTACACCAACATAATTTCCTCTAATCATGCCATTAAGGAACATGTTGAGAAGGATCTAAGATCGCGGTAAATGGCTTAGGTAAGTGATGTTTCAACTCTTCCTTACTCAGTGGTTGATGATAGTTAGGTTGATTTTTGTTATTATTAGTTTGTTAATCAATGTTGAAAATAGTCCTATTTGAAGAAGTGACAAGAGGAAGAGTATCAAAGACTCTTTCATCTATCACGTTCTTGTTCTTATAACACTAAAGGAATTGAAATTATTTATTAGTTTGTCTTAGGAGAAGCTTTCTCAAACTCTCTCATGAAATAACCCAACCCTTCAACTCATTCAAAGGCTTCTTTGAGAGAGTTAGGTGAGAAATACCTAACCTTGTATTGGAGGCGAGGTTCAAGAGCTCATAGGAAAAGTTGGAAGAGGCTATCATTAGGCATATTGTGTTATGCTCATGTAGATAGGGTCTTCTAACACTTGATGAAATTTGCACTAATTCATTTTTAGATCTAATAATTAATGAAAGAATTTATATTGTTCTCAGGTAGATCATGATATTGAAATTCGTTCACCAAGGTTGTCACCAAGGACTCTAGCTCAACTATGGAATTAGGAGGTAAAGTGTGATACCAATCTAAAGCATCTCCACTTAGAGTCATAGTTATGAGTTTGATGCCAACATATGAATTGGTTCTGATCCATTCCTTGTAAATGTTACCAAAGGCCTTGATGTGAAGGGTGGGATCAATGGACCCTTCATAGGAGATAAAAGGAGAAATTCCACTAATATCCATTCTAGCTATGTAAGGTGTTAGGGGATATTCTTTGATGGCTCTTAAGAATTTGTTTTATAGGGTTTGGGCGATGGGCATACCATCAAGCCCATTTAGCAAAGGAGGAGGCGTGGTGCCCCAAGATCCCATTATAGGGTGATTGACTAATTGAGCCATGTTGGCTTACATTTGAAGGAATTGGGATGTATTATATTATTGTTATTGGCTCATCCTATCAATAAGCTAGAAAATGAGATTGGAAGGGTAAGAATTGGAGGTGTTCTTAGATGATCCTACTTTTCAACCTTTCCCTTTTCTTCCCTATTATCAAGTTATTCGGAGACAAATTCAAGAAGATGTTTGATGATAATTTCTTTTGATTCATTCTTATATTGAGGAAACTGAGCTAGGAAGTTCTGAATCTCATAAGGATGATAAGAAGTATTGTCATTTTTATTTTCTTCTTCTTCATCCTCAAGTGGACCATTACGATGGGTAGAAGGATTCTTTTTAGGGGCTCCTATGACACAATAGTACATGTAAAATGGAAATTAAGCTTCAGGATTATAGGTTTTAGGAAATGTTTGCACAATAGAGTAAGAATACCTCAAGGCCTGGATACTTCATGATGAAGTGATGATCTCGGTTGAAAACATGTCCTGAGATGGAGCTTGCAAACACAATCGGATGTATAGAAAATTTTACATAGGGGCCTATGGTGTCTATAGTAAAATTTGAAGGAATAGAAGGGATCGACCGTGCAAACAGGTTTGCACAGGGGTGATGGCACTTGGAAATGAGTATGCTAAAATAGAAAATATTGCCCCTATACGAAGGTGTCTCTGTGGTGAATTTTTTTGAGGATTTTCTTATTTTTGGTGGTTTGAAATGAGATTAAGTTTGATGAGGGTGTTTTTAAAAAGTTGTGCTCGATCAAGAGGTCTGTAGGATTCACGTCGGGTTCACCAAAGAGGTATGACAGGGCTAAAAATGTGTCTTAATGGCTTACACTCCTAAGTCTTCCATTCTATAATGTTATTGAGGCAATGAATAGGAGACACACATGAACCGACATACAATGGGTAGATTTAAAGGGGATACAATGAGTGCTAGGGTCTTATATCCAAAGGGTATTAATCCCTACACTAGGTCAACCTAGGGTTTCCAATGTCTACAATCAAGATAGATGAGAGTACCCTCCTAGGATATCGATAAATGGGGGAATATATACATCAATAGGATATAGTTCAAGCATGCACAATTTATACTACAATGTAACTGAAATGAAAGAAAGGAAAGGTAAGGATTTGATCATATATAAGATAAATATGCTAACTAGCACCGATTTCCATACAATGCAAAGATAACATAGATCAATGAGGGAAGGAGATGAACTAATATATGAAAAATGAAAAATAAAATTAGAGAACTTACATGTACCTATAGGGCGGTCACCGATGCATTTATCTCTCCGAGAATTAGTATGCTTAGAGAGAATCATTATTAGGTTAAAAGGGGAACACCATTCTTGTCCTAGACACAATATAGGTGACCCAATAGTGCAAAAATCCAACCAAGAAGAAGAGTGTCTAATCCAATCCAAGTCAAGTGCAAGATGAACCAAGGATTGAGTGAGAATATGTGAAGTTGGCACAAAAGAGTAGAGTAGATGGTAGTTCTTATGATTCTAGATTCCTTTCTTTTTGAATTTTAAATTTTGGAAGGTATATAGAACGCCATCGCTCGGGGCGATGGCATCAGCAAAGGGACCTAAGTGTAATGTCAAGTGAAAAAAAAAAATTCATGGATCAATTAGATGGATGGACAAGGTGCCAAAAGGTGAAGTACAATAAGGGTGTCGGGAGTGTTAGTGTGTGAGGTGGATAAAGATAAGGGTAACTAAGGCTAGGGATGACATAGTGATTATCTCTTTGTTTAATTACTCTAACCCATAATGACTACGTGAAGAGTCATACCCCATTCTTGATAGACCCCTTAAGGTACCCACTCAAGAAATAGATGCATCAATGACCCTTGGATAAATAAATTGTTAGTAACATGTATGAAAGATGATAAGTGAAAAAATAGGTGTATGTAGATTGACCACGGGAAAGGGGATAAATGAGGGTAGTGGCAAAAGGGGAAATAGAAGAAATAATTATGGTGATGTAGAGCTGGGTTGATATGGCATTCAAGGCCCAGGTCATATGTGCGATCAAGTGAGTAGGGTAGTTGTAGATTGAATTCGAGTTATATTTCTAGGTGATATGTTGGGAAATCCAAAGGAGGGGATACAAGTGAGGAGCTAGTCATAGGTGCAATCTGAAGTTGTGATTGGAAAAACATATGGTGGTGCAATAGCAGGTATGACAATAGAGGGGAAGTGTGGTTGAGTAATTTTCATCACTAAATAGATGGGGATTGTAGAAACATAATGTAGAGTTGTGGAGTCATGGAAGTGACTTTCAATGCTTGTGAAGGCCCGACAAGATACACAAGTTCCTAACCATGTAAAAAGGTCACAAACATGAATGTTGTGGTCACAAATTTCTTAGGAGAGAGCTCAAACACTCAAGTGGTAGAGGGAGTGATGTATATATTGGGAGGTAGAGGGAGTAGGACACGAGGTCATGATAGGGAAGCAAGTGGTGTTTGGGGGCTTGATGAGGTGGAGGTGTAATGGGTAGAAAGAGAGATGGGAGGAGGGTAGGAACCCAGTCATTAGTGTGACCAGAGGGAATGATAAGGGGTAGGGTGGAGGTATAGGGATTGGGCACATGAAAAAGGAAGTAAGTCAATGATATGGTGGTAGTAACTAAGGGTGGGATGAGATGATCTCTTTTTGTTTTAAGTTTAGTGTGGCAATGAGGGGTTGAGCCGAGTCATGTTGTGACCACAACCAATAGGCATTCTTAAATATTTTTTTGGTTTAGAATGTTATGTGTTGAGTTGAAATTGTGAACTAGGTGAACACTTGGGTAGTTTGTGTCGAGTGTGAGTGGAGGGTGGAGGTGACATAGTGGAGAAGAGAAGAGGTAGTGGAAAAGGTAGAGGGGGTGGAGAGCAATCCGGTCACACTCCGCAATCTGAAAAATATAGTGGAAGGGAGGAAAATGAAAAGGAGAGTTGGATGATAGTCATGGAAGCAAGGGAGAGGTGGAAAAGAGGAGGGGGTGAGTTAGTTCATGGGGTATGGGTGCAAGAGTGGTGATCTAATCATGCATGTGTGACTGAAAAAGGAGTTAGGAGGAATTTTAGATAGAGGTAGAGACGTATTTAGAGTGGCCAATAACATGGTTGTGAAGGTGAGGTGTAAGTGTATGATGATTCATGATAAGATGGGAAGAATTCACGGCCCTAAGTGTAAATGCGGTGGAGTGGGAAGAAAAAGTGGGGGGTGGGTGGCATAGTAGGGGTTATGGGGTAGTTGTAAGAAGTTCACAAGGTGGTTACAAAATGGTCACAAGGTGGTTGTAAGAATGTCACGCCAATGACAAGGTGGAGTAGGATGAAGGTGGATAAAAGTAGGGCATAACTAAATAGGTGATGTAAGCAGATGAACTAAGCATAAGTAAAGGAGTGCACAAGGTATCATAGCTCACAAGGGGAGGAACTAAGCACACATAAAGGTGAATGGAATGCATAAGGGAGGAGAGTATGCAAGGGCGGATTGTATTACACAAGGTACTAGAGCATGCACAAAGGGCAATGAAACATGCAAGGTATGAGAACACGCACATAGGGTACCGGAGCTTGAAACAAGAGGACCAAAACATGCAAGGGAATACAACGTGTATGCAGGGAACTTTAGTGCGCAAGGGACGAAAGTGAATAATGGGAGGAGTATATTATACAAGGGATCGAGTGCGTGTGGAGGGGAATAGAGAACACAAGGGACCAGAGCATACATAGAGGGGAATTTTAGGGAAACCGCGGGGATAAATAATAGCAAGATTCAATTACCCACCAAAAACAATTGTCAAAGATTATAGTTTATGTTTGAATAGTAAATTATGATAGATTACATCTCATAATGAATTAGATATTATATTGCATACATAAACATGAAAGTAAATGAACACAAGATATAAGTGGGAAAACCTTTCGGTAAAAAATCCATTGAAAAATAACTTATCTTTATTGAGAATAAACATTTCACCCAACACTCCCACTATTTCAGTAGTTACACCTTCATGGAGGAATTACAAATTGTTATATACATTCATTCATGAGTACATCATTCGCATCATGTATCTTAACTTTGCTTGCATAATTTTGATACTTGCTCATTACATATTTTCCTTTGTACTTTTTCACTCACACATGCAATGTATCCAATAACTAATGAGATCACCACATTTTATACATGGCGGGTGACCATTTGGGTCATTCTTACATTTTAATTTCAAATACATGTTAACCTTGTGGGATACTACCATTTTTATACTTGAAATATAAACTTTCCAAACCATTTAGTCTTTAGTGATTTTTTATTAAGATAGTTTCCTCTTAATATTGTAAACTCAACATTCCGCCTTAATGTTTTGTAGGCAAACATGCCAAATTTCTTTTTATATAAAGATACTTACAATCCATAAATCATCATATGAATATTTAAGCTAGCATGCAAATATAGAAAGATTTTTGCAAATAACACATGTCAAGTCACATTTTTGTGCAAAAGGAATTACAATCCATAAATCATATAAGTCATTTAGGCTAGCATGCAACAAATCATGTGTTTTTCAGATTTTGTAACTCCACGTGATGCATCCTAGAATATACCCACAAATCCCAAGGCATGTTGGCACATCACTCAACCAGAGTTGAGCACTCACCTAAAGCGTGCAAGGGTACCGAGGTCCCTCTCTATATTTTTTGTCTAAAATGTAAGCGTGATTACAAGTATAATTCACATCCATAACATGAGATAATCAATCAAACCATAGTGTATGAACCAAATCTAGATCTAAACCATATGAAAGATTGACTAGACAATGTTTATGATGAGATTTACCATGTAAGAACCAGATTCCACATCTAACACCAATATCCATCCAATATGATCCATTACAATAAATACTGCAAAACATAGAAACTCCATACATTCAAGATCCAGTTTCCATGGTTATGCACGCTAACAAATCCAAAGCATAACTCTACAATCATCAGTCCCTCAAAATTTTTAAAATCAATACATATATATAGGGGTGGGGAATTTCCCTTCACCATCCATGCACCTTTCAAAAATAGACTACATGTTAATAATAGCCATGCACCTTTACAAGAGAATACAAAAACATGCAAGTACTCTAATAATAGATTTCCTATAGTTAACTCTAAGTCATATTATTAGATCGAAACTATGCATGGCGCTCAAACTATTGCACATCCTAAAATAGCTTTTTGTGACCTAAAAGTCTTCATGTTATCACGTTATCAACACTCCATCTCCAAAAATATCCTTGACCCACAAAAAGTGGCTAAGTCCTAAATTCAAACCATTTTGGCACACTCATGTTCCTCTTTGATTCTACGCCTTCCCGCACGCTGGTTCCTACATGCCCAATCCTTCTATGTTTTCATACTTGAGCTACATTCCATGCTCTCAACATTACCCCACACTAACTGTATTTTTTTCCTGGCAATGGGAAAGTGATCTTATCCCTCCAAGAATCAATGAATGATAAATAATGAATGAAGAATAAAGAATAAAATAATGGATTACTACTCGACGCTCTGCTCCTCTACCGGCAGGATGAACTCTGGATACTCATTCTTAACTTCTACCTCTAATGCCTACCAATCACTTAGTACCTCACCTATTTTTTCTAGGATGTCTGTCACTATGGCATCCAATTCATCTTGAGTCATATTTTCCTTTTCATTCTGCAAAACTTGGACAACATTTGCCATACCTGACATCATTCCCTCCATGAAATCCATTTTCGTGTTATAAGCTTCCCAATTTCATTTATTCTATCCTTGTGTGGATCTTGGGCTATTGTAAGGGCTTTGTGTTTTTGTTTCACCGAGAGAAAGTCTCTCTTCGCACCCTAGTGTCTCATCCTTCATAGATTTCAGGACTTCATTATCTTCTTCAAGAGTCCTTGTCCTGATTATTGCATCCGGCACCGCGCACATGTTCAAAGCTTGATCAACCTTTTTCAGCTCATCCTTCAAGGCTTGTAATAAAGATTCATAGCTTGAAATATTTCTGGAAATGGTGGCCTTGGATCTTGCTGCTTCCTCTACAAGGTCTTTTGGCATGAGCATACGCATGGGCCCTTCATTAATGACTAGTTTCAAAAGTGTGTGCAGATAATGCATGATAGAAGGAAATTTTTCTGGAACTTGGGATTCCATATGTGGCATCACCTTAAGAATATCATATCTAATCTCCTTGGCATACCGATCAAGGCTTCATGTCTTAGCCTTAGTCCTTTCCTTCTTTGTTGTAAGATGCTTGATCTTGGCATCCCTATCCTTACTGTCATCCATTACAACCCTAATGGTTTTCTTTTTGTCTATGTTCCTTCGTGCTATCTCTGTAGATACCTTTACTAAGGAATTTATTACCTACTTGTCGACATAACAGATTGGCTTGACATTGACATGTCGAACATGTGATGCCTTCTTCATTATGTGCGAGATGCATAATTCTTCGTAGACGTCAAAATTAGGCTCATCCATGTGAGTCTCGCATTGACCATGACAATTGTTTCCTCTTGCGCATGTTCACCATCTCCGCATCCATCAAATCCCAACAAAGCATAAGTCCTTAGCTTCCACAATACTCTGGAAGCACACGTGTATGATCTTGTTGGTGTCATCAACATACCCAAATGCAGGAGTCATGTAGTCCTCACCCTCCTTCTCCTTTCTTGTTATCTTTCCCTTAGGAACTTGGGTGCCTGAATCTAGAATCGGGCCTTCATCTTTTTCTACTTATTTTTTTGTGCCCTTCAGCTCCTCCTCATCATTATTTATTTCCTCATCACATGGATCCTTTGTATCCTCTCGGTTGTACTAGGGTTCCCAATGCACTTTCTCCGAGACTCCTCCTCGCCATCCTTAAGCTTCAGCTTTCACCTTTTCTTTTTCTCAGGTGCTTCCTTCTATGGTGAAATCCTAGATGACCTTCTCAAAGGCTATGATGAGCTTGCACCCTTAGTACTTGTTCTTTTGAACACCCTCTTGAATATATGCTCCTCGGTGACTTTCTCTATATCAATTTCCCAACGCACTTGTCTCAAGTACTTCCTTTTCTTCATTCTAAAATGGATGAGTAGTTGTGTGCTCACTTTTCTCTTCTTAAATGGGTGAATTAGGTTGTTCATCTACCAAATTACCAATTGTGTGCTTCCCTTTAGGTGGGCCTGGTAATTTGAATTCATTTTCCACATACTTGTCATTCTCCAGCCTGGGCTTAAGTTGAAGGTATATCAAGGCTGCCCCACTATCACCTATCATCATAAATTAATCTCTCAATATATGAAGACCTACCTGGATAAGTGTAATTCTTCCGCAAAGTGTGGTAGTCACAGTATACCTTATCTCGTATTGTATAAAATTTGACATGTGTTGGTAAATCTATGAACCGATGCCTAAAAGAACCATGTTGTGAAGGCATAGGGAAGTTTGCACCATGGACTCCATGTTTCGTCCTTCATCACAAAACATGTGATGCAAAAATGTTGATATACTGCAAACTGCACCAACTTTCCTACCACCACGGGAAACTCCTTAGGTATTCTCCACTCTTCTTTGAATGCAAGACAGAGTTACTTGTACCACATTTTTCCCTTTATTTTAATGGTCCACTCATGGATCCCTCACATAAATGCTTCTCAAATCTCTCTGCAAGAGATTTCTTCTCCATAGGGTACTCCCATACTTTATTCTTTGGCCCATCAAGCACTCCAATCTCTACAAATACAAGTGACAGCAAAATAGCACCAAAGCTTATCTTCTCACCTTTGCATGCCTCCTCAATGATTGTTTCAGAAATGTATCCCACCAAGTTGTAGGTCTCCCCTTTTGACATTTTCTTTGCAATATGTAGCCACATAGTGTTCACTTGTGACCATCTCTTTTGGTTATTCAATTTCACCAACAACTATGTGGTTGCTGTATAATTGCATACTTCCTCAGCTTGTAAATATCCATGTCATGAAAACCTTTAACATAATCTAGCTCTTTAATGGTGGCTAAAATTAAATTCTTATCGATTAGGTCGCTACTTACCTCTAAGCATGTACTCCTTAGCCACGTCAAAGTTCCAATCAAGGGCATTGTAATCCTCATTCCTCACCCGGTAAAATAGAAAAATTACACATGGACTCTGCTCATGAGCCATTGGTAAAGCTTTTCAGGTTTTCCAAAATATGGAAGCTCATACAACTACAAAACCCCTACCTTTCTTAAGAGCTTCTCCCAACATCGTCGTAAATGGGCATGTCATTTGTTGTTCATTTATTTGTCTTTCTATTCAGCAAAGTGCATCCAACTCCTCTTTGTTATCAGTTCTCCTATGGTTTTAATCGCTTACTTTGTTTCGATGGACATGAGAATCCCAATCATAGCCCATGATTACTTCCTCTAGGTACTGCATTTCAGAAAACCTACTTTTAGGGGCATCCTCAATCTCAATCTCAACATCATTTTGTTTCTTTCCCCTTGTACCTATTCTTGGTACTCATTTGGGTGTCATAATAACTAAATAAGGTGTACTTTTTACCTTTGTTGAGATGTGTGACTCAAACTTTCTTTCCTAGCTCATAAACATGTGCCCTAGTGCTTGATTTCTCCTCCCGCATGCCTTTTCTTTACTCAAACCCTTCTCTAATAGGAGCACAAGTCAATCCCATGCACAAATTTGATCACAACACCTAGTTTCTCAACTCTCCACACTTCAACAACGTCTCGTTAGCTCATTCACAAATAGTTCACTCGAAGAATTCGTAGTCACAAAGGTAAAAATGAACCCACATTACATCCTTATATAGATTTTGAAAAAGTTGTCGCATTTATTTCTCCTCCACCTATTGTCGATCCCCGCATTAACTCATCATTTTCCAACTTTTCTATGCTATACATATATGTGCCACAGTCATAACCTTCTGGTGCACCTCCTACTTCTTGGCCACAAACCTCCTTTTGTGCACTCCCATTTTTCGAAGTACTTCACCATTGTGCCTTCATCTAAGTAGTTTCCACTCATCGCATCCCGCCTCACATTACTTTGTGCATCTATTTTTCCATCTATTTTCTCTATTTGCAATTTTCCTATTTTCCAAGAAGCACTTGTACAAATCCTTATACATACCCATCTTCAAATGACACCAACTATATTCATCTTGGTAATGAACCCTGTATATAAACCACCCCACACTAAGGGTATGTGTGGTCATCCTCTACACATGAAAACACTTTAGATATTAATCAAATTTTATCACGCAAGTGCACTTATTACACAAAACACTGAACTAAATTGACAAAGCATAGCAACGATGAAGGAAACACATATAAAGGAAATGCATTAGGAAAAACTAAGCTAAGTGGCAACACGGCCTTATTACAAACACCAAGAAGACTTATTTATACTATGGCTTTAACCTACTCCCATTGAAGTAATGGCGAGAAATTGTGTTCCATCCAACGCCTCTAACTAGAAAACACTTAAGTCAAGTATATAAGTTATAACATGTGGTCCCAACCAATGCACCCTAATCTTTCTGGATGGCACAAAAATTTGAATCATATGAAGTACCATTTATCCCACCTCAATATTTTTGTCCTTGATGTGCGTCATGCCATACCTTCTATCTATCTTTTTCTTACTTATGACTCCATCTTGTTACGGCCCACCTCTCATCTAGTTGTATCAACTTGTCAATTCTTTCTCATTAACTAGACCTCCTATGCACACAATACAAAAATAAGGTAACATGAATTACATGGGTAGAACTATTTTTGCACTAAACACCAACTGAAAAGGTGTGGCTTTATTCAACCTCTTGTAGGTTTTCATGTACGCCCAAAGTACAACAGAGACTTTATCATCCCAATATTTACTTCCAACATCATAAATTTTTGTCAAGGTATGGCTCAATATTTTGTTGAACTTCTCGGCGGTTCCATTTTCTTGAGGGTGATAAGGGGTTATTTTATGGTGTGCAACCATGAATCCATCCAATAATATCTTGATAGTCTCATTAAGAAAATGAGTACCCCTATCACTTGTTAGACTTAAAGGGTAACCATACCTGTTGATAATATATTCCCATAGGAACCTTGTTGTTGTAGCTATTGTGAAAACCTTGTAGGTATCACTTCTACTCACCGTGTGAGATAATCTATACAATTTATAATATAGCATGATCTAGTCCTACACACAATTGGGGAAATAGGGCCTACAAAATCAAATGCCCACTTCTCAAATGGCTTTGCACTAGTAATAGGCCTTAAATGCATTTCATCTCTCTGCCCAGGATTTCCAAGGCACTAACAATGGTCACATGCCTTAAAATATTCTTTGCAATCCTTATATAAAGTCTCCCACCATAGGCCAACTAATAGAATCTTGCATGCAGTGGCATCCCCTGCATAGTGTCCACCTACAATACCACTATGAGCCTCTGCCATAATCACTTCTCATTCATGTTCAAGCACACACCAGCACAAAACTTCATCACGGCCCAAACCTTGTATACGTCCCCATTGATCAACATGTAAGATGCAACACGTATAGCAAGTTGTTTCTTTTCTAAATTCTTCATTCCTTCAGGCGTCACACCCGTTCATAAAAAGAAAACAATATCCTCCAAGTCTGAGGGCGCACAATGTAACATAAATAGTTGTACATATGTCATTGTATCCTCAATGATTTGCACTTCCTCTCTGATTGAATCCTTGATAAATGGTCTAGACAAGAATTGCTCTTACCTAGCTTAACCACCACTGTAAAATTAAAATCCTTAAACAACAATACCCAAAGGCATATGCACCCCGCAAAACGGGTTCAAGTTCACCAAGTACTTCAATGTCATGTGGTATGTATAAAAGATGAAAGGCGAGCAGAAAATACTTTCGAAACTTATGGAGCACAAAGATCATAGACAAAGCTTCGTGTCTGTTATTCGTATAATATTGTTATGTTGGAGTTAGCTTTCAGCTAAGCAATGAAAAATAGGATGGTCAATGATCCCCTCTCTATGTTGAGCTAGTACTATGCCAATGGCCATGCCAAATGCATCTACATGCACATGAAAGGGTTTGGACCATGAAGGAAAGCACAAAATAGGTGTTATAGTAAGTCGTTCCTGTAGAGTCTCAAACACAGTTTGTTGTGCTTCACCCCAATAGAACTTTCATTTTCCCTTGAGTAATTCTTCTAAGGGCACGAAAATCTTGGCATATCCCTTAATAAATTTTTTTAATAACCTGTGTGCCCCAAGAATCTACGCACCTTGCTTTGGCTAGTAGGTTCCTCCAAGCCCAAAATCATAGCTACCTTAGTAGGATCCACTAGCAAACCTTCTTTACAGATGATGTGCCCCAACAAAATTCCAAAAGGGGTGGTAAATATGCACTTCTTAATGTTCAAATCTATACTCAATGACCTACATCTTTCAAACATTAACCTTAAGTTATCACAACGATATTTTATGATCCTCGGGAAAATTTTAGTGGTGAATTTTCGTAAACTCGTGAAAATCAAGGATTATGGAAATTTAATTGGCGAATATTATGTTGTTCAAAGCTGACTTATTCGCTAAAAAAATTGGTCGACATGTCCCTTATACTATTTGTTTCACCTAGATTTTACACATATATAAGAGCTTATGAATGTAATTTGCCACCATTTCGAATCATATGCGTGCATATTCACCGAAGTAAACATAAGAAAATCCTTAGCCACCAACACTGAAGTCTGAAATCTGATCCGACCAAACGTAAGTCATCTAACTCGAGCCATCCAACTCGAGTCGTCCATCCATGACCCGACTAACTCTGCAATCTGAACTATCCAACTCTATTCCGTCCAACCCTTAGCCATCCAACCCCTAGTCATCCAACCCCTAGCCATCCAACCCCTAGCCATCTAACCCCTAGCTATCCAACCCTAAGCCATCCAACCCCTTGTTGTCCAACCCCTGAACCATCCAACCCTTAGTCATCCAACCCTTTACCATCCATTCTTAGAGCCTTGGAACATAAGAGCCGCCCCTAAGGGCCTAAGCGATGTGAGTCATGGATACTATAAATCAGGGCAAGAAGATTACAAATTCAGCAAGTTTAAAAAAGGGTGCCAATACTTTGCTTGGCTATTTTGGAAAATCACAAAAAATGAAGTCGGTTTTTGCTTCAATTGAAAATATCGATATGTGGCAAGTGTTATTTACTAGTTATTTTATCTTACATAATTTAATAATTATGTTTATGATACTTTTCTTGGAACTCTTTGACATTTGTACTCTAAAAAAATTAACTATAGATAAGATTAATACTATATAAGTAACAATTTTATAAAATTATTTACAGATGTTTCAAAAATTCCTTCACAAAATAATCAATTTATAGATATTGATGATCCATTATATGTTGAGGCAAACATTCTATCCCTTGATGAAATAGAAGTACAAGAAAATTCATTGAACTCTCAGGATACACCAGCAGAGGAAGCTTCTACTCCAAGGTCTATTTCCAGAAAAAGAGACATGAGATTCAAAATATTTCTGTCTGACCCAAATGTAGAAGTTGAATCCCAAGGAAAAAAAGAAAATATGTTAGAAGAAAGATGGCAAATTGGACAATTGGAAGGAAATTCCAGTTCGAATGGGCTGCAAAATATCCTTTTATTGAACCTGTGTACACTGAAAATTGTAATGATGTTCCAACACAATGTCGATGCAAAATATGTGGTTGGAAACAGGGGAAGGATCACACGATGCAGCTCAAACTAGACACAATTGAAAAACACTATGGGAAAATATACATTTCCCAAAAGCTTAAGGATGGCAACATAGTCAAAACACATAAATGGAAAGATGCAAAATATTGTCTACATGTCAAATATGCAGAAGAGTATGAAAAGGAACAAAAACATATCAAATATGTAAATGAAAAAGGTGGGACCATAGTAGCAAAATTGAGCAAAGCTATGGAGGCAGAAATGCAAGCAAAGGGTATTCAATTTGCAACCGTATTTCATATAATGAAAAGGGGAAGACCGATGTCAGATTTTAGAGAAAATAAAATGTTGTATCAAGTTATTGGTTTAAAGAACATTCCTCAATCTCATTGGTCAGATACCAACGGCTGGGAGATTGCAAAATGTCTATCTCTGGTAGAGAAGGAGGATCTGAAATTGTGTGTTCAAAAGGCAAAGTATATTTCCCTTTCTTTAGATGAGGTTACCGCAGTCGATAATACTTCATGGATATGTATTCATGTTTACACATTTGCTAATGAAATAAGGACTCCACACCTCTTGGCAATTCATAAAATGATAAAGAATTGTAATTTTGAAAATATTTATAAATTGGTGGTGTCAAATCTAAAGGATATCACCGGAATGGATGACTTTTGCCATTGCAAAAAATTTAGTTTGTGTTGGAACCGATGGTGTAGTTGTAATGCGCAGTAGCCATAAATGGTATTTTTGTTAGACTTGAGACAATTATTGCTCCGTGTATGGTTTTTTCCACGCATGGCTCACAGAATGAATCTCGCCTACAAAATTGTGAGCACATTTGAAAATGTAGCTAAAGTGGAGGAATTGATACGTGATCTCCATGCCTATTATTCTTGCAATCCTAAGAGATTTTTAGAATTTCAAAAATTTCTATTGGACTGAAAGAGGAAAAAAACTTCTCAAATATGTAGATACCAGATGGATATCTATGTACGAACCTGCCTATAGAATATATGATGAATATCCTTCATTGACAGGATTTATGTTTAAATACCGCAGGGATGTAGATAAAGCTAAAGATCTATTGTGTCGTCTAACTGACATAGAAACTTTACTCACACTCTACGGTATTTTTCCCATGTTGAGGGAGCTTAATATTTTAATGAAGCATGCTCAAGATCGGTCTTTCTACATTACAGACTTTATAAGACTCAGAAGATGTGTTTGCTGGAGTCTAGAAAGTTTATATATTTCTGATGGGAGTTTTCAAGGTGCTTTGCTTTTGAAAACTGGAATGCATTGACAAATTTGAAAAATTCCAGGTGCTTCTTAAAGTACAATATAAATGATCATCTATGTATAATAACACATGGAAGAGAGATTCAACTTCATACGTACCAAAAAAGAATTGATATGGCTAACTCAGAAATAGAAGAAGTAAGAGTGACATGAAATTTATATGATGTAGTATTAATGGAAACTAGGAATAAGTTGAGAAAGATATTTGAATCGTTAGCTAAATAGATCTAGGAAAGATTCAAAAATGATAAAATACTTGAAGCAATGGGAGTTGTAAATCCGCAGTTTTGGAATTTGTCTAGCAGAAAACCTTATACATCTATTAGTCCTTTATTTGTCAAAAACATGGGTGATCTAACTAATCATTTCTGTAAGACTGAAGAGATAAATGGAGTTTTTGTAGAAGGAATTTTGGAAAGAAAACTACTTAGTTCATAGTCAATGGATTTTGCTAATACAATGATACGACAAGTTCAACTTCTACAAAACCCATAGGATTACAGTGCCATGAAAAGGATTTGGAAGGATATTTGTTCTAGTAGTATTCTAAGTGAAGATTTGAGCAAGTATATTAAGTTGTATGAGCTCTGTCAAACAATGATTCTAGGTTCTGTGGAAGATGAGAGGGTTTTCAGTGCACTATCCTTTTTAAAGTCAAAAGTTTGAAACAGATTGGATAGGAATCTAGAAAGTTGTCTCAGATTGTATGTATCGAGTTACTCAGTGGAGTCTTTTCCTTATGATAGAGCACTAGCATTGTGGAATTCACTAGTAGAAAGAAGAGGAGTTAGTAATATTCTTCCGACCCAAGGATCGAGACACATCCACAAATCATGCTACAGTTGATTTCAAGACACAAATGAAAGTGTTGCTCCAGGACTATTCGAATTCACATAGATTTCATTTCTTCTATACATTATTGAGACTACTTATGTATTTCATTCAGAGATTACAACTTTCAATAAATGCAATATTATATTTGTCATTATTTGATCCTTTGCCATTGGAACAATGTCATTATATGTTTCAATTATGCCATTTGTTTTTTTATGTTTGGTTTTCAAATTCAGACTGAAATAAGGACACATTCATCTTTTATATCTATTAATTTATTTATTTTACATCTGCAACAATTCAGAAATGTAAAGAAACAAAATAGTGTAAATTTAAGCAACATTTATATAAACAATAGAAAAGAAACATAGTTTGTATTAACAACATATAGTAACATTGTACAAATCTAGCTTCGAAAGTTCTTTTGAAATCGATATCTCATGTGGTGGATTACTTTATGAAAAAAGTATAAATTCATAAAGCATTGTCGGCCAATACAATTCAAAAAAGGGGTTGTAATAACATATCAAAGCTTCCGGACAAGTTCTGTCATATAAGGACACATTACGAGGTCATCCTCTTTTCTGCCTATGATTCAAAATCATAGTTGTCCTTACGTCTGCCACACGGAATAAAAACTAAAAAGGGTTGGCCACTATCTTTTAATTCCTACGCCAGTGTCGGAATTGTGACAACACACCTGTCACATGGTGAACTTTACTAACTTATCAAATTTTATGATGCAGGTGAAGCTTTTTCTTTTTCTGCGTAAGAGATGGAGGAATCTATTGCATCTGTATAGAGCTAGCTGCTATAACTCCTGATGCTTGAAGATCTCCTGCTGCAGTGTTGATATTTTCTAGTATATTCAGCTCCTCCCTCACTACATCTCTTGCAGACAAAAGTGTTGCATCTGCATCTGTCTTTTCCTTCAGTAAGACTTCTGGATCCATCTTATGCTCCTTTATTATCCTTCTCAATGTATTATTTTGTTTATTAATAACAATGAGTTTTTCCTTCAACTGTATAAAAGAATTCAGGATTTTGTAGGCATTCTTCAAATGTGCTTCAAAACAACTACTTCTTTCTTTAAATTTTCATATTTTGCCTACAAAATAGAAATATTAAATTTTTAGTCTATCAGATAATATGAAAAAATATATTGCAGTGCTTATAATATCAGATAATTTTTAGTTTTTCATGTAAAACTAAATGCCCACTCACAACAACTTTCTCTTTTTCTGCATTTGCTATTAAAACATTAGTCTTGTCTTTAGACCATTTGTTGTAGTAAGCATGTGCTTCAACATTGAGATTCTCCAACCTGTTTAGCATTATGTCTATAATTTCATCATTGTAATCATTACTATATGAAATTTTCCCTGATTGAGCTTTGTTTAGCAAAACATCCTGCCATGTTGGTTGGCTCTCTACAACAATGAACAATGAATGCCTTTGAGCATGATTATGGTATCTTGTATTTATTTCTTTTATCAAAAATTTCTCTCCTCTCCCAAGACCGCACCAAATCCACATCAGACATTACAACCTCTTGAATTTTTGCCCCCATACTATCTGATATCATATTTTCTAATATAAAATGTGTCTTTTCATCATTTGTTTGTGGAGCAAGCACTTGGGGAGGAGGAGAGTCACTGCCCTGTATTACATGCACATTTTGTTGTTGAGGCGGAGTAGATTGAATCATATCATGGGTGTAAAAATAGTTACCCTTGTCTGCATCACCACTATGAAGCCTAAATACTCCTCATCAAGGGTGATGTTGTTGAAAAGTTGTGTGGTTGTTACACTTAAAACACCACCTAGTGATAGTCCAGGAAATTTGGTTGTAGCAGGATGAACTATTCTGCTGACTCTGTAGGAATCCTAATATTCTTTCTTGAAGTCCTCCTTTGTGTTTGTACTTGACGTGTTAGAGGAATTGGTGGCCTCCTTGCACGCAAAATATGCCCTAAATCCATATTACCTGCATGAATCAGACAACGAATTGTTAGAATATAACGGTTGGGATTTGTAAATGCTAAAAATTGTAAGGGAAAAAAACATGCAAATCAAACTACCGTATAATATATCTTACATATACGGAGACACAATCGTGACATTTCAATCTCCACACTTGGAATGAGTTTGATCTTCATCATCAAACTCAGTAGTTTTTGAATACAATACATGTAGAAAAGATCAGTAGAAATATTAGAATACATAATCTATATTAATTGTTTGAATTTGTAATTTATATAAAAAGATAACTTCATTATTCATACATGTAGTTAAATGTGATGGTAAATGTGATGTGCATATCGACCCCCTAGGTCACTTTTGACGAGGTCTTACTGGTGTTGATTTTATTGAATCCATGTCAAAATCAACACAGACCTCTGGAGGGGCTTTACCTCTAGCAATTGCCTCCTTATGCGATGTTGCAGCTATAATTTTTCTCTGCAAAATAAAATCATACAATTATTATTTTATTCAAAATATTGAAATTGAAATCGTTATAACAAGTAAACAGTAAAAGTAACTGTTACATGTTGTTCTTCGAGACTAAGACCAATCATCTTATCATTGATTGCAGTAGGAATCTTATGTTACGTCAATTTGTAGTACGCTTCATAATAGAAAGCAAGAATAAAATTGCAACAAGAGAATATAGTCCTGGATTTATCAGTTTGATTGGCTTTGCGGGCATGGGAGATATCTGATTTTATTCTATTGGACAAATAACTACACCAATCGAATTTTGACCTGCTAGTGTCGTGATAAATACTTGAACTACCTAATACGGAATGTCTATAGATCTGTCATGTAATACAATCTTGTCTGGAAAAAGTGAAGCAATTATAATAAAGAATTTGTTTGTAAGACTTTGTAGAAGAAGGCCTCTTGATGAACGATTAAGAGGAGCTGCAATTACAGAAAAGAAACATTAGAGCCTTTTTGTATGAAGTAATTTTGAGAAAAAAATTTGAAAATAATAAACTTACCATCAACCTATACATTGTAATGAGACTCCAAAAGCTTTGTCTTCATCTGTAAGGACAACCTTTGTAGTAACATGTGGCTTATTTTGAAAGGTAAACTTGTTAACCGATGCACGTCCTCGAGTTCAATAGAAAAATAAATTTGATGACATTTTAGATGCACGAGAAGAATGAGAAAAATTTCCATCATTTTCATTGTAAGAGGTGAGAAGGTAATCAAGGACTGATGTATCAGTGTCGAATTGGGGCATGTTCACAAGCCCAAAAATTCTAATTTTTTGAGCCAATCCTTTGGAGCATCTTTTGCTTTTAGTAGAGCTAAAATCTGTGGGCACATGAGGTTTTTGTATTGAAATTTGGGTGTAGGAATAGATGTGGTACTGGCCATTGCTAAAATTTGGGAGAAGTGAAATTTGGGTGTAAAATTGGAGAGCTCATAGCACTGGAAATTTACGTATAAAAGTGAAAAAATGAACCTTGAAAGGGTATTTATAGGACCCAGGGGTATCATTAATGAACATTAAATTCATTGGTATCAACGCCCAACCCATGTCATCCAACCCCTCATTCGTCCAACCCACCTTCCCAACCTTCCCAACTCTCCCGTCCAACCCACCCGACCAACCATTGCATGTCCACCCCTTCCCGTCCAACCCCTGCCCGTCCAACTCCTATCCATCCAACCCACCCATCCAACCTACCTAGCCGAAATTGTGAAATGAGGGAACAATGCTCTGTGAAATCACCTTTGCCACGAAACATTTTTTTCCAAAATTCGCCAACGATTCGAAATTTGATTTATGAGATTAAATCAACGATTCGAAAGTAATTTTTCGAGAGGGTCTTCTTAAAATGAACCTTGATGATCCTATAGACTGTCTAATCATCTAGATACACATGTAGGAACTTGTGAATAAAATCCTGGAATGTTTGTACCCCTAAGCATGAAAATATTGTACACACATTCTTTAAGCCAAACGGCATAACCATGTATGCAAAACTTCCCCACTCGGTGGTGAAAGTTGTCTTCTCTTGATCCTCACTAGCTATCCTCACTTGATGATATCTAGAGAACCCATCAGTGAAGGAGTATATTTCACACCCTACAATGCCCTCCAAGATTTCTTCAGTAAATGGTGTGGGAAAGGGGTCTATGACACATGTAGCATTCAATTCCCTATAATCCACACAAATTATGATTTTTCCATCTTTCTTGATGTTGATCACCATAGGGCTTACCCATTCTGACTCCTCAATTGGCACAATGATCCCATAAATTAACATTTTGTCAATTTCTTCTTTCACCTTGACACACAAATTTAGATTCATCCTGTAAGGCCTCTTCTGGATTGGGCATGCACCTTCCTTTAATTTTATCTTCATCTCTCCCAATGATTCATGCACTCCTTTCAACTCATGATAGCCTCTAGGAAACAAATCCTAAAATTCCTGTAGAAGTTCAATAATCTTAGCAACTTCAGAATCTAATCATTAATCTCTTATAATAGCTTCCTTAGGTTCAACATCCATCCCAATATTCACTTTCTTGGTCTTCATAGGCTCATGATAGGTGTGTGCCTTCTCATCTACCTTGTGTAAGACTTCACACGTGCCCTGTTGTGTGCTCAATTTTCAGTTCCTCTACCTCTTCATCATCAACCATGTAAATCATCTTACCCTTTTCTCTTTTTAGGAAGGCACGCCCAAGATGTCAAAGACATCCTTTTCTTCTTCTACAAATCGTACCACCAAGTATGATTCTCCCAACAACTCCTAAAGTAACTCTTCACCTTTGCATTGCCTCCCATACTTAAATTCTTTATGACCTGCAACATCTCATTCACCGGAGGTTTAGAAGAAAAGTAGTCAAAGGTCTAAGCCATACCTTCAGTAAGTTACTACCAATTTATGGTTTCTCTGTTCAACTCGCATCGATGTACCATGCACGTGTGCAACCTCACAACGTGAAGTAAAACTTGTGCACCAACAACAAAGGTGGTAAAACCTCCTACCCCGCTATTCAAATTCTCTCACACTACTAAACATGGTGTTAAACATGATCATTACCTTGAAATGCACAGATTTGGGTAGGTGCATTGTTTTTTAGAAACCGAGCAGATAAAGCAATCCTTACTTCTCTCTACTCCAAAATATTATCCTTGTGAATAACCCACCAGCATGTTTTGTCCCACATAGAGTGTAAACTAACATATTCCTTCTCTCCACCTAACACTCCCATTGAAATCCCATAGAAACCAAGAAAACTTTCGGATTCTCCGCATTGTATACTTTGGTACCTACTTTTACCCAAGTTCCTAATACTACGTGGCTTACCGACACATGCAGTTGTACTTCACACTTCATGCCCAACCATTTCATAAGTGTGATGTTCCCAATTGTCACATGCAACACTTATAGTATCACCAATGGACTATGCATCATCCCATTGGAGAAATTTTTCTTTGACGGCTAAATAACCTCTCGAATCTCTAATGGTGCGCACATAAATAATGTTCAAGTCTTCCTCACTCAAGGGTTCTACATATGGTGTAGATTTCCCATCTATCAGAGGTATAATGACTCATTCTTCCTTATTCTCAAATATGATATACCCCTTGTTGAAGTACAAGTTAGCATTATTTGCATAACACAAAGGGCGCCCAAGTAAGGCTAGGAAATTGTCTACTTCTGCAAGCGCTAAGACCTCAAATTCCCCACTGAACTTGGCCCCCTATATAGTAATGGATGCATCTTTTAAAAATCTAATTGGCGTTTCCTTTGTTCGGTTTGCCATGAACAACACATTAGAGGATGGTTGTAATGGAGGTCTACCCATCTGAACCCAAGCATCCAAAGTAAGTACATTCACTTCCGTGTTTGTGTCAATCAAGATGTTACTCAAGATCCAACCATCAACAACAACATTCAGAGTAATCTCCTTGTCACAATCCAAACTATCCGGAGGAAGATTAGCATGTTGAATTTGTCTCTCATGATCGGCCTGAGTGCATGTGGTGTTTTCTCTCAACCAGCTCCCCAAAAAGGAATAATGTTTTCTTGCGTAGCATCTTGCAAACTTCTTTCAAATCATCAACATCTGCCTAGTGGAGATCAACTCCTTTCTTTTGTTCCAACTTCCACGAATGTTACTTCAAACATTTTATCTCACCCTGTAAATTCTGAATTACTTCCATGTACTCTTGATAAACCTCCTTCGATGCATAGGGTCTAGATACATGGCATACAATACTTCCTTCTTAGTAATGGTAGGCTTTTTCTTGCAGAGCTTCCCTAGACGCACTCCCTTAGCGCGTGTAGTAATCTTCACAGGTACCAACTCAAGATCTGATGCTAACTTCGACATCCATTGATCTCCCATGGCACGATGTACTCTAACCATTCTCGCACCCTTATTTTCCTATTTATGTTCTTTTTTAAGTGCTCATACAAGTCGGGGCACTATTCATAACTATGATTCTTTCCCGAAAGAACAGATAATATTCTCGTGGACATTCGTGCATGTATTGATCGGGAGACCCACACATATAACAAGTTCCATTAGGGAAATCACTCCTACCTCCCCCACGACCTCGACCTCTGAATCCACCACTTGTATCCTCGACCTCTACCATGGCCTCCATCAGAGTGCCCTTCATTATGATCATAGTCATGATGCTCACCTTTCTCCTTAGAATTATTTGTAATTGTTGATCGACAAAGTATGATACTTAGCAGAAGGCACATAGAAGGTTCACATGTGGGAATAGGGTGCATTCAAAGGTGTGGAAGGATAGGGAAGGAAACACACGCAAAAGACAAGGAAAGATTCGGGACTTAGCCATTTTCAGGAGTATGGGCTATTTTTGGAGATAGCGTGTAGAGCACACAAACCGGATAAAGACTTGTGCGACACACATAGGCTATTTTTTGAAGAGCATCTACTAAGTTCTTTGCATAGGTTCAAGTTAATAATAGACTTATTACTACCAATTAACCAAAAGAGATCTATTATTAGCGCACTTGCATGTGTGTCTATTATTGTAAAGGCGTGTGGCTATTTTCAACATGTGATCTATTTTGGGAATTATGTAAGATATGAAGGGAAATTCCCCACCCTTATAAATATGTAGTAATTTGCGTAAGTATAGAGGGGATGTATATGAGCTATTGTGAAGTTATGATGCCAGATCGATGCACACATAAGGTTATGATCTTTGAATATTGTAAGAAGATTCTATGTATTTCATGTGTCTAATATAATGGAGTGTATTGAGTGATTCAAGGTATTAAACATGAATATAACTAGATATTGCATGGTAGAATTTATATGGCTATTTCTTAAATCCATTAATCCTTAGATCTAGATATGGAATATGCTCTATAGAATGTTTATACTATTTATGGATCTGAATGTATTAACCCTTCATCATGCTCACATCCTGCACAAGCAACCCTAAAGAGGGGTTTGGTACCTTTGTGCACTTTGGGTGAGCACTTAGTCTAGGTTGAGTGATGTGTCAGTGTGTTTGGGTTATTTCTAGTAAATTATAGGTTGTATCATTGGTTTTGTTGTTGGGACCTCTTTTTCAATTGTTTTCAGGATGGTTCACAATGAAGACATACCGGTTGACCCTAACAAGTGTTGAGGAGTGGATACATGATCTAGAAGAAGAATACGCATGGAGGTTCAGCACCGGATCTAAGTTTAACGCACATGCATGGGTGGAAAAGAATCTATATGATAGTTTGTATGAGAGCTTCTTCACTATTTTTCGGTAGAACTCTACGAGTGACTTTTTGCTTATGCGTCTAAAAGGGATTGGAGGTATCACGCACTTGTCTAGACGTAGGAAGAATTTCAAGCCCTTTATGATGTTGATTTGATTTGGACACGTTTGTGGATACTTGGTTTCATGGTGTTCTAAATAGTTATATTCTAGAGTACTTAATTTCAACTTATTCTTACCCAGAGGTAGTAGAATTCCATTTTTACGGTATCCCAAGGAACTTACTTGCAAGGAATTCCATTGGAAATCAAAATCTTGATGGTGACCCTGAACTTGGAAAGAAAACTAATGGCTAACTAAACCCCACCATGTGTGGGGGTAGGAGTAGGTTTGGTGAAATATGGTAGACCTAGTGGTAGAAAGGTAGAGAGAAGAAAGGTGGCTTAAGTATAATGAGGGTGCGTGCGAGAGGGAGATAGAGAAGAAATGGGATGTTACAGTGAATGGATTGCGTTGAGGAGAGAGATGGCTCACAAAGGATTTGGAGCTCACGCAAATGGCGTGGAGCCAGAGCATCAGGAACTCCCCATTTGGGAAAGCATGATAGGGAACCCCCTCGGCCTCACATGGAAGTGCGCCAGTAGAGATGACATGGGCCATGGGCATGCATCTGAATCTACCTAGAAACCTAGCCCTTGCGCTTGGTTTTCCAGTATCTAGTATTAAAAAGTCGAAAGATAATTTAAGTAGTGAGAGAGTAGGAATAAGTCACATATCAAGTACATTTTTGGTAGGGTCAGATGTCTTCATTGTTGTTTGGAGGTACCTTTTCAGGTGCATCATCTACACAGAATTCAAGCACGTAGAATTTTGGACTCACTTCTAGGAGTGGTAACACTTCACAAACTGTAGGGGTTAGTTTAATACTATTGTTGGGACACATGGAAGTACATCTTTGGTCCGCTTCCGGCTACAAGTGGAGGATAAGGAGGTATAGGTGCTTCTAGTTCTGGTTTGGTGGATTCTAGAGTGAGCAAGGTCGTGGGAAACCAACCCATAATATTTACATGGAGATGTCTCTTCGTCTTCCAGAATATAGAGACATAGAAGATGTTGTTGAACACATACACATGTGTGAAATACTGTGGCGTGCAAAAGGAATCATGGCTTCTGAGTGTAGGGCAAGTCAATTTGCCACTATGTTATAAGGACGTGCACACAACTAGTATAGAAAGTTTGACCCTGATCAAACTTGCGTAGACTATGCAACATTAAAATATTCTTTCCTTAAAGAGTTTCACATCCCTAAGTTTGAGTAAAAGAGTATAAGCACGCTCAAGGATATTAAGCAAGGCACTACTAAGAGTGTCAGGGAGTATGATGCCCATTTCAAAATGCTTTTATCTAAGATTTCTTATGATATTCACACAAGCCAAGCATGCACAATGGTTTGTTGGAGTTCTGATTACACCTTTTCGAAGGTCTTTATCACATAAGACATACACTAATCCGTGCAAAGAACTTGAAGCAGCTTTTCATGCTGAGGCAGTCGGGAGCATAGACACTAGGTTGAGCCCATTTTTGGAAGCATATATTGCAACTATGGTGAAGTAGTTGGAGAAACTATCGGCAAATTCAACACATGAGACATGCACGAGGATTAGTTATACAGATTTTGAAGTAGAAGGTCACACCAAGGATAGTTTTCCCCACATATCAATACGTTCATTATTGCTAGACTGTGAGATATGTCATTTGAACCATGATGCTAGCCACTACCCATTATTGCAATGCATAATAAGGAAGAACGTCTCTTACTATTGTAAAATTTTAGGTCCATGACTCACGATACGGAAAAGACGTCGGATGATTGGTCAGATCCATGATGCTATAGATATTGGTGTATGACAGACAGGAGTATCAGATAACTCTAAGGGTAAGGGTGAGCATCAGGATTGGGATCACAATCAAGCATGCTATGATCGGAATGAAGGACATTTTGAAGGAGGTCGTGGCAAAGGTCGAGGATACCGTGGTGGATTTAGAGGCCGAGGCCATGGTGGTGGATGAGATGAGTTTCCTCATGGAACATGTTATACATGCGGATCTCCTGACCACTACATGTGTGAATGTCCTCAAAATATTACATGTTATTTTTGTGGAAAGAATCATAGCTATGAGGAATGCCCGAACTTATATGAGAATCTTAGTAAGTAACATAAACAAGAAAAAAAAAGGTGTAAAGATGGTTAGGATACGCGTGTTGTGGAAAATCAGTTGATACCCAAGTTGGAACCAGAATCCATGGTATTTCTGTAAAGATCACTACCCATGCATTGAAGCAATGCACACCAAAGAAGCATCATAGCAGAAGCCTACCATCACTAAGGAGAAGGTTCTACATGCACGGTACCAGATCCTATCCATCAGAAGGAGGTTTATCAGAAACCATGGAGGTACTTAGAAATCTTCAGGGTGAAATACAGTGTTTAAAGGAGCAATCATGGAAGATGGAGAAAAATAAGCAAAGCTAGAGACAATCCAATCTAATATTGATGACTTGAAGGAGGTGTGCAAAATGTTGCACCAAGAGAATATCATTCCATTATTAGGGAATTGGCTAAAGGGAAACACTTCGCGCGTAAGTATTGAGACTGGATGGTAGATCTGCATGCAAATCTTCCCCCCATAGCTTAGACTATGATAAGGAAATCACTTGAATTTTTGTGGATGGATGGATTTTGAGTAATATATTGATTGATACAGACGCGGAAGTCAATGTTCTTACTTTAGATGCATGGGTACAGATGGGGAGACCCCATTACAGCCATATTCTAATGTGTTGTTTATGGCTAATCGAACCAAGGCCACCCCTATTAGATTTTTAAAAGATGCATCCATTACTATACAAGGGGCCAAGTTCACAAGGGACTTTGAGTTTTGGCACTTGTAGAAGAATGACAACTTCCCAACTCTACTTGGGTGCCCTTGGTGTTATGTAAATAATGTTGATCTTCGGTTCAACAAGGGTTATATAAATTTTGAGAACAAGGAGGAAAGGGTTATTATCCCTTTAACCGATGGGAAATCTACGCCCTATGTTGAGCCTTTGAGTGAGGAAGATCTGAATAGGATTTATGTATGTGTCATCGGGACCCAAAAGTGCTCGAGCCATCTAAAGAAGGAATCCTTCAGTGGGAAGATGCACAATCTATTAGTGATACTACAAGTGTTGCTTGTGATAATTGGGCTCATGGTACTTATGATTTGGTAGGGCACAAAGTAAGAAGCACATTTGCGTGGAATAATAGACCTCATTGTATCAAGAGAATAAGTAACAACTCGGTACCTCGATACACTGGAGAAGGATATCCTACGGTATTTTTGTGCACCATGGAGGAACAGTGGATAGACTAGTTGGAGAGATGAAATATGCTAGCATATACCCTATGCGGGACAACAACACACGTTGGTGGGTGGTTCACAGGGATAATATTATAGGATGGAATGAAATCAGGATTTCTCTTTCTACTTAGTTTTCTAGGAGCAATGCACCTACTCAAATCTACACTTATCATGGTAATCAACTTGTTCAACACCACATTCAAGCAATGTGAGAGACTTTGGATAGAGGGACAAGAAGCTTTACCACCTTCACTTTGGGTGCACAAATTTTATTCCACTTTACAAGGTTGTGTGTGCTTGGTATGTATATGCGAGAACTCCATAGAGAGACTAGAAATTGGCAGGATTTGATTACAAGAATGATCCAAAATTTTGAATACTTCTCTACTAAACCTCCAAGTAGAAGAGGCATTAAGGGTTATAAAGCGGTTAACTATGGGAGACAGTGCAAAGGCGGAAGAACTCATTCAGGAGTTATTTGATGGAAATGACTCAGGAGCGTGTTTTTTTGAAGAAACAGAGACAGATGCCACACTACTTAAGTGCACTTTGCTTTGAGAAAGAAAAAGGAAAGATGGTCTACTTAGTGGATGATGAAGAAGTATAAAATCTAGATGTAGACCATTCATTCAACAGTAGGCGTGAGGTTTTGGACAGTGCAGATAAGACCACGTGCACCTATCATGAACCTATGAAAACAAAGAAAGTGAATATTGGATTGGATGTTGAGCCTAAGGAGGCCATAATTGGGGATTATTGGTCTGACTCTGAAGTGGAAAAAATCATTGAGTTACTACGATATTATTAGGACTTATTTCCTAGGGGATACCATGAACTAAAAGGCATGCATGAATCATTAGGAGAAATGAAGATAAATCTTAAGGAAGGTGCATGCCTGGTTAGGAAGAGACCCTATAGGATGAACCCCAACTTGCGTGAAAAGGTCAAGGAAGAAATTGACAAAATGTTGAAGTCTAGAATCATCAAGCCCCTAGATGAGTCAGAATGGGTTAGCCCAATGGTGATCAGTATAAAGAAAGATGGTGGATTAGGATCTATGTGGACTACAGGGAGTTGAATGTTGCATGTGTGACTGATCCTTTCCTACACCATTCACAGAGGAAATATTAGAAGGCATTGTAGGGCGTGAGATCTATTCCTTTACAGATGGATTCTCTAGGTATCATCAAGTTAGGATTGCATAGGAGGATCAGGAAAAGACTACTTTTACCACTGAATGGGGAATTTTTTCCTATATTGTGATGCCTTTTGGTCTAAAAAAATGCACCTATTGTATTCTCGCATAGTTTTCCAAGTGTTCAAAGATTTTATTCACAACTTCTTGCAAGTTTATTTAGATGACTGGACAATGTATGGACTTGTTAAGGATCATTGTGACAATTTACGCTTAATGTTTGAAAGATGTCGATAGTTAAGCATCTCTTTGAACATCAAGAAATGTGTATTTGCTACACCATTTGGCACACATTATTAGGGCACATCATCTATAAGGAAGGTTTGTTGGTTGATCCAAGCTAAGGTTGCAGTCATTATCGGCCTAGAAGAGCCTACCAGTCAAAGTGAGGTGCACAAATTCTTAGGTCACATTGGGTATTATAGAAAATTTATTAAAAGGGTATGCTAAGGTTTTTGCACCCTTGGAGGAGTTACTAAAAGGAAAAGGGACATTCTACTTGGGGAGAACGCAACAACACGCATTCGAGACATTGAAGGAGAAACTTACTATAGCACCTATTCATGTGCTTTCCTTCATGGGACCAACCATTTCATGTACATGTGGATGCTTTTGGCATGGCCATTGGTGCGGTGTTGGCTTAGCCTGGAGAAGGTATTATAGATCATCCTATATGTTTTGCTAGTAGAAATTTGACTCATGTAGAGAAAAATTATACAACTACAGAGCGTGAAGCTTTGTCAATGATCTATGTGCTACATAAATTTAGATAGTACCTACTAGCAACACCATTTGTATTTATATCCGATCACATGGCATTGAAGTATTTGGTAAACAATCCCTTTTACAAAGGGGTGCATATGTCGATGGGTACTCTTATTCCAAGAATTTGATTTTGATTGTGGTAAAACTAGGGAAAAGTAATTCTGGACCGGACCATTTATCCAAAATACAGTCGGGAGAAGACACGCAGCAATTGAAGATACCATGCTCGATGCACAATTATATAGGTTACAACGTGTGCCATCATAATTAGAGGACATTGTTGTCTTTCTACGTATAGGTATGGCACTAGAAGGAATGAAATCCTTAGAGAATAAACAAATTGTCATTTTGCGGCACCATTTATGTTGATTAGCGGTGACCTGTACAAGTTAGGTTGAGATGAAGTATTACACTCGATGTGTACTGGAACATGAGCACACAGATATCATGGAAGAGGCTCATGGTGGTATTGCAAGTGGGCACTATGTAGGTGACACCATTGCACACAAGATTCTACTCATTGGATTATGGTGGGAGACCTTGTATAAGGATTGTAAGGTGTATTGTAAGGCTGTGATCACTTTATCAGCACCTTGGAAAACCAGACAAAGAGATGAAATTCCTTTAAGACATATTCCTAGTGCAGAACCATTTGAGAAATGGGCTATAGATTTTTGGGTCCTATTTCACCACCAGCCGTGCGTAGGACTGGATCGCGTTATATCATCACTTGCACATAGATTATCTGACAAGGTGGGAAGAAGCAAGCACCTACAAAGGATTGTACAATAGCTACAATAGCCAGGTTTCTATGGGAAAATATTATTACAAGGTATGGATGCCCATTGAGTTTGACCAGTGATAGGGGCACACATTTTTGAATGAGACAATCATAATTCTATTGGATGAGTTCATGATTGCACACCATAAGACTACACCATATCATCCTCAGGAAAATGGGACTTGTTAAGGCTTTCAACAAGATTTTGAGCCAGACATTAACAAAAATTTGTGATGTTGGAAGAAAAGATTGGGATGATAAAAAGTTTTTGTCGTGCTTTGGGCATATAGAACAACATATAAGTGGTTAAACAAGGCCACACCCTTTCAATTGGTGTTTGGCGTCAGAAGTAGTTCTTCTATGGAATTCATGTTACCTTCTTTGTGTATTGTGCATGCTAGAGGTCTAGCTGATGAACAAGCATTAGAAGAATGAATTGAAAATTTTATTAAGTTGGATGAGCAGAAATGAGAAATAACACGTTGGAGTCAGAAGCAAGAAAAATCTAGGCAGAAAGCATGGCATGACAAGCACATCAGGGACAAAAATCTTGAGATAGGATAGATGGTGCTTCTTTATGATTCTAAGTTTTTGCGCCATCCAGAAAACTTAAAGTACATTGGTTAGGACCATATGTTATCACTTACATACTTGAAACATGAGCTTATCTAGTTAGAGGTGCTTGATGGAATACGGTTACCCAATTACTTCAATGGGAGTAGGCTGAAGCCCTACTATAAATAAGTCTTCTTGGTGTTTGTAATAAGGCAAGTATTTCCATTTAGATTAGGTTTTCAATTATGTATTCCCTTAATGTATTTCCTTCTTCATCACTATGCTTTGTCAATTTAGTTGGTGTTTTGTATAAATAAGCACGTTTGCGTGCATTGGAAGCTAATTACCATTTGTAGTATTTTTATGCGTAGAGGACTACACATACCATTTTGTGTGGGTGGTTATTGAAAAAATGGGTACACATAAAGGAACAAACTGCTACATGTGTTATTCAAGTTTGGAGAGTTGGTGGAAAGAATATTGCTTCCAAATAAGGACCATAGATGGAGATAAACAAAGGAACAAGTATAACGTGAGGTAAGTAGCGATCGTGGAGACTACCAGGAGAAGGTGTAGTGGGCGAGGTACTTAGCGCATGGAAGCGCATTGAAGAGAAGTCTGTAGCAAAAAGGTAGGAAGGCACGCTAGAAGGTTATAGCTGAGGCGCGAAGATGTACCATGCGGAAATTGTGAAAATGGTCAATTAATGAGAATTGTTGGTAGGTGAAGGAGCAATAAATGCACCAACTTTTTGAAAATCTATATAAGGATGTGATGCTGAGTTCATTTTTACCATTGTAATCACAAGAATTTGAACAAGCTAAGTGTGACCGAGATGAGAAAAGAGTATTGAGGTGCGAAGAGTGTGAAACCAGACATGGAGAGAAGATTTGTGCATGTAGAAGAAGCTTACATCCCCATTTTGAAGGGTTTGAGTGAAAGGAGCATTGTGAAAGAGTTAGGGCACGTGATTTCAACTAGGGCATGGATTCGAGCTAGGGTTTGGACTTTCTCACTATAGAGGATAGAAGGAGATGCATTTATGCACTACAGAGGATAGAAAGGTGAGATTTTCAGATGGCACCAAAGAAAGTACCTACTGCAGGAGCTAAAGGAAAGAAGAAAGTGGAGGTAGAAGTTGAAGTTGTGCCCGAAAGTAATTTTTGGAGATGTAGTACCCAGAAGGTGTTATAGTTGGGAAAGAATGGGATTCCCACATCCGTAAGTGTAAAATAAGTGATTACAACCACCACACATCGGATAACAAGAAGGATTAGATGCGTTGTTGAGCACATGAAGACCAACAAGCACACACAGAGGACATACGGTATATGATGACATTGGGGAGAAGTTTTTAAAGTAGGTTGGAGTCTATCAGTTGTATGAGATCCCTTATTTTGGAAAGTATGAACCATTATATCAGTGGTTAATGAGTAGATTCCATGAGGACTTCTTCTATTTCGTCGGATAGAGGGTCAGAATCACAGCCGCCTTGATTGCAACAATGACAGGATTAAAAGGCACAAGGGTAGACCTTGCCAGTGATCTAATCAGATAAAGCAGCAATCTTGGAAACACATGGAAAGAGTTAGGATATACAAAGGGTCCACGTAGGATGGATATTGACAAGTTAAAGAAGTACCCAAGTGGTTCAGAAGCAGTAGCACATCTGGTAACAAAGTTGAATGACCAAGAGAGGTGGTCACAAGTGAATACAATGTGGCTGCATATTGCGAGGAGAATGTCGCAGGGAGTGATCTACAACATAGCAGGCTACGTTGCAGAGAACATTATCGAGGAAGCACACACAGTGATAAAATCAGTTTTGGCGTTGTTTTCTTTCTTTAGTATTTATGGAGATTGGAGTGCCCGATGGGCCAAAGGAAAAGATTTGGGAGTATCCCATGGAGAACAAATCCCTTGCACAAAGGTTTGACAAATATTTATGTGAAGGGTTGATGAGTGGGCCATTCAAACATAGAGGTGGAGATGTGGTATGATAGGATCCGCATGACATTTGAAGAGGAGTGGCACATTCCTAAGGAGTTACCATCAGTGGTGGGAAAGGTAGTACAATTCACGGTGTACCAACACTTCTGCATCATGCGATTTGTTATGAAGGATGGGACATGGAGCCCATGGTGAAAATTGTCATATGCCTTCACATTGCGTGTGCTACTTCCAGGCATCAATCCACCATTTTACTGATGTGTGCCGCTTGAATTTTATTAGACAAGGTAGACTGTGACTACCACACTCTAAGGAAGACATATGTCTATCCAGGCAAGGTTTCCTATGTTGAGAGACTCATTTCAGACATTCTAAACATGAAGCCTATAAGCTTGGCAATTGGGGACATTAGAGCAGTGCTCGTATACCTTCAACTTAAGCCCAAGCTGGAGAATAACAAATATGTGGAGAATGATTTCATGCTCCCAGGGCCACCTAAGGGAAATCATACAATGGAGAACGTACCATCTCTGAAACCACAAAACCTATAGAGGTAGATGATGAGGAAGAAGAGCGTGAAGATAGTGGTGGCTTGGTACATAGAGGTCGGAGGTAGCCTATAGAAAAAATGGAGACTGAGCGTGCAAGTACCCCACCACATGAACAAGAAGAAGAAGAGGACTTGGAAGTAGTCCAAGGAGAGCGCCATTTCAAGAGAGTGTTCATAAGAACAAGAACACAAGGTGCGGGAACTCCACAGTCAGTACGAAGATCACCATGACTCTCTCCATAGAAAGAGACAACTAAGAAAAGAAGGAGAAAGTTGAAATTGAATGAGGAGGTGGAGGAGTCTATAGAGAGCGCACTGGAACTCTTGTACCACAGAGGATGTGGAAGAACCTAAGGACGAAGAAATGAAGGATGAAGAAGGAGTAAAGAAGCCAAGAGAAACAGAGCAAGATACTTCTCAGTACATATACGATCCAACTCTAAACCTTGGCGCTCAAGTTCCTAAGGGGCCAAGAACAAAGAGGGCAAGTGGGGAGTATGTTGCACCAATCATGGGTTATGAAGAGGACACAAGTAAAATTGTTCACATGATTCCAGAATATAGTGGGCCTCAAGGACTTGTATGGATGGGAGTTGATGGACCCTGACATGACATGGCGCGCGCGTGAGGAAATAGTTGTCATGGTCCATGCAAACACACATGGATGATCCTAATTTTGATGTATGTGAAGAGTCTTGTGTCAAGAAGAATGAGAAATTCACCACATAAAATAGGACACATAACCATCAAACCCACGGTTATTATCTGATGAACATGTGAGTAATGCCTTGGTGAAGGTATCTATAGAGGTGGCGCGCAGGAATGTGGATAAAGTTTCCACTATTAAAGCGCTAAGAGAAGATATCAAAGCTAAAGATGTAGAAATAGTGCATCTGAAAGGAGAAAAGGACCTAGAGAAAAATAATAATGGGGTTCTCATCAGCATGGCAGAGGAGATCGGTGATCATGTCCTGCAAGCAAGACCGCACTTGGAGCCCAAGGTACCCAAAAAGTTCCCTTCAGCTATGCATTATGTGTGTACCTTAGTTGATTTGGTGCTTGAGGATGGACTGGTTCGAATGCCAATGCCAAAGGACCCTGAGTAGGAAGCAGAGAGAGAAAGGACTTTAGTGGTTCAAAATATTTCATCTTATGAAGCATTGCTCCAAAATTTATAGGAAGAGCTAAAGAAAGTAGACCAGGCATTGAATATATGTGCAGCTCTAGAGGTAGTAATAAGAATCAAGACCATGGTAGAAGACAATGAAGTATTGAAGGCCATGAAGGATGAGACTTTGGGGGCGTGGAAAGATTAGCACTAGTAAAGAAAAAGTGTGAGGCCCTTGCATAGCCACACAAACCCCCATAAAGAAAGGTTGGATGAAATTGGAAAACTTATAGCGCAGAAGATGGATCTTCTGGAAGGAAGGGTGACTGTAATGTCCAACATTGTTATAGTATTACAGAATGAGAAGGAAGAGATTGTGCAAGAAGAGTTAGACTCTATTGCATCAGATATTCCAAAAAAGGTAGAAGCCACGTTAAGTGATTGGAAAACTTTAGAGGCTGAAATCAAAGAAGAGTATCTCGGAGTTAATTCTTCCAATTGAAACAGAGGACATTGTAGGGTGAAAGTTCATTCTTTGTACAAGTGATTCTTTAATTTCCTTTCATTCCCATTCTTTATTCTTTAAAAGTATCAAGAGGCAACCATTTTCGGGAGGTGAATGTAGTTTTGTGTGGGGTAATGTTGAGAAAAAAAGTATGATACTTAGCAGAAGGCACACAGAAGGTTCATGCGTGGGAACAGGCACATTCAAAGGAGCGAAGGATAGGAAGGAAACACACGTGAAAGAAAAGGACAGATTTGGGACTTAGCCATTTTCAAGGAGTACGGGCTATTTTTGGAGATAGTGTGCAGAGCACACAAACCGGATAAAGACTTGTGTGACACATGCATAGGCTATTTTGGAAGAGTGTCTACTAAGTGTTTTGCATGGGTTTGAGTTAATAATAGAATTATTACTTCCAGTTAACTAGAAGAGATCTATTATTAGCACACTTGCATGTGTGTCTATTATTGTAAAGGCACATGGCTATTTTCAGCATGCGACCTATTTTGGGAATTATGTAAGCGGTGAAGGGAAAGTCCCCACCCTTATAAATATGTAGTGATCTATGTAGTAATATAGAGGACTAGATATGAGCTATTGTGAAGTTATCTTTTGCCAAATATGATGCGCACATAAGTTTATGATATTGAATATTGTAAGAAGCTTCTATGTATTTATTGTGTTTAATATAATGGAGTGTATTGACTGATTCAAGGTGTTAAACATGAATATAACTAGATCTTGCATGGTAGAATTTATATGGCTATTGTTTAAATCCATTACTCCTTAGATCTAGATCTGGAATATGCTTTGTAGAATGTTTATATTATTTATGGATCTGAATGCATTAACCCTTCATCATGTTCGCATCCTACACAAACAACCCTAAAGATGGGCTTGGTACCTTTGCGCACTTCAAGTGAGCACTCAGTCTAGGCTAAGTGATATGTCGGGTGCCTGGGTTATTTACGGAAAATTATAGGCTGCACTAAGAACACCTATCTTTCGGACGCCAACATCAATGGCATCATGGATTTGATCAATCAACCTACAATATTCGGTATATCATGAGTGGACGACACTGTAAATCTTATAATAACTGGATACATTCTTTCTTATTGCGTGCTTCAACAATTGGCATTGGCTTCAACGTGGTCCAAGTGACATATCTCGCAATCCAGCAACAAAGAGCGCACCGATTTATAAGGGAAACTATCCTTAGTATTCCCCTCCACTTCACAATCTATACACCAAATTTTGTTGTGTGTCTCATATACTGAATTAGAAAATAATTTCTCCAATCGCTTCACCATTTACCGTAATTTGAGCTTCCAAGAATGGGCTAACTCTTGTATCCATAATTCCCTACCTTGCCTCGGCGGTGGTAGGGTTGTTTCAAGTGCATCGCACCGAAGCGTGTAAGTTTCATGTGAAAGCACCCTTTTGAAAGGCGTGATCATTCCTCCAACAAACCACTGTGCATGTTAGCTCGTGTGAATGTCATAAGATAACTTTGATAGAAGGGTTTTGAACCGAGCATCATATTCCTAAACACTCTCAATAGTTCCTTGATTGATATCCTTAAGTGCGCTTATACTTTTTTGCTCAAACTCATGGATATAAAATTCCTTTAAGAAAGCATCTCGCAAGTTGTATAATCCTCACAAGTTTGATCAGATCAAAAAATTTATACTAGTTGTGTGTGCGCCCTACAATGTAGTTACAAAGCCCGACTAGTCTTGCACTCCAGAGATGTAATCCCCTTGGCATGCCCAAGTATTTCACAAATATGAATGTGTTCATTTGCATCTTGAATGCCTCTATACTACACGGAATACGAAGAGACATCTCCATATAACTTTGTTGAGGTTGATATGGCCCTTGCCCACCGAGATCCAGGGCACTGTATTTTCTCCTTTATCTCCACCACCCCAGATCCACCAAAGCCCGAGTCATCCGATCCTCCTGGTCTACCTCCTCCGGTGAGGTAACGGGCCGAGAAGATGCACTACCTTGTGCCCCTACGGTTGTGCTAAACTAAACGCCCACAGTCTGCGAAGTTGCACTACTTCCAAACGTGATGCCAAGGTTATGCGCGCTATGTTCTATGCCAACGATGCGCCAAAAGATATCTCCAACTAGTCCTCCAAATAAAGTAGATGACGATTGCGCCATAGATGAATAAGCCCCCGATTAACTCCTAAACTTGACTACAAATTAACTCTGTCTCATTGCAACTCTATTGCTTACACTAGTTTGTTGATTACTGACTATCATAGAAATTGGAAAACCAAGCACAAGGGCTAGGTCGCAGGTAGATTTAGATGCACGCTCGTGGCCCATGTCGTCTCTACTAGCGCGCTCTCATCTGAGGCTGAAGAGGGTTCCTACCATGCTTTCCCAAATGGGGGAGATCCATATGCTCTAGCTCCATGTCTTCTACGTGAGCTCCAAATCCTTCATGAGCCATCTCTCTCCACAATGCCATCCATTCTGCAACTTCACGTTGCTTCTCTAAATCCCTCTCGTGTGCCTCATTGAACTTAAGCTACCTTTCTTCCCTCTATCGCTCTTCCGCTAAGTCCGCCATCCAAACTGCTACTACCCCCACACTTGGTGGGGTTTAGTTAGCCATCGGCTTCTTTTCTAAATCAAAGGTTACAATCAGGATCTTGATTGCCAATGGGATACCGTGCAAATATGATCCTCTAGGCTCGCACATAAACTAAAACTCAACAAGTTCGGGAAAGAGTAAGTTGAAACTGCGTACTCAAGAATATAGTTGTTCAAAACACCATGGAACCAGACATCCACCAAGCGTGTCCAAATCATATCTACATCATACAAGGCCTAGAATTCTTCCTACGTCCAAACAAGTGTGTGAAACCTCCAATTTCTCTTAGATTCGTAAGCAACCACCACTAAATAGGTTCTATAGGGAAAATAGTAAAAAATATCTCATATAAGTAATCACTGATTTTCTCGACCCATGCACATGCATTAAAATCAAGTCCCTTTGTTGAATCTGCGAGCATACTCTTCTTCCAAATCTACTAACCACTCCTCAATATTGGCTAAGGTCAATTGGTATGTCTTCATCACGCAACATCCGAAAAAATAACTGAGAAAGAGGTCCCAACAACGGAACCAATGATGCAGCCTAGAATATACCCACAAATCCCAAGGCGCCCTGGCACATCACTCGACCAAAGCGAGGACTCACCGAAGTGTGCAAGGGTACCAGTCCCTCTTTAGAGTTGCTTGTTCAAAATGTTAGTGTGATTACAAGTATAATTCAGATCCATAACAGATAATCAATTAAACCATAGTGCATGAACAGATCTAGATCTAAACCATATGAAAGATTGACTAAACAATGATTATAATGAGATTTACCATGCAAGAACCAGATTCAGTCACATCTAACACCAATATCCAGCCAATATGATCCATTATATTAAATATTGCAAAACATAGAAGCTTCATACATTCAAGATCCAGTTTCCATGGTTATGTGCACTAACAAATCCGCAACATAACTCTACAATCATCGGTCTCTCAAAACCGTGCAAATCAATACATATATATAGGGGTGGGGACTTTCCCTTCACTGCCCATGCACCTTTCAAAAATAGGCTACATGCTAATAATAGCCATGCGCCTTTACAAGAGAATACAAAAACATGCAAGTATTCTAATAATAGATTTCCTATAGTTAACTCTAAGTAGAAATCCTATTATTAGATCAAAACTATACATGGCACTCGAAACTGCTACACATCCCAAAATAGCCTTACGTGAGCTGCAAGTCTTCATGTTATCACGTGCTCAACACTCCATCTCCAAAAATATCCTCAACCCGTAAAAGTGGCTAAGTCCTGAATTCAACCCGTCTAGGCGTGCTCGTGTTTCTCTCTGATTTTGTGCCTTCCCGTGCGCATAGTTCCTACGCGCAAAATCCTTTGTGTTTTCATACTTGAGCTACATTCCATGCACTCAACATTACAGAAGACTTCGCTTTACAACTCCTCGAGGACTTCAAGGATTGCATTTTTAGGTGAGTATATCTCAAATGAGAAGAGTGGGAGAAGAGAAGAAATTAAGGAAAGGAGCCTAAAAATTTCCGCACAATTATTCTTTTCGAAGTGAAACCTCACCCAACATCTCATCCTCAAGATGTGACATATAGTTATTGATAAACATTATAGGTTTTTTCAAGAATAATCCCAAACGTCTTCATTAAATTAGACCCACTCAATATCACGTTATTTAGTTGATTCTAGGAAGAAACCCACTCAATATTTGTGCCTAAAGCCACTTGTATGAGTAAGAGTGAGATGTGTGATGTTGGCATCATTTGATCTATTCAAAGTGCTTACTCCTCATATGTGATTATGGTGAGAAAAAAATTATAATTCTTGGGAAATGTGCCTCGATTATCAAGAGTTAATCAAGATCACTATCCAAGATAGATTTCTTATACCTATTATTCATGGTCTATTCGATGAATGGCATGGAGCTATCTTCTTTATTATGTTTAGTCTACAATATAGCTACCATTAAATATTAATAAAGGATGAAGATATACCTTGTACATATGACTCGGTCTTTATCAAAATTTAGTTCCTTTTGATCTAACTAACGCACACTCAAATTTTTAGTTAGTTGAATTTTGTATTGAAGCCTTTAAACCTATTGGTCTTAGTAATACACCCTCAAAATTTATTTACTTGAATTTTGTATTGAAGCCTTTCCATTGAAATTTGTGATTATTTTCTTTTGCCACATTCTTGTTTGTAATGAACTTGGGAAGAACCCATACAATTTATGGATGACATTTTGCAACTATTAGAGGAATGTCAACATTATTCCAATCTTTTTAAATACTATTTCAAAATAAAATAAATTGGATACCCTAGGCAAGGTGAACCTTAACAAGATCAAAGAAATTATGGGCTAGTTACTCCCAAATAATATAATTAAATGTTTTAGGGGATTATTGGGTCGTGTGTGACACTACCAAAATTTTATGAAGGGAAAATATCCATGTAATGCTCCTAAAAAGAGAGAGCTTTATTTGAACTACTAATATAACTTACGAGTTTTACACCCTAAAGTAAACCATGTTTACAACTCATTTTTTTCTTATTGTGCGTCGAAAAACAAAGCTTTCATAATGGAATTTGATGCTTCATGCAATAGAAGAGGAGTTGTATTAGTGTAGCATAGTCAAATTATAGTTTTTCAAAGTCGACAAAATGTGTTCAAATCCACATGACAAAAAAATTGTTTGGTCATACTTTATGCAATTAACAAGTGGTGCCTTTACCACATGGGAAAATACTTCAAACCTAAAATGGATCATAATAGATTGAAGTATGTCTTAGAGAAACAAATTACTTTATAAGAGCAACAAAAATGGGTCACCAAATGTAAGGGTTGGACATTGAGATTATGTATAGCAAAGTGAAGAAAAATGTGGTTGCTAGTGCACTTCCTAGAAAAGAGGAAGCTCACTAGCTACTTCTAACAATTTCAATTCTCCAACCAAAATGAGTTAATAGTGTAAATTATAATAGCAACAAGAGTGCTCAACGAGTAAATTTTTTCAAATGATCAAAAATTATCCCAACTTGTCTACACATTTGAATGGATGGACAATTTGTTATCTTGTGAAGATAGGTTGTACCTTTACACATGAACTCCTAGATAAAATGCCAACATGCTTATAAGTACATGGCTTAACAAAGTAGGAAATTTAGGTTTTCTAAAAACCTATCAAGTGGTTACATGTGGGTTTTCTAGGCAAGCCTCAAAGGATATGTTCAAATTTTCTTATAGGAGTACATAATTTTCAAGTGACAGAGGAAAACATGTAAGTCCATGTGTCTACTTCAATAACTATCCATACCAAGCAAAAGTTTGTAATAACTATTTGTGGATTTCATCATATGACTACCCAAGTTTGAAGGTATGATTGTGATCATGGTTCTAGTTAAGACACTAAATATGCCCACTTTTTGCCTTTTCGTCCTTTCTCAACAAAGATGGCAATCGGTACTTTCACGGACAATGTGCACAAACTACATGATAATCCAAACAACTATAATCGATGATCAAGATATCGTGTTCACAAACAATTATTTAACGTAATTGTTTTTGATACTTCGTACTAAGTTGTTGCACAAATTTCCTTCCCACCCAAAATTATATGGGCAAACATCGATAGTAAACAAATACCCTAAGAAATCTTTGTTGATTTGCCTTGATAAGAAAACTCAATGTGCCCAATGGTTACCTCTTATTGAATGGTGGTTGATTATTCTTTCCCACATCGACAAAATGACACCCAAAAGTATTGTACAACCATCTACCACCATCTACTACTTCACAATAGATCACATTCAACATCAACAAGTTGCATATAGATTGTAATGGACGCACACACGTCAACAAAATGGAAACCAATTGGTTTCTAAATCCTAATTTCTATGAATCCAACAAGTTACTTCCTAGAGTTGATAGCCTTGCTTACACATTGGAGCTACATCCATCCTCATACATCTTGCTTCAAGTAGTGATTGGTTACAAAATCCATATAAAAATAGAGTTGTTGAACTTGGAAGGTGTGTCAAATCATATTGTCCAATGTTGAGTGATTGACATAAGTTATATAGCCATGTAAGTGAGCTATCACAAAGTATATTATCAACAAGAATTTTCCAATGGAGGATGTGACATGGGAGAATGAAAATTTCAGGTAGAAGCACTTGCAACTAGGAAGTGTTAAGAACATTTTTTTGTACATGAGGGGCATATTACACTCTTGATTGTATACATGTCGTATGTGTGGATGGGTTTTGGAGTGTGATTGGTTCATGCATAGCCCTTTGTCACATTCAAGTAAGTTTTCTGGATTTTAATAGAGGTTAGAGGTTGTGGAATTGTCACAACCTAATTGAGCTGTAAATAGAGGTTAAAATTCATTTGGACATTATGAGGTGTGTATTTATATTTAGATTTTAAAGGCTTACACCTCTAAGTGGCCATGTTTTCTTATATTGTTCTAAAGTCATTTTGGTTTTCAACCCTATAATTCTACACCTTCGTTGTATTTCATTCATATGCAAGGCATTGTATTGCTTTATTTGTGTAGATATGTTGTGAAAAAACATGGCATGTGATGAACATCTTCAGCTTTCTCTAGACTTTTTCATTATGTTTTATTTGGCAGCTACATTGACAAATTGTTTGGAGTTGCACAAAGGTACTCAACCAATAAAAAAGAAATAAATATTTATTTTTCATTTATCAAATATACAGTAAATCCTTCTACAACAAAAAATTAGGAGGGAAATACACTGACATGTAATCATTCCCCCAAACTAGAGAACTATACAAAAATCACGCATTTCCAAGGAAAATAAATAAAAAAGTTGCTTGCTGTATATGCACAAAAGATACCGAAGTTAAAACAATCAAACAGATGGGAGATGAGAATTTTTAATAAAGAACTTCTTCCAATAGATGTTTATGTTCCCAGCATATTATTATAGATTATTGATAATGCCACCTGTGTAAAGCCTACTCAAGCTTTGGTTTTATGAACTTATATTTAGTTTATGATAGTTTCTTGTGAGTGCAACCATTAGAGGATTGGTTTGATAACCATCCTATGAATAGGCGCAATGAATTGTAAAACACCAAGAAAGAGGTAAACTAATGCAGACTTGGAGATCGTAATTCCATAAAAATGTTTCATCTCACTTGTGTTTAAACGATACATGGACTCCATGCACAAAATATATGGTGGTTATGCTCAATTTTTTTGTTAGCAACAAATATGTGGTTAAACTCAAAAACATAGCCGCCAATTATTTGTGTTCACCTTTAGTTTCAGACAAAAATGAGTTAATTTTAACACTTCGATTATATCATTTGAAAATCATTTTCTTATATTTGAAAAATCAAGTCACATGCTCATGAAAGAACGAATTTATATATACACCTCAAAAGTAAAGACAATTTTAATAGAGTTGCATCCATAAAAATCTTCTTGTACGAGGTGCCTCCTACTCCTAACTCACTCAAGATCAATATTTCCATCGACAGACCCTAACAAATAGGTAATGTTTCGTTATAAAAGTATTTAGTAAGGTTCTATATTGTTGCCTTCAAGCATTTAAGATTTTCCATATATATATAGGTGCATCTTTTCCAGGCCTTAGCGACTCCAAAATCATTCAGTAGCAGCTGGGGTTTTCAATGCAAAATCATTTAACATAAATGACTATTTATGCAACCTCGGGATCGGATTAGGGTGACGATACTTCTAAGTTTCCTTACATTCAATTTTCGCTATTGGAGAAGGGCCAACAACTGACGGGGTTGAAAATATTCAAGGTAATTGTGCTTTTATCGATCTAAATTTTAATAGAATACATAGCTAAAAATAGTAGAGAAGCAAGTGGAGGAAAAAGAACAATTTATTGAAAAAAAAGGTTAATACACTCATTGAAATGCACAACCAACCATGTGCATTATCTAAAATATCAGAGTAATTACAAGCTTCTACTTAAGAGCACATAATGAGAATTTGATAGCGCATCCCTTGACTTCATCAAAATTTACTCTGTACATCGATTCCCTTTGTTATCTGTCCAGTAAACGCAATTCTACCATGCCTTCTTGTCTTGTTGGTGAATACCAGGCGAGAACCTTTGCAGCACCTAGTACTTTCAGCGAATAATCCAAGCCATAAACAATCTCTTCAACATGGAGGCCACACTTGGAAGATGAGCAATCCAAGGAAAACCTTGAGTCAACCCTTGCAGACAGTGGTCCTGCAATCTACAAGAAAGAAAGCACCCCAACATATTAGATTAATAGAGAATGTGTATCAACAAGAGAAAATCATACAAGCACATAAGATTAGTTAGAAACTTACCTGCTGTTGTAGCATAACAGCAAGTGAAGGGTGCGACAATGCATTTCTACCCTGTACATCTGATGATGATGACCTGTAAAATTTACGAAGCAGCTGGGTAGCACCTGTGGCAAATGCTGATGCTGTACCAATGTCTAATCGACCCTCTAATCTTGTAAGATCTAGCAAAGGCTTTTTAAATTTTCCTAATTGAGCTGTACATCCTAAGGATGCAAATAAGTCAGCTGAAAATGGAGATCTCTGAACCTTTGCTTGTAAGGAAGAAATGAACGTATCATTTTCTTTTGATTGGTCTTCCAGCGGAAGCATTTTCAATTTGACACTTGAAGTACCATCTGCTAGTACAGCACTCAGTGTACTTCCTGTAAGAAGAATTAACAAGATGATAAAATTCACATGTTAACAAAACAATTGCTGGTCCAAGCGTTTACCATTAACAGAGAAATAAGTCAATCAATTTTCTTTCACCGTCACTTAACATTGAAGGTTATTGAAATGGGTTCTAAGCTGAAGTTCTTCAAAATACAACTCAATTGCCCAAAATTATCCATGGTAGGCTCCAAAGAATGACTTAGATTATGTTGTTTTGGCAAGATCCCACCCACTCACGAGCATCAGTTGTTACAGTCTCATTATTGCACAGGGAGATTTGCTAGCCAAATAGGTGTCTGCGTAAAGCTTTAATGGCAGAAAAAATTACTCAAAAATATAATCCCAGAATTGATAGTAGAACTTAATATGTGACAAGTTGCCATATATTTCTTTTGTACTGTGTTCCAAAATAATCACAGACCAAAATATAAATCCCAACAAACTAAAACACTAAATGTCCACAGGCAGGGCAGCTTTGATGAACTAAGAAGTTTCACATCTTTGGTACCCTAGATTACACACAGACAAATCTGACTTTGTTAACATTGGATTTAGAACTTAGGCAATTATTTTCAGTGGTTCTATATTTATCGTGGCTGTGATTCGGTGCTAAATTAAAATATCAAACTTTCATCTTTGGAAAGAAATGTGATTCACATAAACTTGCCTTTCCAATGTACAGTTATAATATGTTTTGCACGGAGTAGTTCACATTTTCTTTGGACAATTGCCTTTATAATTAGTCAGGTATTGATGAAAGTAACCAATAACACACCAAATGCAGCTAGTAAAGTGTGAATACGTAACACTTAAAAGTCAACTGTTTCAAAGGAGATGAACATTAAATTGTGACATTATAATGACGCAAGAAACAAAAACATCAGAAATACAAGTTGGCTCAGTAATTTGTTTTTAGTTTTCAATGTTAAACAGCATATAAACCACACATTTTTCATGACCTTTGTTTATTTTCTTGAAGGAACATTACTAGGTAATATTATTTTCTTGAATCCTCGTCCCAACATTTCCTTTGTATAATATTAAGTGAAAAGGAAGTAATATTTACTTGCATCTTATTCATAGGTTATACATCTGCAGATAGGATAACTACAATAAGTATGAATGGTTGAGTAATTAGGCAAAGCTGATCCATGTCCTGTTATTCAGAATACTTATAAGCATCATAACTAAAGCGGTTTTTACTGAAACGTGCAGGCAATTTATAGGGCTAAGCAAGGAATTCAATTTTGATCAATGATCTTCATACTAAATATAGACGAGCTTAAAAACACTGGAGTTTACTCAAGACTATATCATACATGAGAGAAGGGTGGACTTTATAATAATAACCATTCCTCCCGTACTAGCAAATGCTTAGAGGTGTTCCTGTTGTGGGTCCCCTTGCCTTACGTTTATTAGAAGCACTAATGAGAGAAATGCCTTTAAAGTAACAACTATTCATGGAAAAAGTCATTGTGGTGATGACTTGAGTATAAAAATGCTCGAGGTCAATAATCCCAAAAGAAAACAAATAACTCAATAATAATACACTACGGAAGCCCCAAATACTTGCAATTAAAATATTCCACATATTGAAAAATCTGAAAAAGAAAGAGGAAAAAGAAAAACTAAACAATAATATACTACAGAAGCTCGATTACAAAAATGATGAGTTGTGATATTCAGGCATTGATAATAATTGTGCAACAGGGAAGGCTTATAAGGCACTACATGCACCAAAAGCTTTAACAATTGGGAAAGAGATTAGAGGGCGAAAATCTGAAGCAGTGGATTTTCTAGTAATCACCATTCCTTCCCCATACCAACAAATGCTTTGAGGTGCTTGAGTACTTCGTGAGCACCCATGCGGTTATCGGAAACATACATGAGAGAGGTCGTTAAAGTAAATACTACTCATGGAAAATAGTCCATGTAGTGAAACTCCCACAACAAAACTATCTAAGCTACCATGCCTGCCTCCTACATATTACATGATCTCTGAAGACATCTGAACCTTCCTTTTCACTGCTGATATTTATTTTCCCACTTCTAGTTTGAGGGCAGACTGAGATAAATCTCTTCTATGGTCTATTTCAGTGAATGGCAATCTCATAATACACTTAACCATCATAGCTAGTATGTTTTTTTCCTGAATAAAAAGATTAAAATTATAGGATGAAGTGAGGATGTCAACTTTACTCAACAAACTTGAACTACAGATAGAAGGTAAGCAAAATCTTGAGTTTGGTTAAAGACTATTATGGATATCTCCTACATGATATATAAAGACAATCTGCATCTTCCCTGCCACGGATGTTATTATATGTTTCTCTTCTACTTGAGGGATGATAGAGATTACTCAACTAAAGCCAACCTTGGCAAGACACAAAGGTTTTGTTTCTCTGTGCATCTAAAAATTCCTTGATTGGCTTCCATTTTACATTTAAGAATATACTATTAGAACTACCACTTAGCTGTGTTTATATGATAGATGATACCAAAGCAAAAAGGTGATGCTTCTCTGTGCATCTCAAAATGCCTAAAAACTTTATGTGAGCGGTTGCAGGAGTTACCCTGTCAACAACCTAGTCATTTTTACAAGGGATTACACAAAATAATTAACTACATGACATCAGCTCAAAGTACGCAAATATCCAGGGTGGAAAAACATAATATTATCTCTCCAGATTTTTCCAGCTTTATTTGTGGTTGAGGTGGGTTATGCTATATTCAGTTTACTTAACACCCAAACCCTGAATTGAGTAAAAGTAAAAGTTATCTTTGAGTACTTTCCTCACAGACCATTAAGAATTTGCTCTTTTATTATAAGGACAGATATGGCCTTATTGGTACAAATAGTTAATTTAGGCTAAACCCGAATGCCCTCATTCTTTGTCTAGTCTCAGATTAATCTCTGTAACCACATAGGCAATCTCTAATTCTTCCAGCTAAGGGGGCCATTTGCAAAAATGAAACTCCACAACAACATTGGCATCTTGACAGTACACTAGGCACTCTTTAATCTCGCAAAACCGTGAAGTGCTAAATCTAGCAAAACACCCTACACTTGTTGGGGAAAAGAAAGAAATCAAGACTCCAATACCAAGTTTTTGAACACCACCAAGTAAAGTGAGTGACAGCAAACTAAGGAAAAAAACTTGACACCCATATATTTGTAATTCAATCCACTGAACACTAAAGGGTGTACATCTATCAAGGATAACAACCAAGGTTTGCGGGATACTTATCTAGGCAGGTACAGTAAACCTAACCATGGAATACAAGTGAGCAATACAAGGAACAAAATAATTGCAAACCCCTCAAAATATTTCTGACAAACAAAGGTACAATTGAACAACAAAAAACAGTTGAGGGTTAAGCAAATAGCATTGTAGGCTTGCAGCAAGTTATCCCAGAACTTCGGCATACAAATGAGGCATCAAAGGATATTGAAACCCTCAAGGCAGACATTTCAGCAAGCCTAGGAGCTTGCCTCCAAAGGTAGAATCTGTGGATACAACTTGGGCAGTGATGATTAAGGGCACCCGCAACTGCAAACCTCCAGCTATGGAGGATGCAGTAATACAAGAAAATTTTGAAGAGTATTAAAGACAACTCGAGCAAAGGCAACTCAAACCTAGTTTGCCCACTATACAAAGGCAACTAAAGCTCCTTGATCTTAAAATTAGACAATTAAAGAAAAAGGTAAACCACTTGAGTCGGCTAGCCAGTTTATTCAGAATACTTCGTGATAGAAGGATATTGTCTTAGAGAAAGCTTGGTTCACTCAGGACCATTCCATTGTCATCAGGTTCATGAGCTCTCGAAATAGGTTCCAGGGTCTTTGATCCAAAAGAGTTATTTTCAACCTTTCAAAGAAGATTCGCATGGATAAGAATCTCACACAAATTCAGAATGAAGAGTTGAAAGATAACATATAAAAAGAAGGTTGAAACTAGTAAGTAGGTGAAGTGGCCAGTCATTCGGAATGTTGAGGATGAATCAGGAATTCACCTCCTCCAAGTTGGTCCAAACCATGATGGATGCAGTAATACAAGCAAATTTTAAAGAGGGGATAAAGGCAACTCGAGTCCCATAATCTTAAAACTAGAGGACTAAATAAATAAGATAATGCACTTGAGTCGAATCAACAATTTATTCATAATACTTTGGTATAGAAGGGCATTGTCTTAGAGAGATCTTGGTTCACGCAAGACCATTCCATTATCATCTGGTTCATGAGCTCTTAGGATAGGCTCTAGGCCCTTTGATCCAAATCTTTTCAACCTTTCATTGAAGATTTGCAAGGACGAGGATTTCATACAAATTCAGTAAGAAGAGTTGAAAGATAACAGATTAAAGATGATTGAAGCTAAGAATCAAAGGAAGTGGCCAGACATTCAAGATGGTCGTGTAGTCATCTAAATTTAGCACAAAGTATTATTACATAACACTGTTAGCAAATTAAACATATATGGATCTTATGCAATGAAAATGAGACCGAGAGGCGCAAGTCCTTGTCTGGTTTGTTGTTGTGTGGCTTGATTGACTGTTTTTGTCATCTTTTGGGTCTTTTACACTTTCCTATGTCGTGTCACAGAGACCTATGGCTTTTGGTTTTGACTGTTTGATTGTTTTGGGTCCTTGTATGGAACCACCACTTTGGGATGAAACCACCAAATGATTTTGTCCCTCTTTGCTTTTGGGTCCTTTTTTACTGTTTGGCTTTTTTCTTACTCTTATTTGATTTCACCTCTTATGGTTGGGTAGGCATTGTAGTTGGAATTTCAATGCGAAAAACTTATATATTTAAAAATTTGCTGAGTATTTATCATCTAGCTACTACCTAGCAATCATCTCGCAAGGATCAAGGAACTATCTTAACACATCTCATAAGCACATCACAAGGGGACAATTACTGATTTTCAAGCATTCTATTTCTGCATACAAGGATTCAATTGGGGCATATTCTACTATTTAGCCTACTATCCGTATTTGAGGCATGAGGGCAAAGCATAGGACAAAGGAGCTAGTTCGCATTAACAAATGCTCCGCATACTAGGAGAACTACATGGAGTTTGAAATGTAGTGCAACGCTCGGTCAAAATCAATGGCGGTTGACCACCAAGGTCATTCCAACTCAAGCACATAACCTTGTATTTATATCTAATATCTACTTGAGTATGGTTACGGGAACCTAGGGTTTCACGAAAATAGGTGCAAATCCGAGAGTCACTGGGTATCTAAACATAACAAGAAGACGTGTAGACGAAGACATAGCAACCAATAAAAAACTAGGAGTGCACAATCAATAGGGACAAAACCACCAATTATGTAGGAATTGCCAAATGGTTCGGTCCCTATTTAACAGATTGGTCCCAATTTAACAAATCGGTCCCAAGGCACACAAAGCTACGGTGACTTTCAGAGCACCTTCTTGGACTTGCAACCCAAATCAATTCATGACACCTCCAATCAATTCATGACACCTCCAAATTATCTTTTGAATTAGCTAAGTGATCTCTCAACTCTAATTGCATCTCTACTTGCTTATCGGATGCTTGTGCTTGCAAACCCTAATTTCTAAATCTCTATATATCGAATGTGTATGGTCCGATAACTCGTTTATTCCTATAACATAATTAATCCTAAATTAGTAATATCACATATTAAGTTTAGGGTGTAATCAGGTAGACCACTAGGTCTTGAGACCCCAACATTTCCTTTCACTTGTTATTTGGAACAGTAGGGGTTCAATATACTTCTCACTAAGTTTTGTAGAGGATATAATCCACATTCAAACATAATCCTCTTCACACAAATTTGTGAAGCCGATGAAAAAACTCTTCCTACTTTCTTATGCTACTCTTAGATATCAATTCATAGCTAAACATGCCATCTTGGTTCCTAGAATCGCATGCCTATATAGAGACCATACTTCATCCAACTAGAGGATAAGGATGCCCATAAGAGATTCTTGTCGGTGTTGTTAAGGTGATGTCCTTACAAAAGGCTATTATTTGGTGCATGTTACTTTTCCCATACTCATCACCATATGCATTTTCAAATATCTATGATTCCCCATTCGTGCATCTATAACCAAAAATAACAATACTTTTCTCTCTTAGTGATATCTTTTCGATTGGTGATTTCAATGCCCATCCTAGTTACATGGTGTGAACTAGAAATAACATCTACTTATATCTTATGATGATTATATGTCAATGGACATACATAGTGAAGGCTTTCAACATAATTCTTTTGAAAGGAAAATATTCTCTCATGGGAAGTACTTGATTACTTCAGGGGAAGTCGCATGACTTGGTGATTCTAAATGGTACCATTCAATTTTCATGCTCTAGTAGTTTCACATGCTTTTCTTTTTCAGCCAACTCTCTAGTTATGGGCTATATCATTATTCTTAGACATCTTTTGTCAAAAATCCTAGACCTTCAGGTTTCATCCTTGCCCTCCCTTTTCTGACCATTTTCTTTTTATCTTTTATGTTATCATTTAGTTCTTAGTTCTCCACCTATTGTTCCTAACATTGTTAAACCCCATCAAACTACCACTATTCATTTTGACCCCCAATTTGATAAAGAATAAACTAATATCCTCAAAACAAGGCTCCTTTTTGGCTATGCAATCCATAACCCAACTAAGTATGCTAATTTTTCGCCCAAGCAAGTTTTTCTTCACCTTTACTGAGGATTTTCCCCACTCCACCCATTTGCTTTACCAACCTAGTATTGGCCACTTGCCCTTGTGATTCTTGGTTTGGCTCCAATTGTAGGAATATCCATAGGCTAACCAAGTCTATTATGACAAAGGCTCCACACAAATCTAAACACATGCAAAGAATCTATAGGAGCATCCTTAGAAGGACAAAAAGGACATATCTGACAAACAAGCATAAAGCCATTCCCCATTAACGAAAATTCACCCCAAACTTTTTAGGGTTTTTCTTCCCAAGAAATCAGTTTGTGATATATTTGATCTTTTGACTTAGTTTGACCTTGCCTCTAGCCTTAGCAGTTTTCCTAACAGTCTCGCATTTATGTTAACCCGTGCCTATTCATTGTCGTTTCTTTACAATAGCCTTGTCCTTCGTGGCATCCTTAAACTCAATTCCAATAAAGGTCAAGATGTAGATAATCTCAAAGCTGGATTTTTTAACCACTGGCCACAAGTTTTACCCATTTACCTAGCTGACATGTTTAACTATATTGCATCCTATAGCTTTCTTCCACCTCATACAAACCACATCATCCACCAAATACACAAATCCGAAGACCAAAATGATCTTGAGAATTATCGGGACTATGATTGGTCATATACTTGCAAATATATTTGTTATTGCTTAACACATCCATGACTTCGGATGGGCTGAAACTCAAAAGCTGAGAGCTAAGGGACAAGCAAGTTTCAAGAGGAATCATCAAACCAATAATAATGTTTTCACCTTGACCTCTATAATTGAGGAGGCTAATACAAAAAGGCGCAATGCTTACTACTACTTTGTAGACTTCCACAAAGCCTTTGATGTTGTTCCTCTCCATTTTCATATTGATAGGCTTAGCGATTTGGGTCTTCCAGAATTGGTGATGTCACTTGTTATGACACTCTACTGAGTCCATTATTGAAGGCGCACACAAGCGTAGGTGCGATAGAGGAGATGTGAGACATTGTTAGGGTTAAGCAAGGTTGTCCACTCTCCCCTACACTTTTGGTCTAAACATAGGAGCTTGAGGAAATCATATCAAGTTGCCTACGCATATACAGTGCTTATTGTACAAAGTTTGTGTTCTTATTCTTCTATTTGCAAACGTCGTCATTTTGATGTCTCACTCAAAGGAGGATCCCCAAAGATAACCACATATTTTAGTGTCCTTTTGTGATACACACGGTCTTCGGGTAAATTTTGTGAAAACAAAAGGTATGGTATTTATCGCTTCAAAGCGTAGTGCCAAACAAGTTTTCCTTACATATAAAGGTAAAAGGATTGAGATGGTCTTTTCATATGTCTGTCTAGCGGTCATTTTTTGGACAACACTTTGGTTTGTCACCATCTACTAATTCTAGACTAAGCAAAGGGTATGGCACCGTCACCACTCCGATATGTAATGCTTTTAGTTTTACCTTCAGTTTCAGGATATCTACACAAATATTTGCCTCTTTCACTCATTTTTATGCCTACTCTTCTACGAGGATCCGAAACTTGGGGGCACTACATTAGGAAAGTTGAATGAAGACAGATTGAAAGAGTGCTTCCCTCCATGTTATGCAAGCATCTTCATACTAAAATATTGGTTCCTCAAGACTTCATTCTCACTAAATTTGGTGCAGCCCCACTCATAATTGTTGTGATCTTTTTAAGTGGTGATTATATACACAAACTTAGATGGGTGGCCAACTCTTTAGTTGATTTCTTCAGATACCCATATCAAGTATTGAAATCATGAATGCAACTGCCATGACATGGGATATACTTTGGTTACTATGTCAAGGCTTCAGCTCCACTAAGACTTGTACATATTGACATGGACACATTTCCTCCACATGATTTTTTAATTGATGCACCAGAACTATCTAAAATGGAGAAAAATTGAGGTTTCAAATATGAGATCTATAGAGCCTACCTACAATCCAAATTGTTAGAGCCTCATGAACCTCTTTCCTCAAAAGCCTTAGCACTGTTATGATACATATCTTCTCTTTGGGAATGGGCTCATTCAAACTCCAAGTTACACTAGGCTCCAATTACCCCAAAATTGAGGGTTCCATTGGCATAATTTAGTGTTTTTACCAACTCTTCATATAGATTGATCACCATATTCCCAAGGCTTTCCTCTAAAGCTTTAGCACTACTACAATACATATCTTCACTTTGGGAATGGGCTTATCCAAACTCCAAGTTACACTAGGCTCCAATCACCCCACAGTTTGAGGGTTCCATCGGCATGGTTCAGAGCTTTTTTTACCATTCTACATATAGATTGATCACTATATTTGATGCAGGAGCATCCAGGTTCACATGCAATCTTGCATCACCAAAAAAATATAAATAAATTTCAAATTTTGGCTCCATCTCTTGATTGGCATTTCATCAAATAGTTGGCATACATATGTTATTGATTGGAGAGTCTCGAGCCACCTCAGCAAAAATGAATTATATGGGTTTGATTGTTTTTATATGGACATGGTGTAGCCAAAACCGTTTGGGAAAAGAAGGCCCGAACATGGAGTTACACATGTATGAAAGTCAGCCCAAAAACACTCATGAGAGGACAAAAAAATGTTTTTTGCCATGGCTGTTTGAATTTCTTGAGGTGGAGGCATTTTGGGATGCCCAAGAGATGGGAAAAATGCAGCCAAGAAGTGGAGAGAGGGCAGCAACAAAAAAACACAAAACAAGTGAAAGAAAGAGAGGAAAAGGGGCATTTTTTGAGAGTTATTGGTTGGGGCAACTGAGACAACGAGGGGAAGATCTAAACCCACATTCATGATGAGTTTTGAGGTAGATGGTACAGAAAAAGACTCCCAATAGAAATTCCTATGGGGAGAGAGTATTGAAGCACTGAAAATACGCCTAAATGTTTGTAAGCTCCAATAGAGTGTTTTAGCCCAAAAAGAATGTTGTTGAGTATGTAACCTGATCATTTAAGATGTTTGTGATCTGAATTTCAAGTAATAAGAAATCCAATCTCATCCCATGGAGTTTTGTGTTGTTTATGCATGTGTGTGTTTCCTTTGAAGAGGCCCAAAAACTGTATTTTGGCCAAAACATTGATCTGATTTCTGTGTAAGGCTCAACCAAGATTGTGATTGTGTTTATATAGGCTGAGAGATTCGTTTTGAGTACTCATACACCATATATCCTCCCTCATTCCCACAAATTCTAAGCTTAGTGCAATTCACTAGCTTACTAGTTTAAAATTCTCATTAAAAAAGGAAATTCCAGTTTTCAAGTGAACATTCACTAGGAGTTGGATAGCATGAAATGGGTGAAATAGAGAAATGGTGTTTGGGTTGTTAGGACCCAGTTGCCATTCATTTGGCCCCCAACCTAAGCTGCATCAACATTTGTAAGACGCGTCATATTTTTCAGATTTGTTCCATGGACCTTGAAATCGGGATCATTTTGTATTTAGATGTTGTCCTTACTATAAGATCAAGGGAAACTGTTTTCCTATTCAAAGTCTCATAACTCTCTTCAAACCTTCACGGCCTACAAGGATTAGAGATGCTTTGTTCTTTTCTTTCGAGAAATGTTCGATCTTTGCGATGCCTAGCTAAACACTTTTCTTCCACAATGCACTTCACCTAGAGAATTGCTTCTTTCATTCACCTTGTCTCCTCATTAGAATTAAGTAGGAAGTAAACTCATCACGTGCTTGTACATAATATGAGATTTGTGAGGCATTGGAGGATATCATTTGTTTTTATATCCTCCTCCTAGATGAACATACCCTAGACCACCAGCATGATGACAACCTCTTGTCTTGATGGGTGATGGTAACATCTCTATTGCTTGTTAGAGCGACAATGAAACTCTTTGGTCTTCTCTAGGTACTTTCCAAGATTTTTACACATGATCTCATCCTCATTAATACTCACAAGATGCCCGAGTAAGCCCTTCCTCTAGTCAAAGGGGACTTGTGGATTTCAGTTTCTTGTCATGAGACTCGTAGATCAAGTGGTGTTTGTGGCTTCTAATGTCCACTTTAAATACATGTGGCTATAAATTCAAAGGGTCCTCCTTTCCTAGATGTCTTCATAGCTATATGTTACTTCCACCTGCCACATCTCCATTCGTCATTCACGTCGATGGGGACCCATTTATTGACCTTTATCCAAAGATCTCTCGATACTCCAATATTGGTGATATAATTCTTTTGGGAAATTTTAATGCCCATACAAGGATCCTCCAGATGCCTATTCATGATCTTGCATAGGATGAGTTATACCTTCATGAGTTGGATCCGGAGCGGTTTAGTCTACAATGAGCCTCTACTAACAAGAATTCTACGGTTACGGCCTATGGGAGACACCTTCTCGAGCCTCCACACTTCCAATGGACTTTTTCACTCCATTGACTCTAGTAGATTCACTTGTTTTCCCCATGGTAGTGGTGCAAGCGTCGTGGACTATGTTCTCACCAATGAATCTCTCATCCCCCACATTTGTGGCTTCCATATTTCTCCTCGGCTTCCACTTGTGGACTATGTTGTCTTGACATTCACCCTTCATATTGATTCCCCCACGTTGCCCCCTCACCTCCTCACACACCCCAACACTAGAAAACTTAATCCACTTTGTTGATGACTACACCGTTGACCATGTTGTTTGTCTCTCCCTTCTCATGTTTGGGTTTTGTTGGAGGTTGGAAGCGTTTGATTTGTGAACTGATTTCATTATCAACAAAACATAGGATTGTTTCAAAAGTGTGGGACTTACGTAGCGAAGAAAACCTCACGGGGAGTCGGTTCTCATCTACTTCTACTTATAACACTATCACTAATCTACCTAATTTAACACTACGGAGAAAAGGGATAAGGAAAATAACATAAAAAGAAAGGTGATGCGCAAAAAAGAAATAGGGATCTTCCTTCCACTCTATGTTGGAGGATAACACGATATATTAAGCAAATGCAAGTATAATCCACACACACATTTATCACAGCCAAGCAAGTAGGAAAAACAATCTACAAGAGATAAAGGAGACGAGAAAATAGTAGGGCAGATATAAGCCACAATACTCAACCATTGCTCGGATATACTCAACTATATTAATTAAAAAAGAGGCCCTAGACGCATTACATTTGCCAATATGGAGGCTAAGAAATTCACTCAAAGTAAGTTCAAAATCAAGCGAAATCTAGAGAGGACAGAAGAAATGGCTAGAAAAAGAAAGAACCAACCATTAAAACAAAATAAACTCTATTCTTTATAAAAGAAAAATGGAGGGAAAAGAAAGTTTGAAAGAAGTCAAAGGAGTTGTGGAGGAAGTGGTTCGTCCTTCATTGCGAGAAAATCCAAATTCGGCATGAATGCATCTAAAAGGGACAAACACTTATGCGAAACAACTATCAATATAAAATGTCCTATGTCCGAAAGCTCCATGTTCTATAACTAACTCGATTAGCATGGAGAATTATCCGACCATCACGGCTTCTGCGACGTGGGAGTATTTGGAGACATCAAAGCGAATTGACAATGTTGAATGCAGTTATTCGCAACTTGGAGGAAGAAGAACAAGCCCAAGTTCATGGCGGAATAGAGACACCACGAATTTAAGAGAAGTCTTACATGGGCCCAAACAAGAAGAATAAGGCGGAAGAGTTGTAGTTGCACTAGAATGTAACCAAAACAAGGCGTGGGTCATCAATCATTAGGGAGGTCAAAGAGAGGCACCACAACAAGACATAGTGGTTTGCATCTTACTACCTTGTAAGTTGTGGTATGAAGCAGCCTTGGTGGGAGCATGATATTAATGTGTGGCAATGCATAGTAGTTCGTGGGCCACAGACTAAAGGAAGTGTAGTTGATCCTACAAAATGAGACAAGTGCTCGGGGTCTTGGATCCTTAAGAGCACAATGTTAACAAAATGTGAAGAAGGCTCATTTTGGTTAACATTTCAAGTGATAGATGAGGACACTTGCATGCCAAGTGTAGAGAACCAGTAGCCTTCAAGCATCCATTGGGCATAGAGTCTTTACGGAAACACTATTTCGGCTCCTTTCTAAATCTACCTTCTTAAAGGGCTACAAAACTTATGTCCATACAAAGATACACATACATATCCCAAGTGGGAAATGCGGGAGTGCAAAGCACTTATATTGTGAAAAGAAAACCTACTCTAACCTACTCTAACAATGTACAAAGCAAGCTCATACAAAGCCACATCGGCTAAGAGTAGTTGTCTTTTCTAATGATGAACAGCCATGCAATAAGCTTCATGAAAGATGCAATTAGTGACAGGAACATGCACAGGACTCGATGCTCCTTTTCCTTCAAAATGTCAACTTTACTTGTGAAATACACCCCTTCATTTATGCTTTGCTTTAGAGGGCATACCAACTGACTTTCAGCACCATAAAACTCTTCCTCATGCTCTGCAATGAGCATGACCGGTGGCAACTTTGAGTCAAGCTTTGAGACGCCCTAATGTTTGATGGGACACACCTCTCAAGACAAGGGATCCACATCCCCTAGAAAGGTCGTCTTTGTGCTCGGCCCATAGATTGGACCTGCATAAAAGTCACCCTCCTCTTCCTTTGTTTCATTTTCAATCTCTAATGGATCTTTCGTATTGCAGTCCTTGAGGGCAGCAGCAATTTCTAAACATGCGGTGCGGTGGGGTCACTACACTCAACAAACGTAGCTTGCTCGCCCTATTCCTTAGAACCGAAAAATTCGTTTGATCATCCTTGACGGAAAGGACTCCTTGGATAGATGGAAACAGGGCTTCATCATCACTATCGATTCATTCCAACGATATAATTATCTCCTACTTGCCACTAGTGAAGCTTGTCTCGGCGGGCTGCGAAGTATTAGCAAGGAGCTTGTTCCATCTCAGCTCTCCAGGGGCTTGTTTGAGCTCAACCTCCTCATCTACCTCTCCAAACGATGCAAGTGTTATTCTTTGATGAGTTTTTACTACTGCAACTTTAGTGCCATAAAAAAATTACACCTAATATTCTCTTGCTCACGGAAAATTTCCAAGTTGAATGGATGTTCAAGCATTGTAGTTGGCTTGAAGTGTTGTGTGTTGCTTTGTAGGATGTCCTCATCATGAAAATGGAAAATGCCAACATCCACCACCTTTGACACATGTCCAAGTTTGAATATAGTTGGGAATTGGATAGAGCAAGCTCTCAAGTTGTCATTGCCTTACATTGTTTTATTGCGAAAGGCTTGGGGGTGGACAACGCTTTAGGTGGCCATAAGGGAGTCTTTTGCATAGAAAGGGGATGATCGGGACAACAAAGGGGATGTTGCAGAATGAGTTGGACGGTGGGGGAAGGGGACGAGACTTCCTTTTACCAGCTGAATGAGCCTCTTCTCTGCCTAAATGCGTGGGGAACAGCATTGCCTCCAAGAGACTAAATCATGATAACGGGATCAGTCAAAGGCTCGTAAGTAGAACAAAAATGCCATGCCCGGTAGGGAGTCTCCGCATTCTTGGGGAATTCTATCCCAAATCTTTCTAAAGCTGATGTTGAAGTTAGAAACATACTCCATGGGGACCTTTTTATGGTGTTCGGATGTTCCAAGAGAGATATAACATTTGTATTCTCCTTGAACCGGTTGTTCAATTGTTCTCCCAGTTGATCCCATTAAGAGATAAATCATGTGCCCAAGCTTTTGAACCAATCTAGATAGATAAGAGAAGATAAGATAATTATATTAATGTCCAACAAATGACCACAAAAGTACGTCAAAGGGACTGCAAAGTATAAATGTGTCCATACAAAGTGGGAAACCAAAAGGTTTCCAAAAGAAGTACAAAGCAAGAGAAGAGGTCAAAGACCAAAAGCGAAGCAAAGCGGGAAACCAAAAGGTTTCCAAAGAAGTACAAAGCATGAGAAGGGAAGAAGAAGAGAAGGAAGAAGACCCAGATGAAGCAATGGGGAATGTTAATCCGGAAATGGTAAACCCATCTCTCTTAACATTTAAAGCCGACCAAAAGAAACTCATAATAGTATGATGATCCGAAGAAGAAGAGGAGGTGAGATGACGAGACCTCCCTTTGTGTTGTTGTCATTCGAAAGAAGAATGTCTCAAGGGCCTGGTGGATCTAATCCGCCCTTTGATATTGGGACTAGTATAATAGTGCCTGGGAGATATCGAGGGTTAAATATGGACCCCCTGAACCGTACTAATCTGGAGTGTGACACTAGGCTAGTATCAATCTGGCACTTAGTGCCTCTATCTGAGGGTACATGCGAAAAGAAGGAAGTGATCCTTTGGGGAAAGTCTGTTATGTTAAGTGTCTAAATAGTGTGATCTCGAAGCTAAGAGCCTCCTGCATGTATAAAGTCAGGCACTTCTAATCGACATATCTGAAAAAGTCAATAAGTGCACGGGTCCCTCTGAAAAGACAATGGAACCTCCCCTAATCTCGTAGTAGATGGGACAGTGGAAGATGAAGTGTGCTTCTAACTCGAACTCTCAAAGGCGCATAACCGGCAAGTCTTGTGCGACGATCGATGTCGTGGTCTATCTCACTCCAAAGCCTATGAGAACCCACTCTAAATAGACCGAGGGGATGCAAAGAGCGTGCATCCAATGGCAAAGGGTATACTAAGGATGGATAATAAGTTCGAGACATGCTCTACATAAAACGCCACCTTCGGGCATAACCCACCATGAGGGTTCACCCAAGTGGTGTGGATGAACTGTCTATAAATATCCTCTCTGATGATCTTGTTTAGCTCTTATCTGGAAGGTAGAAGATGAGTTGGTGCGTCCAAGGAGTATCGAAAAGGAGGAAGACGATCCATCCTAATACTCACTGACTCTAAGAGAGCAAAAGCCCCAACGTACCAACAACGAGCGCGACTTGGAGAATCAGAAAGGGCAATGCTCTCCGAGGAACAATATGCCAAATATGGGTACTTGTCTCTCCCCTCCATCGAGTCAACAAAGCTTTAGATACGGTGCAAAAAGGAAACCAAGTCAAAAATGGTCTCCAGCCTGAAAGGACGGGCCCCAAACTCTCGCAAGAATGATGTGATGGGGAACGGACTGCTTGCGCCTGATGAAGCGACGAAGGAAAAGTGCCTAGACTCTAGGTTGAAGCCCAATCCGACTCGAGCAAAGAGGGCCCCACACCACAAAGCCATAAAGAACAATGGGTCGATAAGGGAATCCATGAGGGACATCTTGGAGGAGATGTCTTGAAAAAGATGCGGAGAGGCACTGTCGCTCGAGGAGAGCTAAGGAACCGTAACCTTTATCGACAAGTGGTTAGAGGGCTTGTCTCAGACTAAAATGTGAACCAGAGAACTACACACCCAAGTAAGTGTAGGTACCGGTAATCTCAATCTCCTCCCCCCTGAAGAAGAAATGGAGGTGTGAGGTCTTCAACCCGTTGAAGACCATAACCTTGGTTTTACCCAGGTTGACCGTCAATCGCGAGATCACAAAACAACCCTAAGGCATCCAATTGTCTCTAGTAGTCCCTCAAGAGATGAGGCTAGGACCACGTCATCAACAAACAAAAGGATAGATATCAGAACTTGGTGGAGGAGGCACCCATCACCGTCCTAGATATGCTCACGAAGAAAGGTCTTAAGCTCATCAATGTAGATCCCAAACAAAGTGGGGGACAGGGGCAGCCCTATTTAACCCCAACGGTACTCCTGATGAAATTTGATATCCCATGAATAGTACGGAGATGACCAAGAACAATCTCATATAAACGCATGATGGCAGTCAAAAGGATCTCGAAAATGCCAATGTCTCTAAGCCTCTGGAAAAGAGCCTCACGAGGAACATAATCAAAAGCTTTTCGAAAGTCTACAAAGTAGCAATAGGCATTTGATAAGTGATAACGTGTCTCCTCAATGATGAGAGTGAAGATATATTAAATGGTGCAGTAAGCGGGCCAAAACCCCCCCTGGCCCCTAGCTCTGAGGTGTCTCTGCTCCAACTCCCTAGAAAGTAGCATGTTGACAACAGTAGCATAAAGCTTTGAGAACGTATGGCCAACCATGATAGTCCTGTAATTATTGGGATCAAAATTGGGGCCCGATTTGTGTATCGGGTGAATGGAGTGATGTGACCAAGCCGACGGAAAACTAGATCATACCACGTGATTGAAAGATCAACAAAGAAACTACCCAACCCTCTAAAGCCAAACTTGAAGAATTCAGCCTGGAAACCCTCCTCATCAACGGTCTTATTATTGTTCATCACTCTGACTACCTCTCTGATATTCCGGTAAGTGAACAAGTAACATGAGGAGGGAGGAGGATCAACCTGGATACGAGGTTGCCCAGGGATATCATATAGAGTGGAGGTGTGAGAGAACATGGACTCGGGGTTAAGATCGAGAGGAAGGGGAGAGTGGCAAGGGAGGATGGTGCGCGAGAAATGTTTGGGAGTTTCAGAGAGAACACAAGATCCGTCTCCTTAGGGAAATAAAGAGACATTTCTTACGTCGAAGAAGACGGTGGTAAGAGGCTTTGAGGGAGGGATAGGAGGGAAGGGAGTGGATGAAGGCATGACGAAGTTGGTAGTGAAGGAGTTTGCACTCATCATCATACCACTTGTTCATAGGGCAAGATCTAGAGTTATTGGGTTGATGGGAAGTGGGGAAGAGCTGGTGGAACTGGGGAAAGATTTGAGGGTTGCCTCCCAAACAATGGAAGAGAGGCGGGTGTATTTGGTAACAACACAATCCAATGAGAAGAAATGGATCTCCAAAGGGAGTAAAATACGGATGTGGAAAGAGAAGGTATCAAGGTCTCCTTCATCAAACCGGAACGTAGTACGAGGGAGGCTATGAATGAGCACGAACAGTGGAAAGGGGGAAAATCAACCTAGAGAGAGAGAGAAAGAAGGGCATGATCGACAAGGGGGATGGGGGAACAGAGAGGTGATGGACAAGTGACAAGAGAAATTGGCTAGAAAGGACAATCCACAACACTCGCACCCGCACCGTAAGGCCGACAAGTGAAGAAGTGAGAATCAAAAAACCATGTGAGTCGATTCAAGATCAACAACTCATGGGATTCTCGTGAATCGAGGGTGTCGGCCATATGTAGTGAAGGGCCCTGAATCATCCTCTAATATCTTGTGAAGTCCCATTGTCTTTGGATCAATCGCCTAGGTGCAGAACACGTCCTCTGATCGGTCATGGAGAGGAATTTGGAGGGCTCTGGTACGGGCATTGAAGTCCCCCATAAGGATGACTTCACCAATTCTTTGAGTCTTGAGTAACACCTTGGCATACTGAGTCACCGAAAGGATCACCATCATGGCCATTGTGAATGGCATATGGGGAGGAAGCCAGAGGAAAGTAGCAAACTACAATATAAATACAAAAGGGAGATATAAATATCTCCACATGAACCGGCAAACCCATCCGTGGGCACCAAGAAATCCTGCTCCAGAGGAAATCTTTATACAAACAAGCCACACCCCCTAAACCCCTAACACCACCCGAAGACCGTGTCTCCTGTCTATAAGTAGAGTACCGATGGTATCCCGTGATCCCCGAAAGATGTCGTACAGGGCTCTCGTGTCTCCGTGACGAAAAGGATGTCAGATGATCCAAGAGCATCATACATAAGACCAGGTGATGACCAGAAATAACCATTACCGTTCCAACAATTAATGGAGATACATGTACCTTGTCCCCTCTCTTTGTGGACCCGTCATTTAGAAGTCCCAGGTCGGGCCTCCCATCCTAGAGGGAAAGTGTCTTGATGACAGATTCCGAGATTTCGATAAGCGCCCATTTACCTATGTGACGAGATGTCAAAACCAACTCTCTAGAGCGTTTGAGCTCCGCCACTTGTGACTGTTAGAGCTTTTCCTATTTAAAGATGTGGCGAGAAATCGAGAGCTATGTTCTCCTTTATGATATTGTGTACCACACATAGATTGGCCACATCTTGAATATGATTGACAAGGCTCATAAATCATTTCCATAAAAGAGGGGTGAGGACTTAAAGGTTGCTTCAAGATAACGTCCCAATGTGCAAATGAAGGGGACCACCAGAGTTCTAAGAAGGAAAAGGAAGAGCTTTGGGGAAGAACCATGAAAGGATGGGAGCCATTGAAACATGAAAAGGTTGGTGTGTATTCAAGAGAATAGGTTATTAAAAGAGTGGAGTCGCCATGTGATAAATCATTGCTTCAGAAAGCAAGAGAAGTCAAGATTCTCACCAAAACCTTGATTAGAAGTTCAAAATAGGTGCTTTGCGTAAAATTTTCAACAACACAAAGCCTTTGTCCCATCCGGTGTGCCTAAATTGTTGGAGATTGAAAGTGTCTGATTTGTGAATTGAGTTCACTATCAATAGAACATGGGATTGCTTCACAAGTGAGGGGCTTGCGTGGTGAACCAAACCTCCAGAGAGAATTGGTTCTCATCTACTTCTACTCCTAATGCTATCACTAATCTACCTAATTTAGCATTACAAGGGAAAGGGAAGGGGGAAGGGAGAAGGAAAATAACATAAAAATAAAGGCAATGTGCTAAGAGAGAAATAGGGATCTTCCTTCCACTCCATGTTGAAGGATAACACAATATATTCAGCAAATGCAAGTATAATGCCCACACATTTATCACAGCTAAACAATAGGTAAGATAATCTACAAGAGATTAGGGAAACAAGAGAAAAGAATGGGGCAGATATAAGCCACAACACTCAATCGTTGCTCAAATATACACAATTGTATTAATTGTAAAAGAGGCCTTGAACATATTACATTTGCCAATATAGAAGCTAAGACATCACACAAAGAAAGCAAAAAATCAAGCAAAATCTAGAGAGGACAAAAGAAACGGCCCAAAAAAACCAATCATTAGAGCAAAAAGAACTTTGTTCCTTATAGAAGAAAAATGGAGGGAAAGGGTGTTTCAAAGAAGTAAGAGGGTGGAGGAACCAAGGTAGATTGTCCTACATTGCAGAAAATTCAGATTCTTGCATGACCAGTGTGTCTCAGGGGGACAAACAGCCATCTGAAACAGTTATTAGTCTAAAATGTCTTATGTCTTAGAGCTCCATGTTGTAACCCCACTTGCATTGCATTAGGTTGATCATTATGTTCTACAAATGACCTAGGTGGCATGACAAGTTTTGTGACCATCGTAGCTTCCTGCGATGCAGGGAGTAGCTCGGGACATCAATGCAGATTGACAATGTTCGGCAGCAGTTATCTGCAGCTTGGAAGAAGAAAAAGAACGAGCCTAAGTTCATGGCAGAATGAAGGAGATGCCACAAATTGAATATAAGTCTCTACAAGGGCTCAAACAAGCTAAAGGTGGAAGAGCATTGTTGCACTAAAATGCAACCAAAAAAAGTGAGGGTTGCCAATCTGTTGGGGAGGTCAAAAAGAGGCACCGCGGCAAGACTGAGTATTCTATGGCATGAGAAGAAGCATCACAAGTGTTGACAAGGTGGCGTGATTCCACAAAACTCTTCGCAACAAAGAGACTTTATTAGCCCCACTTAACAGTTGGCCATTGGTTGCGGCTTTAAAAGGTGGTGTGTAGCTTCAGAAGACTCTTACAGCGAAATGTAGCGCAGCGGCCCTGAACAGTGTTTCACAGCTTGGAATAGTGTTTCGCAACTAAGTTAGAACATCGCAATTTCATACAAGCATCCACGGTTTTACCAGTCCTTTGCAGCATTCCACGGGTTGTCAACATGGCGTGTTGGGAAGAAGTGGAAGGCATTAGGAGAAGAAAGAGAACAAATGAGGAAGAGAGGAGCAAGTGGTGAATTAGCATTCTATGGCTGAAAGCAAAGGTGTGCACCTTGAGTGGCTTAATACTTAGCACAAAGGAATGAACTAGGACATAATAGTGGTGTGAGGGCTATGAAAGGCAAAAGCATTCATTGCAGCAAATTCAGATGCTTTATAGCATAGCTAAGGCTTTGCCGGTTGGCGCAATGGTTCACAATTACTACAGTAAGCCGCAATATGAAGGCGCCTTAGTGGGAGCGTGATAGTGATGTGCGGCAATGTGTATTAGTTCACTTGCCCACCGACTAAAGGAAGTGTAGTTGATTTTGCAAAACGAGACAAGTGCTCGGGTCTTGGATCCTCGAGAGCACAATGATAACAAAAGTGGGCAATAGGCTCATTTTAATTAACAAGTTATACTCCCTCTTTTTCCACCACCAACTCCATGTATGAATTCTTACCTCAAACCCTACAGAACATTGTCTGGTGAAATATCCCTTTTGGGAACAAAACTGAAAATGTTGAAAATTAGCTCAAACCCCCAAAATAAGCAAGTCTGATTTTTATGACAGCAATTAAATAAGGACCAAAAACACTCTCAAACCCTAGCGACTAGAGAGAGAGAGAGAGAAATCCACCATAGAAACACTCAAAAAATTATGAGAAGTTATTCCTTGGATTGCCCTTGATTTTAGAAGCCAAAAAATGTGATCAAATCATTAAACTCAGAATTCTGGAATTTATTATGGCACAAAATAGCTGAAACTTGTAAATTCAATAACTCTTAGAAAACAAGGAATCTCCACACATATGAATACTCAAAATGATCATAAAAATACCAGCAATCAAATGAGACCAATATCATAATTTTCCAACCATGGAAACCCTCTCAAAATTGATCCCGAAATCTCTAAATGAGTAGATAAAGTTGTCTAATGCCAATAAAAATCTGAATATGAAGTATTCTCCTCAAATATGCAATAATCTTCACTCTCAATCTAAGTTACCGAAACGTTTTGGATACGGGAGCGGGAGCGGGGTATCCGATACGCGGAAACGGCAAATTTTTTTTTGACCCCGGATACGGCGTAGGATACGGCAGTACAAAAACTATATAAAAATTAAAAAATATATAAATCTCAACCTTCTAAATAGGAATTTAATTATAAACCACATATTATGTATATGAAAAACAAGATAAAAGACAAGTTATACTATTAACTATAAATTTATAATAATGTACAGTATATACAAAACGAATAAAATTAAATTCAGAAGATTCTTTCAGAAGATTGCAAGAAGTTGCTTGGTCCAAAAAGGTGCAAAAATGGATTTTATGAAAATAAGAAAAATATCGCCATCAATGCATAGAGCTCGAGAAAATATACACTTTTAGAGAAAACGACACCTGCAACGGAGCCACAGAATGAAAGTTATGGCTCATCCAAGTTTTTGCTGCTACATCTTCCCGGACCCTTTCCAAAAATGGCAAATTTTTTTCCATACTTGCGTTTTTTTCACCGAAAATCCAAAAACGGAAAAAATTGCCAAAACAGGAAAAAAACGAAATCGCGCCAAAAAAGGAAAAAAAAAAAGCGAAATCGCGAGCTGTCCTCTCCCTCGCCGCTCCCTGCCGCTCCACGCGCCGCTCCCACTCCTCGCCGCTCCGTACCCGCTCCCGAGGCCTTTATGGCGTTTAGGTAACCTAGCTCTCAATCAATGTTTAAGGGTTTTCGTCCTCCAACAAAACCATTAGAAGGGTTTTCGTTTTTCTAGGAAGCCACACAAGAGGGTTTTCATCCACAAGTGGAAGAACATGGAGCAACAAGCTCACAATGCCCAAATAGGAAAATGCACCAAATCTAGATGCTCCAAATGAGGTCCTAAGTCTCCTTTTATAATCTTCTTTTGGCACCAAAGCTTAGAAAGATAAGGCCGACCCATAAAGATGTTATGTTTCTTCATTAAGCTTCTTTTATTTGCCTTTAACTTGACCGACCTACTTCAAGAGGCAAAACTCTAAAAAGCCATAAAGATGTTATATTTCTTCATTAAGCTTCCTTTATTTGCCTTTAACCCAACCGAACGCTTCAAGAGGGAAAACACTAAAAAGAAAACATAAAATTAGAAAAACAAATGTAAATGAAAGCTCAATGTTCTTCTCCAACTCCTCTACTTCTTTGCCATGGAGAAGGAATGGCAAGAAGTCCAAATTCTTATTCTTAAGTGGGAAAAAGGGACATTACACTGGACTCTTCTCCCCACACCATACACTACTATGAATCCCCTTCCCACCATGGGTCCTACCCCATGAACCAATGCTATGATGATGAGTGTAAATCCCTTCATCGAGATCCTTGATTTTCTCGTAGTGCATGATCCTCCCTCCATACCCACGCTCTGTGAAGAGTATTGTTGTCCTCTCCAATGTAAGTCTTGTTTCTTACATTTAGACAACTTGCACTCCTCACCAATCGCCACCACTCACCTAAGACCTTTTGGCATACACTTCTCCCAAGAAAAAGCACAATTTCCGACATCACCCCGACACATGGGTATCCTATGCTAGTTCCCTCTACGATATTCCAAGCCATCTAGTTGTCACTTCTCCCACTCCTCTACCATCCTCTTTTTCCTTTTGCCTTCTTCCATCAAGAGAACTATTTTGGAGTTTTGCACCAGCAAAACAGCAAATTATAAAGGTCTCTAAGTCGAATTCATCAAATATAATGTGGATTCTCTAGCCTATCCGCTTGTAAAGCTCTTTAATGACGTGGTGTGCTCTTTAATGATGTGGTGTGTTAAGGTTTCTCTTAGTTGTGGTCCGAGCACATCCTCGCCCTATTTATAAATCTAGGTATCTCTACCCCTAACAAGTACAAAACCATTATGATTGGAATACATTTACAAACTCTATGCCACCGTATTAAATATACAGATTGTCAAAATACTTGGAAAGTAATCTTAGAGCTAGAGGACTGGCTATTTTCAGGAAGGGCCATCAAACTATTGACCACATCTTTACACTCCAAGCTATTATTAAGGAAGCTCATCACAAGTCTTCTAAAGTCATTTGTTGTTTTTTTGATTTCAAAGAGGCCTTTGACTCGATTCTAAGACCCTGTTTTTCTATAAGTTGAAAGATATCAGCATCCAAGATTCTCTGATTACCACCACTTGGAGGCTTTATGAGACAGTTATTAGACAATTTCGTAGTCCACAGTTTCTCTAATTTTGTGAAAAGTGCCATCGGGGCCAAAGAAGGATGTCCTCTCTCTCCAACCCTATTCAATATTCACATTGACATGTTAGAGGACTTTCTTTGGTAGGATACCCATTTAGTTGACACTTGTATTTTACATGAGGCAATTATAGCTATCCTTCTTTTTGCTAATGATGTTGTCCTCTCACACTCTATCGAGGGGCTTACAACAATAATTGATGCCCTTGCTCGTTTTTGTGATCTTCGATGGCTTGTGGTCAGCCTTAGTAAGACTAAGGTACTGATTTTCAATATTAACAAGCACTCTCTCAAAATTTCAATTTTTCTACAAAGGGGAACTTCTATAGATGACATCGACCTACACCTACTTGGGGATCCAATTTTTTAGTCCATCCTTTAGTATGAAGCCTACTTCTTACTTGTGCCTTTGCAAGGGGTATGCCTCCTTTTTATCCTTGAGCGCCAATATTTGAAATCCACTTCCAAGACATCCCCTCTAAGTTAGTTTTTTACGATACAATTAAGCAAGCCTATAGGTTTATATGGTTCAAAGGTTTAGGGACCTAATTTGAGGATTGTTGAATGGGCTTGTGTTGAGAGGGTCTAAACCCTCAAGCTACAACGCATAACCCATCGCAATGACAACTCCTCAATGTAGTGTCCAAGCTGAATTTTCCACCACCTGCGATGCCTTGAGACTTCTTTAGGCTTATTTTCTAGATCCACAGACTCAGATCCTTATGGACCTTAGCTTTGGGTGTGAGAGATATCCATACTTAGCACTTCTTCAAAAAGATTGCTTTGATAGTCCCCACCAAACGTTGGCATTGTTGGTACTTTGAGGCTTGATTGATCCTTCTTTTTATTGGCATCTCCATTGATAGGCTACCCCCTCTCATGTACTCCCGTGGTGCCCCCTTTGGGCTCCTTCCCACAAAGGACGTCATCACTAGAGTTGAGAGGACATCCACAAACATTATGTCTAAGCCGCAAAACAAAAGTATTTCCATGTCGGCCAACCACAAGCTTGCTTTTTACACCAAGCATTTCTTATAAGTGGCAAATGGTATTATTCATCGCCCTCACTATATCCAGCACCACTAGTCCCACTGCTTGAGATTTCCCTTTAAATAGATGAGAATGTGCTCTTACCAATTACGGGTTGAAACTAATCATCATTTTCTCAATAGAACCAGATATGCGTCTTTGCGCCTTCCAAGAGTTGAAGATCGAGGAAAACTTCATTTTCAAATATCCCATTTACTATGAGATCCAAGAAAGACACCATTGCCTCTATCTATATGGACTCACCCAACACTATCTACTTTCTTCAAATATCCAGACCAACGGTTCCTAGATCTTTATCTTCGCGAGGTTGTCTCCCTCCGATGCAAATCCCTAAAGTACAAATATTGAGGCTCAGAGAGCCCCCTTGTTGGTCACCTCTTTTTTCTAGCCCACCCAAGTAATAGGGAAGACTAAGTGCCCTTTAGACACCAATAATTCACATTCAATGTTTATAGATCAGTCAAGCAGCCCTTCTCTCAATGCACCATTAAAAACTCTGAGTACTAAGACCCCGACCTACCTCCCCAACCTTGTGGATTTGCTCCCTCTCGTCGTCATGGCTCTACCCCCTCCTCGGCGACATGGATCTACTACTTACCACCCGATCCCTGACCATAGGGACATACTCATATTACGAGCTTCTTTTCTACAATGGGAGCTACAACGACCTTGGATGTTAGGAAAGATTCTAGAGGAAGCACTTTGCTTCCTCCTAAGATCTCCCAACTTGGCCCCTCCGACCTTGGATACTCCCTAGCCAAAATTGTCAAATCTTTCACGATGAATCGATAATGGCCTAATTGACTCCTCTATTTCATCAAGCAGAGATAATCCATCAGATTTCCTTCTAGTCTTCATCAACAGATGCTTTAGGGGCTCTTGTTCACCGTTCATTGCTATTTGTATTGATTTCATTACCACATGTTGTTAATGTAATGTCCCTTTCTAGGGTTGAAACTGAAAAACAAGGAAATAACACAAACCCCAAGTGAAGTAAATTCTGATTTTTATAATAGCTTTAATATTCCTTGAAACCCTAGCAGCGATTGTATAGGGACATTAAATTCACCATATAACCATGCACAATAGCTGAAAAATACTTCTAAATAATTATTTCAAGTACGACAACAAATATCCATCCAATTTGCATCAAAGAAATGGAGAAAACCAGAGATGATACCCTGTTGTAATTAAATTTGTGACAGCAGTAGGGCAGCCACAAACAAGGGCTGAAAACGATAGATAAACTCCTCCAAAAATAGTCAAATTATGGATTCCAGCCTTATAAATTATGATAAATCAGAATATATGAGTTATGTGCCCGGATGCACCAAACAACAACCAAACCTTAGTTATGTATAGTATGTATATTTGTAGTGTAGTTCTCATCGTTTTATGTATAAAATAATTATCTTTCCTAGTTAGCCACCTACACCCTTTTGTTCCTTTATATCTGTGTAATTGTACCATTTGGCATCACATCAAATACAACTGTCAATTAGTGCTAATTGGAGTCTTGAGTGGTTGATTAGATGATATCTCTATGTAGCCTTTAGCAATGTTTTCAGCACACAATGTTTTGCGCAATGTTGATGGTCTGCTTGACATTGTGTCTAGACCCAGTCTTGACACCAATTGGGTGTTTTGCCAAGGATCGAGTTACAAACACATTTACAATGGATCTTAGTGCCATCCTTGAAATTTGATCTATGCCTTTTCCTTGGTCCTAATTCTATCAATTTCTAGGGCTAATGTTGGCCCAACTATCATGTTCAAGTTACAAGGCACTTCTAGAGACATTTACTTATGACTTTTTTAAACAAAGTCGATGAATAACATCCCACAATTGATTTTCATGTTCAGTCCTTATGGAGTGTTTGCAAACTATCTCTCACACAAACTTTGTTGTCATCCTTCAGAATTACTTGATGACAAACATGCAAATACACATATAACAATTGCATATTATCACATACCTAATTCAACATCATAGCTAATTTTAATTATTATGCTGATAGGCATCCTATAATGGTCGTTGTGGATGGTGGTGGTGGAAAGTAATGTCGGTGAGCTATTAACGATCGATGTCCAACCTTAAATTTGGCATCTGCTTAACCCTCATAAGTTTTTGTTTATGCTTAGTGAAGTCAACTGAAAAATCATAGTTTCTTGGCCATATCGTGGAGTTTGGATCTTGTTTATTTTCCTCTCGAAAGATTTTTTCAAGCCCGACATAAAAGTGTTGCTAGATTGACACCATTTGTCACCGATCAATTGGAAATTCAATGGAGAAGTTAATGGAGTTATAAATCAATGTGGTAAGTGAAAACTCCAAGAGAAGGGCCTTGAGATTGATATCTCTCGAGTTTTTCGAGTGTCACGCAAGGATGCGTACCCCCATCCCCGAACCCCTACGGACATCCGGGACATTTCGGGTGCTTGGGGACAGAGATGAAATATACCCCACATGCCACCCAAATACAAAAATTGAAGGGAATGTCCGAGGGCCTTCCCCGAGTCTTAGGATTACACCCGAGACATCTCGGATTCTTTGACCAAAAAGGACGCCACAAGGTCACTAAGATGTCTCGTCTCCAAGGTGATCGAGTAACATTCCGGCATCCTTGCGGCCTAGTATTTTTCAATACAAAAAAAAGCCTTTTGTATCCACTATGCATCATTTGCTTGCCCATGAGACTAATCCCCTCTTGATTAGCTAGTATCAATCTGAAATTGCAGTTATGAGTGTTGGATTCCCTAGTTTTTTCTACATTTTCTCGACCAGTATATTCACACCTAAGCCTCCATCATTGAATGCTTTCGATAGGACCACTTTGATGCTTCAGACCATTATTTTAGGTATCTCATGTTTTTTCTAGCATCAAGAAATCTGTCTTCTATTTGTTTATGTGCCACTTGTGATTATGATAGTGTTTTAGCTTGAGCTAATAGTGGTAGACAGCACATTAATAAATTTACGGGAAATGTCACCATGGTGCCATAGATTAAATTGTTGTAATTGATTTTCATCTTTCTTATTTTCAATCTCGATACCTTTTGTCTCTTGATATGCCCATTCTTATCTCGTCTTAGTGGTGGCGGTGGTGGTGGTACGTCTTGTATCCATTACACATCATTTGCTTGCTATTTTTAATCAATTCTAATTGTATGTTAATGTCAATATAACTCAATATGAAATATGAATGATAAATATAGCATTTTGGCTTATGTGATGAATAATTGGATTAATGGTTTCAACCTTCGGGTTTTCAGCTTTAAGCCTTAGTTATTCATGCTATATTTGTAATATATAATTTTTTGTGAAACATGGGTACGTCCCCCTCTCCCGAACCCCCTGGATACATACTTGGTACAGATCTGTCCTAGGTACAGTACAAATACGACTTGAGTACATCAGTGCACGTTTTGTCATACAGGACATACCCACAGGTGGTTTGGTGTGGGGTCTTAGAAAAGGTTTTTAATATTTTGACATGATTGACAACCAAAAAAACAAACCTAACTTATAAATGAATAAAATAATAAAAACCTAAACTCCTCTAAAAGCTATAAAAAGCACTCAACCATTAACAAAACACAAACAATTCATTGTTGGTTTTGCAAGTGTAAAAGCAAGGAGCCAAAGACGAATTGAAGAGGAGGCAACCATTGGAAGGAGGATTTGTTTGGAGGCAGCCATTAGGAGTACAAGATTGGGGGCAGCCATTGCTCACAAGGAGTTCAAGTTTGCTTAGAGGAAGCCATTGTTTAGGGAAAACATAGTTTTATTGATCATTCAAAGGAGGAGACATTACGTTTGGAGGCAACCATTGTTTATTACTTGTTGCCCTTGTTGTTTACAAGTATTGTTTATTTAATTCAACCTTTTATTTTTATTTTACATTTTTTTATTTATTTTGGTTCATATTTTATTATTTTTATTTTAAACACATCCGAACTTTGTGTATGCTCTCACCTCGTGTCTTTCTGGTGATCTTGGTGATGAAAAACATATTAGGATGGCATCAAATTCTGGGTTAGAAAATTTTTAAATAATAATTAATAAATATTTTTATTTTATCATTTATGTAAAGGCAAAATGTTTTTAATTTTTTTAACATCTTAACTCTGTGTATGCTCTCACCTCGTGCCTTTATGGTGATCTTGGTGATAAAAAAATAGATTAGGATGGCATCAAGTTCTAGGTTAGAAAATTAATAATTAGTAAATATTGTTATTTTATCATTTATGTAAAGGTAAAATGTTTTTAATTTTTTTAACATCCTAATTGTGTATACTCTCACCTCACATATTTATAGTGATCTTGGTGATAAAAAAAACATATTAGGATGGCATCAAATTCTAGGTTAGAAAATTAATAATTAGCAAATATCGTTATATAATTTATGTAAAGGTAAAATTTAATTTTTTTACATCCTAACTCTATGTATGCTCTCAACTCACGCCTTTATGGTGATCTTGGTGATCAAAACGTATTAAAATGGCATCAAGTTGGCATCAAAAAGGTTGAGGATTTGGTATATGTGCATTCCAATTTGTGCCTCTTGTCACACAAGTCTAAGGACTATATTAGAGGTCCTCACAAACTTTGGGATATTCTTCTAGAGACTATAGACTTGGATGCCTTCGCAGCCACTCTTGCCCAATTTTCAATATTTGATAGCGAAGATGACATTCAAATGAGTTCATAAGGAGTGGAGAGTGGAGCTAGCGGAAGTAGTATGCAAGAATTTGATTTTGAGGAAAATCTAGATGATATATTCTAGATTGTTTGTATTCATGTTGACATGATATTCATATATCATATGTATGGCAGCCACATGATCAATGAAAATGTAAAATCTTAAGTATATTGTCATATTGAATTGTTTGTACATTGATCCTACTATATTTTTCAAGTTGTGTAGTTCTAATGGACTAAAAAATGAGTAACATAAGTGTGTGTGTGTGTGTATTCTAATTTTTAAATATATATGTACGAGACATACCCAAAACGTATCGCATCTTTGAAGGATTTTTAAAATCAACGTATCCGCGTACCGAAGCCATACCCATACCCTAGCAACATAGTAATTTTTTTATTTTGCTAGGCGTCCCCTTGCCATCCCCAAAATTTGGAAAAAAATTGCTATGCTGGAAACCCCGTCCTGCCATCCTAGAGTCTTAAGTAACTATGGTTTTTCAATAAATTTATTTAAGATATCTATCAACAAATGTTATTGTGGTGAGTGTTGGGTGTTTCAACCATTGGAAACACTTGCATAGAGTATTTTTAGGTAGGAGATACAAATAAAAATAGGAGAATAGAGGAGAAGATTATATCTAGTTGAAAGTTAGCAATTTGAAAAGACGAGCATATCCATGATGTTTGGAACTCACTATATTTAGTTACATTGCCTCTCATTAATTATCCTTCTTGGCACTCATTTGGTTTTCTAAGCGTACACAAAACAAACTCTCCTTGTTACCACAAGATTCTGTGTTAACACAGTTGCAATAATCAGACCAAGAAGCCAAGTACTAACAATCAGCACACATCATGGCTTTGGCACAAGCTGCAATGATCCATATTGCCAAATTTGTCCCAACTCACTTGATTCCGCCAAGCTCAGAACCTGCATCAAAACTTAATGAGTCTGTAATAGAAACTTGCCATACTTTGCTTTTAATGAATACAAAGAAAACACCCATTTTGTTCATTTTCAGGAGCCATTTCTTTCCTAGAGATAAAATCAACCTAGGAAGTTAGTGTAGCCATTGATTTTGAGGTGTGATTCAGTTTACGATCAGTATATTTTCTGATTGGGGTAGTTTTTATGATTGGGACATTTACGGCCTGCAATGTTTTCTTTATCTCAAGAGTTGTGATAGATTCTCAACCTTCAGAGCATTTTAGACCTGAAAATCAGCCAAACAAATCATTGGTTCTTTTTCATACAGATTTTTCAGCTGTGGGAAGACATAGGAAGAGGTTTTCCAGGATTGTGATTCACAAACAGACAAAGGAGGTTTATTTCTAATTTATTTAACATAGATTTGGGTATTTAGTCCTAAATTCATGAGTTTATGTTATTTAATTTCTATGAAGTTGGTTACTCAGAGAATTTTAAAAAAACTCTAATTATTTGCACAAATTATAAAATTGTGTGATCTTTTTAGCTTGTTGTCTGTGGCCAAGTTTTGATGCAAATATTTTCCAAGTACGAGTATGCTTGTTAACACTCCCAAAGATTAGCACATTTGCAGGTTTTGTTCATTCTTCCAAGTAGGGATAGTGGAATGTTATATGTTAAGCTTTAAAATTTATTACAAGATCAATGGCGAATATTACCATTTATTTCACGGAGATAGGCACCCTTGTTATTTTTATATATGAAACTAATAAGTGTTGCAAATATTTGAAAGATTGTATGATATAATGACACTTCCTTGCAAACAACTAGATAATCATCCAAGTTTGTGGATTTCATGTATGAGCATGTGTGTCTAATGGTCCTATCTACACAATTATTTGGCATTATTCTCTATGGTGCACTTATTCGCTCACTCTCTCATAGACGCACCAAAGCTGCTTTCAGTACACTTCCTATTGTATCTTCCATATATGCCAAGTAGATGTTTTATTTGGTTATGGAGAAGTTTTTTTAGACTAAGGGTTTCATGATTATTTGGTTTGTTATAGACGGTTAGTTAATAAATCTCTCTAAGATGAACTTATCTAAGTACCATATGGCACATCATACACGCCATTTAGGATTGCAAAAGGAGGCAATTTAGAGTCATGTACAAATACTATCATGGCAAGAGTTCATTATATAAAGAATTCATCCATATGTTGCTTCTCACTTCCAACTATTGTATAAGCCGAAGTGTGAATATATATGTAATGTCCCTTTCTCCCAGTTAGTTCCACAGAAGACCTTTGGCCCATTTCACTTCCCATGGGCCCAAGGAAACAACATAGGAAGTCAATGTCATAATTATAAGTTGCTAATTGTATCCATGTATTAAATTTTAGTCAACTTTCTAATTGTGACATTATAAACTCAAGTTGGTGGGAATATGCTAGTGCCAACTTAAAAGGACAAAAGGAAAATACAAATTAAAAATAAAAAGAATGTTATTACTCCCAAAGCAGATCGGTCCTCATTGGGGGAATGTATTTGAATTTTGGCGTCACCTTTCATTATAAAAGGGGTTGCTAGGGAGGGAGAAAGACAGGCTTGATCATTTGATAATTTTCTTTCTTGGAGTTGGAGCACTCTTGCTCTTTTTCTCTCTCCATAGAGGACAAAAACCCTCTTGGAAGACCTATTGAGGACGAAACCCCTCAATAGTGGCTAGTTTGAGGACAAAACCCCTTAAACTTGCAAAAGGTGATCTCACACGAAGATTACATTGTGCTAAAATCAGTTTGCAGTCATTTCCAGCCCTTCCCAAGGGTGGCGACCTGCCCTAAGGTGAAGTTCATGGTGTTCTAGGGCATAGTGGTATCAAATTCTTGCACCATTGTGTTCTCCATATTTTTAGCAGTTGGATCTTCTATTTGTACTTGTGTTTGGGCTTGGAAACACTTAGTTCCAACCATATTTGTAAAGGGTATTCATTGTTGTTAATTAATTCCAGCTAATATTAAAATTGCAAAAATATTTTCTAGTGTTTTTCTCTTTCAATCATTTCCAGCTTTCAAGAATAATGTTTTGAAGGGATTCAAGTTTGTGGTCGAATGCTATCATAAAAATATGTTTACATCCTTCTGCTAGGGTTTGAGAATCTAATTTCAAATTTGTTTCAATTTTTATGCAAGTTCCTTTGGTGTTGATTTAACCCAAAAGGGACATTATAGTGGTATCAAAGCATAATCCTCCAGCCTGTTGGGTAAACATGCAAGGCGGTGATAAGGAATTCCTCTTTTATCAGAGAAGGGAGAAGAAGATTTCAGGACAGCAATCAAAGGGTTCCAAAATGGCTAACAAAAATTCAGAAGAAGCCAAGTTGAATCGACTTGTTGAAGGGCAAAAGAGATTGGTAGACACTATGGATTCACTAGCCCTAACTTAACAAAAACTTCATGGGTCAAGACAACCCAATGGTGAGGGCAGCTCTTAAGGGTTCATAACAATAGGCAACCCCAAAGGTCAATTTTCAGATCTGTTGCTAGGCCTTTTCAACCTACCTTCCTCCTTAGGGAAGAAGCCATTCCAGAGGTTGAAACACGGCATTCGGCGGGCCACAACATTGCTGCCAACTATGAGGAGTATAGGGCACTTCCAAATGAGATTCATGATGCCATATCACTTGCAGAGTTCATAGGAGTGAGCAAGGGTAGATCAAGGCCCGAGCCTAGGTCTCAAGCACCACAGAAGGATCTTCAACATGCCTTGAGAAAGGAAGAGGAAAAGAATTTCCAAATTGCAATGGTGGAGCATGAAGAAAAATCAAGGTTGCAAGTAATGTAGAGAGAACAGGCCATAGAGGAATCTACCATGATGACGAAAAGTAAAAAGATGTTCCGGCCCAAAACAAAAATAATTCTCCCTTAGTGATGAGGAAAGAGGAAGAAATCATAAAACAAGAACAAAAGAAGCCCAATATGCAGCTTGAAGGTAAAAATTCTTTGACAATAGATGATGTTTTGAGATTTTCAATGATTGCATGTGGCAGCAAAATAGTGAAAAATTGAAACAAAAAGCGCAGTACTAGCTGAATGCGAAGGCTCAAGATAAAGGCACATGTACCATCCTTCGAACTTCCTAAGGATGAGCCATTGACTGATTTTCATAACAGCATTGTGAAGGGATGTGTTTGAAGAGAATATTGGGAGTCACAAGGATAGAAGGGTTGGAGGTGTCTCCACAAATCCCAATTCAGCAAAGGAGGGTGAGCTCCTTGTTGACAGCCCAAGGTATGACAATGATGATCATATTTCAGATTTGTTGCTTCCTCCTATGTCACTGCAATATTTTTGTCATCATGAACAACATGCTAAAAAGGATGATAAGATAAAGGGGACAACTTGTAATATAGAGCACATAGATCTTTTTGCTCAAATTCAAAATTGTTTGTGCCTATGGTATCCAGATGGTTTTGTGAGGATCAAGGTAAATGTCACTATTGAGTTCTCCATCTCTTGCACTTGGCATGTAAGAAGAATTGGGAAGAGTCGTGTAAAGTTTCTTGTGTATTCTAACAACATGATGAAGGATGAGTCACTACAAAGGGGCTTCATCATTCCTTACACCATGGAGACACAACAACTTTTCAATGCTTGGGGTGGACACAAGGTAAATCCCACATTTTCATTTTTAGAACAACAGTTATATCATAGAGGTTTTCAGCTCCTAATCCATGCACATGCTCTTAGAAGAAGTCTTCCAATAAAAGTGGATGTTGAGTTCATGAATTTTATATTTGGAAGTGAGCAAGATGGATGTTATCTTGTTGCCCCGAGCATTGTAACCCAGCTGGAAATTGGTGGTATGATTGTAAGTAGTAGAAGTCATGTTTTATGGGTTTTAAGACACGTTGTCATAAAAAATTGTACTGTTGTTATCAACATTTTCAGTTTGCCCAACACTTTGTTTGCTGCCACACAAATGGGGACAGTCGTGAAATGGAAATTTTTGAATCGTTGGGAGAATTTTCAATCAATAATGGGATGTTTCCAGCCCCCATAACATTGTCATTGCATAATTTCATGAATGGTTTTCAGTGGGACAGCTGTTGTACCATCCTTTCACCTATTGCACACAACATTTCCAAGCCCCTTCTTACTTTGTTGACATCCATAGAAGAGTTTCTAGCCACTATCACTCTAATTTTGGAAAAGGGAATGCAAGGTTACAGTTATGTTTGGGACAGCTGGAGGAGGTAATGAGATGGTTGCAAGCAATGAGAGAGAGTTGGCCATCATGTCTATAAGGCATGATGAAGTGATAATGGGAACTCTTGTTTTCCTTGATGAATTTGTTCCATTTGCAGGTATAGGTATACAAAAAAAGAACAATTGAGTTTGTTTCCCACCCAAGCAAATGTGAAGCATGTGAGATTGCAGTTGAAGATAGAGATGACACAATGAAAGTTGACAAGTTAATGATTACAAAAAAACTCATTTGCATGGAAATAGAGTTTTTCCAATGCTTGGAAACAAAAACATTTAATTGAATGTACAGCCCAGCCAAAGACAACAAGAAGAAGGCAACCTAGAAAGTCCTTAGGGCGGCCTCAAACGGCAATTTTTGGACAGCCAAGAAGATTGATACAGCAAGGTAACTCTCTCAAGTGGTCTACTTTGGGTCAGCTTTGCATAATGTTTCTGAGTTTTCCATTGAGTGAAGAATGCCATCAAGAGTTGAAGAATGGTTTGATATACATCCCTCTTAATGAAGAAACCAAAAGCACCAATGTTATGTGACAAATTCCCCACATTGAGAAAGTATTAAAGTTCTAAAAGTTATTGATTAATCAAAATGAAATGAATTAATTATTATATATTCTAAAGTTATTCTCCCAAAGATTAAATTCTAAAGTAGAAGAAATAAATTTTAAAATAAATAAATATTGAAGACCCCTTTAAAATAGGGTGGAATGACATGTACATAAAGACCCCTTTAATATAGGGTGGATAAAATAAAAGAACTTCTCAAACATGGATGTGTTGAGAAGGGTAATTAAATAATTAGTGGATACCATTTGAAAAAAAATATTGATTAATATTTGTAAAGTAATTAAGGTTGTTTTGAATGGGTATGTTGGTTGGAAAAACTACCCGTGTGAGTATTATAAAAAGCTTGGTGGTGGGGACCCAAACCTACGAAATACTTTTGGAATTTGATAGGGAAGAATCAAGAATTGGCTTAGCGTGGTTAAGAGTGAAGGCAAGTGGTGGGCATTGGAGAGGGGCACTCTAGGGTGTCCTAACTGGGGTACGTTGAGTATAACCCAAGATGGTTCTTGGCCAGGAAAGAAGATAATTTATTAAATATTTCCCTCCTGATAATGCGGCCATAGCTTGAGGTGTTGAATCTTTGACATCACCTAAGACTTTCTTGAGAAGCACGTGGTCCTCACCCAACTTTAAACAGATATGTACTCAACTTTGTAACTATTGGTTTATTTAACAAATTTATATTTCAAGAAAAATAATAATAACCACTTATAGCTTTTAAATTCATATAAATTATTTCAGATGTTTAAAGTAAAATTAGATTTCGATTTTCTATGTTATAAAGTCTCGATTAACAAATAAATTTATAAAAATGGGAAAAAGACACATTACTGACCAAAGGAAGATCCCGAGGGCAAACCCGCTTGAATATCGAGTGGGGCAACAAAAGCATGGTGAAAGGGCTCCTAACTTGAATCGCCATGCAAAGGGTCTCAAAAAGGCGAGAGAGGAGACACGGGATGACGTATTACTCCCTCCGAATGCTAGAGAGTGTTTTCATGACAACCATGAGACAAATTGCCACCATTAACATTGTTGTCATTATCACTAGCAACCACCATATTATTTGAGTCGTCATACTCATATTTGTGAATATGGGTTGTCCTTCCAAAGATAGTTGACAAGATTAGAACGAAGAATGAAGATGCCACTTTGAAATATGTTGTAGCTTGTCAAGTTGTTGATCATTCATCAATTCCTTGCTCTAGGGCAGAAGTTACAAGAGCTTGGAAGGTTTTTAGTAGAGCGAGTATATGAAGAATAAATTTGTTGATGTTGTTTTGAAGGAGAAAATGAAGATGGCGGGTTTAAGGTAATAGTTGATCTCTGCTTCAAGGAAGTTTTTAAACTTCACGGGTTGCTAAAAAACATCATTAGGGAGGACAACAGATATATGAGCTTGTTTGGCAAGATCTCTTTCATTTAACAAGTACAAAATCCATATTATTGGAGCATCCAAGCTTGCAATTGTTTGAGGGCAAGCAATTTCAAGAGGGGAGGATTGTAATGTCCCTTTCTCCCGGTTAGTTCCACGGAAGACCTTTGGCCCATTCCACTTCCTGTGGGCCCAAGGAAACAACAAGGGAAGTCATTAATGTCATAATTATAAGTTGCTAATTGTATCCATGTATTAAATTTTAGGCAACTTTCTAATTGTGACATTATAAACTCAAGTTGGTGGGAATATGTTAGCGCCAACTTAAAAGGACAAAAGGAAAATACAAATTAAAAATAAAAAGAATGTTATTACTCCCAAAGGAGGTCGGTCCTCATTGGGGAATGTATTTGAATTTTGGTGCCACCTTCATTATAAAAGGGGTCGCTAGGGGTGGAGAAAGACACACTTGATCATTTGATAATTTTCTTTCTTGGAGTTGGAGCACTCTTGCTCTTTCTTTCTCTCCATAGAGGATGAAAACCCTCTTGGAAGACCTATTGAGGATGAAAACCCTCAATAGTGGCTAGTTTGAGGATGAAACCCCTTGCAAAAAGGCAATCGACACGGAGATTACATTGTGCTAAAATCAGTTTGCAGTCATTTCCAGCCCTTCCCAAGGGTGGTGACCTGCCCTAAGGTGAAGTTCGTGGTGTTCTAGGGCACGGTGGTATCAAATTCTTACACCATTATGTTCTCCAAATTTATAGCAGCTAGATATTTTATTTTTACTTGTATTTAGGCTTGGAACTCTTACTTCCAGCCATATTTGTAAAGGGTATTCACTACTACTGTTAATTAATTCCAGTTAATATTAAAATTGCAAAAGATACGTTTTCCAGTGCTTTTCTCTTGCAATCATTTCCAGCTTTGAAGAATAATATTTTGAAGGGTTTCTATATTATTTCCAACAAGTTTGTGGTTGATTGCTATCATAAAAATATGTTTACAGCTTTTGCTAGGGTTTAAGAATTTAATTACAGTTTACTATTTGGGTTTGTGCAAGTTCCTTTGGTGTTCAGATTTAGCCCAAAAGGGACATTACAATATACCTTAATAATGGTGCCTAAAAAAGAGAGGACTAATTTTGATAAGACATTTTCATGCAACAAATAATTCAATGAATAACTTAGATAACCTTTTGTATCCTAAACTTTGGATCATGGACTATAATTCAAAAAATTGATTTAAATAAATGTCACGCAGTTTTTACATGAAATTGCTCACTCAATCTAAATATTGTTGAAGTTCCAAAGTACTCCAAGATTTGAAAATTATTGCATTCAAGAAGATGATTGGTTGTGTAAGTACTTCAGAAAGTGATTGTTTCTAACTACACAATAGTACTTAAAGTTTACTTGTTTAAATGTAGATATACTTTTTGTCTCTTGATATGCCCATTCTCATTTCTTGTCTTGGTGGTGGTGGCGGTACAACATCTTGTATCGCTATACATCATTTGCTTGCTCAGTTGAAATCGATTCTAATTTCTATGTTAATGGCAAACACTCAATATGAAATATGAATAATAAATATAGCATTTTGGCTTATGTGATGAATAATTGGATTAATGGTTTCAACTGTCAGCTTTTCAGCTTTAAGACTTAGTTTATTCATGTTATATTTGTAATATATATAAATTTTATATATAATTTGGTAGACATCCCAAAAATTGGATAACTTTTGTTGTACCGAGTCTTAGGTAGCTATGGTTTTTTCAGATCTGTAAACAAATGTTATTATGGTGAACGTTGGGTGTCTCATCCATTGGAAATACTTGCTTATAGTATATTAGGTAGGGGATACAAATATAGGAAATTAAATGAAAAGATTATATCTTGAAGCTTAGTTAAAAGCTAGCAATTTGAAAAGACAAGCATATCCATGATGTTTGGAACTCGTTTTATTTAGTTGCATTGCCTCTCATTAAGTATCTATCTTGGCACTTGTTTGGTTTTCTATGTGTGCACAAAACAAACTCTCCTTTTTACCACAAGATTCTATGTCAACAGAGTTGCAATAATCAGACCAAGAAGCCAAGAACTCCATGAGAGGAGATTAATAATAGTTGTTTTGCCAATTGTATTCTCTTTATGTTGTATTGATTTTGAACACTTTATTAGTGCAGATTTGTGTATGGTTTTATACAGAAGATTGATCATGGTTTAGAGAAGATCTCATGACTTTTTTTCATTTTCATACCCTTTCCTACATGGCATTAGAGTATTCTTTCTACATGCTCCATCCAATTTGTGATTAAGGGAGAAGAATTGGTCTTTTTAACCCTTTATCGAAATCCAATCTACTTTCTTGTCAAAAATTAAGAGTTTTTTTAATTTTCAACTAAATTGGCTTTAAATGGTTTTAAAGAAAATTTAGTTCGTTATTTTCAAAATTTGGTGTTTTTCGATATCTTTTAGGGGGTTATATATACATATATAAATATATATACAAGGATAAGTTTTTGGATGCACTTGCCTATGAATTAAAAAATTTCAACATTTCGGGTCCATCTCGTAGGACCGTCATCCAGAGAAAAAGATTTTAATTTTCACAAAGAAAGATTACGACTTATAAGCACAATTTAGCTAATGCTCAACCTTTCATATTCCAATGAGCTTAAAGTGATTATTTCTTCATTAATTGTATTGGGGTGTTGTCATGCAAATGTGTTGCATAAAAATTTCAAACTTTCAAGCATGACAACCTTAAACCACATTTGAAAATCCTTCTCCCGATCAATGTAGATCTGTCCTCCAGCCAACTAAGTCACTGTGTTACCCTCATAATGGCCAGGAGGAATGTGCTAATGTGATTTTCAAGTGTGTTTCATGTGTAGGGGATGTTATTCAATTTTATTCATGAAGAAGTCTCGATTCAATTGAAGATAAGTGCTTAGGATGCTCCAAAAGGGTTATTTTCAGGCTTTTTGCATCGGTGAGCATTCCCAGAAATATACAGGGAAAAGATAAGGCATCCATGAAGTGTGTAGTGAGAAAGCAAGGCAATCATCTGAGGCAGTTTAAAAAAAATCTGCAAGAAAAATCAGGTTTAGGAACAAGTTATGCAACATCGGGCTACTTGTAGCATGGTGCAAGGAAACGAAAGTAGTGAAAACGCTAGTTATCTTGTTCCGGCATATCAAGATGTATTGGAAAGCAATCAAATACTCATTTGGAAAGTTAAGAAGACTGCTTTAAAGTGAAAAATATTTCAGAAGATTCGATGGGTCGATTTTGAGATATTGGCCCGACAGTGCAAATGAAGACCTCCGATCCCGGTGGAGATTCAACTAAATATTTTGGGAGTTCTGGGAAGATTTGAGACCTGATTCAAAGGCCACTATGACATATGTAATGCCCTCTTCACATCCAATGTGTTGGTTATCCTTTTCATCATCATAAACTTCGGTGGTAGTATTTTCACCAACGCATAAGAGCTTAAGCAAAATTAGCTCTTGAAAATGGTGGGAATGTTCTCAGCAGCCCTTTTGGAGTCAAAAACATATAAGGTTTGCCTATGGAACTCTAAGGGAAGCTCTCGGGGCAAGAAGACACTCTCGAGATGGCTATTTTTAGCAATGTTTGGTGAAGGCAAGGCTTCCAAAAGTAGTAAGGCACACTTGGAGACCCCTGATGTCCCTTTGACCAAAGTCAATGGGGACATGGGGGACATTAGAATGCGCCACCATGGTGAGAGGACCAATTTTAAAAGGTTGCAACACTTAAATGTCCACTTGGTGTGTTAGAAAGTTGTTTCACACTCACAAGCTTGTTTGGCCCCTTCATCATGATGGGTGCACCCTAAGCACACTTATGAGGGTCTACTATCGCTTTGTCCCTTGCGCAAAGGGGCGTGAGGGACATCCAAATGTACCACCATGTGGAGGAGAGACTTTTCGTCACTTAAAAGACAACCTCATGTGTTAGAAACAAATCTTCAACTCACAGCTTGAACATGGCCCCTTCCCCATGGGAATCACACCCCATGGCGCATTTTTCAACACCTGTTGTCCCCTTTATCCCCTACTAAATGTGGGAAGGGACATGAGGCGCCTCGGACCCATTTAATAAGTTTGGCCACCATGGGGAGAGAAATTTCGTCACTTAAGATTCATAACCTACTCACTAGGCTTGCACCCTCAACTTCACAACTTGAATTTTTCCCCCTCTCATGATACCTCACCCCATGGTGCATTTTTCGCCCCAATGTCCCTTACTAAATGTGGTAAGGGACATGGGGACAATAAAACCATAGATTCTTGTTAGTGCAAAATCACAGCACCCACAGACGCACATCAGGCTTCTAGGTTGATGTTCGAGCATCCACAGTGTGATTGCGACAACATGGAAACCTCTCTCCAGCGTGGGACTTGTAGAAACCGAGAGAGGAATCTCGAGAGAAGGCTGGTTCTGCTCCTAAACTACCCGCCACAAGCTATTCCAGTGCGAGGTGCAAGCTAATCTAATCCTAATCTAACCATGCGAGGAGACAGAGAGAGAGAGAGAAGGGAAAAACAGCAAAAGCCTACACTAAAAGCGGTGATACACCGAGAGAAGGAGAATGTTGGACATCTATCAAATCGTGGCACAAAGAGAGGTGAGCAATGGGAAGGATGGATGAGATGCATCACGAGTGCCCAAGGATAGATTTCACACGAAATAAAATGTCCCAAAACTCCATGAACACGGCTCCAGGACACTGCAATGAACATTCAAACATGCACAAATACCTGCAATGAAGAGAGGCAAGAAGAAAACAAGCAAAAACGAGAAAGGATGGACAAATGCATCACAAAACACGTGTTGTTGCTTGGAAGTTTACCTGAGAACATCATTCCATTAATAAGAGGCAAAAACGCCATTACGGAAAGCAAGGGAGGAGGTTCGAACTCCATTTCAACCCTAGAGAAGAAAAGAAGGGAGAGCAGAGCAGAAAGAATGAACAACTCCTTTTTTTTAATGAGCCAAATCTGGCTTTTACATTGCATGGGTCGAGCCCAGGAGACAGAAACGTGGGAAGACGTGCAAGCCCATTCCTCATTGAATGCCAATGCATTAAAACGGCATGGGATACCTTACCAACCCATACCCTACTAGCTTTTACCGATTTGGAGGAGAATGCGACCCATTTGTATAAATTTGGCCGCTGAAATGTCACTTACAGCCGTCTTTGAAGAAAAATGCGACCCATTAGCATTAAAACAGGTTGTTGAAACGTCGCTTCTGGCCATTATCACACGTCAGTGCCGTTTCTCGATTTTTCTCTCTCACTGCACCGAAACTCGAGATTGATCCCAGAATCATGCGAGAGAATTTCCATGACTTCCGTTGATATAAAAAGCGTGCAAATCCGAGCTCTGGATCAAAGATATGACGATCCGAAGATTTAGGGCATGAATGACCAAAACGGATTTTGAAATATTTTCCCGCGCTTCGCCACCTGGACGACACGTGGCAGGCTCTGATTGGTCGCGTGATTCTCTCTCCTCTGCCTTTCGGCGGGCTTTCTTTTGAAATTTTGACGTTTTGATGATTTTGGGACTTTTTCCCCCTTTTTCCCGCGCTCTCGCCACTTGTATGACACGTGGCATGATCTTGTTGGAGGACAGGGCGCGGGGCTTCCTTTACTTATAGCCTTTTTGGGGAACTCGGCCAAATTCTCTAACTTCTCCCCGAGCTCCGCACTTCCCTGCTCTATTGGACACGTGTCCAATTCCTACTTCAAACCTTGCCCCTTTGACTTTTGGACTTTTCCCTTGTGACACGTGTCATCTCCTGGTTGGTCCACGGGTCTGCCGGCTCTCTCGCGCCCTTCGCGTCTTTTTGTCCCGGATGTCCCAAACCGTTTGGGACATAAACCTCCGATCCGCCCGAAATGGGCTTCCTTGTCCCGATTCGGCCGATGACATGTGGCGCTGCTTGATTGGCTTTCGGCTCCTTCGGCGATCCGCGTCCCGCGCGTCCCTTTGTCCCATTTGGCACAGTGCTCTTTGTGCTGATTTCGGCCGAACCGGCCGGTTCGCGTCCACTAGTCTCACTTGTCCCACTTTGTTTCGGACTGTTTGTGCTCATTTCGGCCGATCCGGCCGGTTCGCGTCTTTTTGTCCCACTTGTCCCAAAGCAGTTAGTGCGAGAGTTCTTCTTTTCGGCCGATCCGGGCTCTCGTCGCCGCGTACTTCATCCCGAGATGTCCCAATTGCATTTTGCTAGAGGCTTTTTCGCCGATAGCGTCCCAAATGTGTCTAGGGACAAGGACTTAGCCATTTTCGTGATTTTTTCCTGGATCAATCTACTTGCCTTTCTGCAACTTTTTTTTTGCATTTTCTCAAAGCTTGCTCTTTTCAACCTGGACAGGAGAGTTAAAAAAAATTCTCGAAGGGACCCTGAAACCGATTTTTACTCAATCACCAATCATCGATTCAGGACTTGAATAGATACATGTTATCAAATTTACCCTGGGGGGGTGAAATTTTGGATACTTGATTACCATGTTCGAAAAGTTCGGGTTGTTCGGACATGGAAAAAGTTCAAAAGTTCGGAATTTTGCAAAAATTCGGTTTGGTTCGGTATGGTTCAAAAATATAAATTTTCAAAAATATAAAACTAAATAATTATCCATACTTGCTTCAAAAAAATCAATCACACATACAAATAAATAAACATACAAGTATACTAAAGTCTTAAAACATATAAATGTATAGCAAAATCCATGGTAAACTTAAGACTTACAAGTTATATTTATGACAGACAATGAAAATTCATAGTTCATACTTCATAAGTTCATAGTTCATACATATTGATATAATATATAGCGATGAGAATTATCCATTGCTCAAACTTCAAAGTTTTGAGCATTAACCAAAAATTAAAATGCAATTTTAAACATTTGCAACATCAAATCCTGCTTCTACATCAAAAGTATCACTAGCATCTTCATCTAATACTGCAGCAGTAGGGTTATCATCAACAACATTTTCTTCATCTCCAAAACATGCTTCTCCCAAAGAGAATTGTCATCTTCATTTCTAAGAGAGTGAGTAAGCAATCATAAATTGCCATGCACAAAAACAAGATCGAGAGTTTTGAGCCCCTAATCGATTCCTCTTGTTTGTGTGGATTAAATCATGTGTACTCCAATTTCTTTCACAAGCAGAAGCACTAGAACATTGGCTGAAAATTTGCACGGCAAGCTTTTGCAAATGTGGAGTAGAAGACCCATAAGTCTGCCACCATTTAGATGGTTCCCACTTCATCCTACTTGCCCTTGCTTCTTTTTCACCAAACATTTTGAGTTGGTTCTTGAAAATAGTAAGTTGTTCTCTTGCTTTTTCCTTCCCATCCTCATCATGTACCAACTTGTCTATGGTTGCAAGTATACCTTTCTTTATTTCCTCATCTCGCATCATGATCTACCTTAACTAATTTAGGATCTAAATAACAAGTTGCATGTAGAGGACGGTGTAGCATGAACCATCGTTTGTCCACGATTTCCCAAATACGCTTGACTTCTTCAACATCATTTGCTAGTATCTTTTGGATTTCTTCCTTTGCTCTATCCATGCCCTCATATACAAAACCCATGCATGGCTGATTACCATCAACCATTCTCAAAATTTGAACAAGTGGCTCAAACACATTTACAACCTTCTTAGCACCCTCCCAAAATGTGTCCCCTAAGATAATTTTTTCAATTTCTTTTGAATGGGTTTCCTTGGAAAGCTTTGACTCTACCCATTCATCAGTAACCACCACTTTTCTTAATGTTGTCCTCTCCTCTACCTCCCTTTGCAAAGTAATGAAGTTGGTGGCAAATCTTGTTTCAACAGGGAAAGAAGCTCACGTTTTGCAAAAGAACGATACAAGTTCAATGTCAAGCGATGATTGAGGATAAACTTAGAGATTTGTTTTCCTTCAATCACAATATTGCTTACCCATTCTATTTTTGATAGATCTTAACAAAAGATCCAACACATGGGCTGCACATGGTGTCCAAAAGATATGAGGAAATCTATCCATGAGTATCTCTCCTGCTCCTTTGCAATTGGCTGCATTATCCGTAATAACTTGAACAACATTATCTTCTCTTATCTCCAAAATGGCTGATTCAATGCATTTGGAAATGAAAAGAGAAGTTTTTGCTCATTACTTGTATCAATAGATTTTATAAACATTGCACCTTGAGGAGATATTGCCAAAAGATTTAGGAGCGACCTTCGCCTTGAATCTGACCATCCATCACTTACTATTGTGCAACCTGTTCTTTTCCAACTTTTTTCATTTCATCTAGCTCACTAGATATGGATGACACCTCCTCTTCAAGAAGACTAGTTCTTAGTCTTTCATAACAAGGCAATGTGTAACCCTTCCCAAACTCAATTGTTGCATCCATGAAAGACTTGAAATGTGGGGAACGAATTACATTGAAAGGGATGGCCTCTGCATAAAACAATCTAGCTGCCAACCTGTCTACCTCATGTTTGTGTTGTGGCCTTGTTGTCGGCAAATGTGCAACAGGAAATTGGAAATTTCCAAGCACGACAACTATACCCCTATGCCGAAATTTTCATGCTTTATCATTCCTAGGCAACCCCAGCTCTGTCCAGTCAGTCCAAATTACCTCCCAACCAATGTTATATCATCCCCCTAGGTGATTTAGGAAATTCCATTCATTCCCCTAGGTGATTTTAGGACTTCATTGAAAATGCAAATTTTGGGGAGTCACGGGAAGGGCTGTCACTGGCCTTCCCAGGACTGGATCAACCCCTGAAGTGGAACGGAAGGGAAAAATTCAACATGGAGGTGAATGGAATACCTTATGACATCAAAGAAATGGTTTTGGAAGGTTTAGAGAAATTTTTCAATACTTGGAGCATTCTGAGTGAAAACAGGGTTCACAAGCCTAGGCAGTTCACAGGCCTAAAACAGCTGTTGGGCTTCAGAAGAAGATTCCAGGAGCTCCGGATGGAGTTGGAAGTAAAACGAAACATCTTCGGAAAGAGGATTCCAAGACCTACATGATGGTGAAATAATATTTTTCACAACACCTTGGCGCATATGATTGGAAGGCAGTTTTTCTCAGGCACAAGTGGAGTCCCAGATCAAAACTCCGATTTTTAAGGGATCATATGGTCGAATTAAGACATGAGACCCACATCATTGGATTCAAAATGCCATTTCCAATCAGGATCATATAAAATTTCACCAAGAAATTTCACCGGAGCTCAAGTTATCTGCATTCCAAGTTACCCTCTCAAAGGCAGTTCAAGACTTAGTCATTTTTTCGAGAGGACACGTGTCAGCACTAGGAGCTTGGCGGGATTTCATGTCCCCGACGTCCCTGAGGTTAGGTACATTTGACATGGAAAAATGCGCCCAGCCCCCATAGGGAGTCATTTGGACACCCATGTGACCAATTTCCAGCCCCAAGTGCTTTAAAGCAACTTTTTCCACCTTCATTCCTGTTGTCGAATTGCCACGTGTCGTCCTCTTGACCACTGTGGAATTTGATGTCCCTCACGTCCCTGAGGTCAGGGACATCAGGTAATGAAAAATGCGCCCAAGCTTCTCCTTCCATGATTTCAAAAAATTCAAAAAATCTAACTGTCGCTCAGTGCTTCCAGATGCTTCCACTCCCGTGCACAGACAATCTTCATCCTTCCTCTGCAACATTCTACCATCATTACGCCATTGCAAATGCTCAGACCAGATCAACAAAGGAACTGAAATACCTTTTCCATGGTGATGCACAGGTCTCAGAAGGAATCCTCATCAAGCTAAGGAGAAATGAAGAACAACAAAGAAAAGAACAACAAAATCCCCATAGCTAAAAAATGGAAATCTAAACAAAGCTTGCAAACCAGTGCACGAATCAATGAACCGTTTATTGCTGTTCATTCCTCTATCCAAGACCATCAAGAAGACACCTTCAAAGTCCCCCCATGTGTGACAGAGCATCCACAACGAAGAAATCTCCTTTCCGGCTCAACGAAGAAAGAAGTGGGATTTTCGTCAAACCGATTGTCGGATCAAAGTAAGATCGCACGTGAAGCACCAGAAGAAAAAACCCACATCAAAAATATAATTTTCTTCGCAAACGGAGGAGAAAACCAGACCTGCAATTTTGAGGTCCATTAATGGCTATCGTACCCAGAAGCACTGCCAGGTCCAAAAATTAAAACTTTAAAATCTCCTGGATTATTAAGCGGGCGGGCCCGAAATTTCAAAGGGATGATATTGGGCAAAACCCATATCAAAAAACTTCGTTCCATGTCAATCCGACTCCCAGAGGCCAACTTTCTAAAAATAGCAGGTCTACTACATAGGAACTGCTATTTCGGGAAAGTCATTAACTGAAGAACCTGCGAAGGAGATGAAGATATCAGAGGTGCACTATAGCTGAGAATTCACCAGAATGGAAATTTTTGGCACTTACTAAAAATAGTAAGTGGGCCCTCGAACACCTGCTAAAAATAGAAATTTGATCCAAAGAAGTGAGGAACGTAGGGAGAAAGGGGAATCAAGGTCACAACACTCAGCTAAGGATCGAGGGAGTTACTTTTTTCACACTTACTAAAAATAGTAAGTTACACTCAAAGAGAAGTTTTGGCACAATGGGATGTACAAGGCTAATCATTCAGGGGGACATCATTGTTCGGGAGCATCCTAGCCATTTTTCACAGGGAATTCAAGATCCACCTTAGTTCATTCAACTGGGTGAGCGTTCGGGAGCTAATTTGGAGGAGTTTCACAGTGTGCAAGGAGTTCGAAGATTCAGAGTTTCACTGCATTTGGAGCTTTCCATCAACGAGGATCAACGGACTTCATCGGGCGACATCTACTCTTCTTCTTCTCTCTCTCTCTTTCTCTCTCCTCTTCCCCCAACTTTCTCTCGCTTTCAAATGTTCTAATTCTTCGTTGGGGTTTGCACTTTTTGATATGCCTTTAAGTCACTTAAAAGTGACTTTAGAAACATAATGTAAATTAAGTCGCCTTATTATTATAAAAGGGACTTAAATATTTAAAGTGGAATATGAACAGTCTTAAGTCATATTAAGGCATATGGAGGGTCATGAGGAAGACGATAAGTCACCTCTCATTCTATAAATTGTAACGCCATTCCCATTGCAAAGGGTTGGTAATTGATTTTGTAAACTCAAGAGTGTATTGAGAGAACAAAGGAGATAGCCAAATTCTTCTATTTTCCCCTTCTCAAAAATGTCTTCTATTCCCACACTATGTACAAATTTTGCTTGAGCTTCAATAAAGGAAGAAGGAATTTTAGCCTCTTTGATTGAGGAGTTTATTGGTACTTTGTGTTCATTAAGCTCTATTTAGTCTTGTTGTTGTTTTGCAGATTTGTTTTCTTCTGAAATTCAAGTGCATGTGATGAAACTTCTAACTGGTGTGCGCAAGCCTCTAATTTTCTACTTGCAACATTGGTTCTCCTACATCAATTCTCACTCCCTTTCCCACTTCCAGACAAAGTCTTCCCTAGCAAGAGATTGCTAGCTTTGCCGCAAGGTCAGTGGAGTGCCCCTGTTGGATCCCGGTCGAAAGGCCACCACAGAAATCCACTTTTTCACGCGCATGCACATCGGCGGTGCACTGCACCGTTAAGTAGAGGGACTTAGATTCCCAGAACGTTGGCAAGAAATCCACAAATTTGTCCACGACAAATTTTCTCGCCAATGAGCCTCCACATGGACTTCAATAAACCTTGTGACTTTTCCACTTTGCTTGCACTTCCACTTTCTTCTAAAGAAATGGTGATGGAGAGCGATTTGAATTGTTGAAGGGTCCCATTTGTGAGATAGGGTGTTGGGTTTTAGCCTTATTTGCTTCTGAAGCTAATGATCTAACATGACTCACATTAAATTTAGCTTGAACTCAATGTATGAAATCTTTATATTGGTTTCCTCCGAATTCAAATTTGCTATTGGACACCGCTTGACATCTTTGGATCTTCCCAAGTAATGGTACCGAACTCTAGTTACACTGCCTGTAATATTCCCATTGCACAAGGTGCATCTCATATTTAGTTTATTATCATCTCTTTGGACGATATATTTCATCTCCAAGGAACGATTGGTGCTAGACATCTTGACCCACCTTTCTTTCCCTTTACCTTCCAAGTTCCAACTATTCTCTGAACCTGCAAAAACAAATATTAGGACAACATTTTTAATTTTTTTACATACTAACGAATTAATAAAATTACGGTTTAATTTATAAATAAATATTATTATATTACAATATACTCAATATTGCATACGATTCCCAAATAAATTAATAATAATATTTATTTATAAAGACTATTCCCAAATAAATTAAAATTTTAACAATGTTTATAACTTTATAGTTTATAAAATTAGTAATTGTGAATTTGTGATTATCATTTCGAAGTGCAATATATATTATTATTTAGTAAATAATATTTACCAATTACCACAAACCGCAATATATATTATTATAATTTATTTAGTAAATAATATTTACCTATTACCAATGGCAATTAGCTAGACAAACGATAATGTACGGGTAGTGCAGACGCCGATACGGCAAATTTTTAAAAAATTACGCTTTTGTGCTTTTATATATATATATATATATTTAAAGAAGCCATACTTATTGAAATTTAATTCCATTCACATACTTATCGAAATTTATTATTTCTCTATCACATTATTTATCTGATAAGATTCAAGGAGTTTTGATTGTTCATGGTGACCTTCCTTGATCCATCAAAGATTATTGTATTTCGACATATTTGAAACATCATAACTAAGCAGAAAAATATGGATGAGGCACGATTAGTACGGAGACTGATTTGGAAAGCTATCCATTTTTAATTACTAATTTGTCTACAAAGCGATCAAAGCTCATGATTCTTTTGAAGATTGCAAGAAGTTCTTGGTCCAAAAAGGTGCAAAAATGGATTTTATTAAAATAAGAAAAATAATGCATCAATGCGTAGAGCTCGAGAAAATATACACTTTTAGAGAAAACGACACTTCAAACGAAGTCACGTAATGAAAGTTATGGCACATGCAAGTTTTTTCGCTACATCTTCCTGACCCTTTCCAAAAATGGACTTGCGATTTTTTCACCAAAAATCCAAAAAGGAAAGAATTGCCAAAAAGGGAAAGAACTTTGGCCGGGCTCGATGCACGTTGAACGCACGTATTGTCGGGGACAGATATGGAGGCACGGCCGCGTGCACCATTCCACACTGTATTTCCAAGCGACCCACAACTACTGCATTCACCTTTTTTTGCAGAGTGTTACGGGTTTTTAATGATTCCGCTTTAGCAATTAATAAATTATTGTGATTTCGAAAACCATATTCCATTCCATTCGCAAACCATATATTCGCAGTTATACTATATTTTTTTTGCAAATTTGCACTGCAGGGTTTGAGCACTTAGTATGGACTGATTTCGCATTTTATAGTTTTGCAAGGTTCGAGCACTTACCAATTACCAAGATTTCACTTTGTGGACTTATGAAGACCTCCAATGGCCGCATTTAAGGTCGCGTGCATTCCACACTTTTTGCAAGTGTCGGCGACTATATTCACGTTTTTTTGCTTCGCGTTTGGTTTTTAATGATTCCGCTTTAGTTTTTAGGGTTTCGGCTTTAGCTTTTACGTTTTTAGGTAAAACGTTTTAATTTTTCAACTAAAAAAATTTAGTCAAACATACCAACCGAACAAGTTCAGTTTTTCTAAAAAATTCGCTGCGAACCGAATTTTGCCCATGTTCGGGCGAATATGGTAACTATGGTCAAAACCCATTTAGTAAGTTTTAACCCATGCTCTCATGCGTTAACTCGGGTTAAGCAAGGTGAGTTAAGGAGTGGGTTAGCTTGGAGAAGGTGAGTATAAAGTAAATACTTAGTCATTTTTTAATCATTTTAAATGTTTTCCCTCTCTCCATTGCTGCTGGTATGCTGATATGCTGCCCATTTTTTCCAGAAACCCTCCATTGCCAAAACACCTTTTTGCTCATATCTCCTTCATCTTGGCTCTATTTTCCTTGAAATTTTCCCTGTAGCTTCTACTCCTGAACACCTTGAAGATGATGTAAACCTCATTGCCATTGATCCTCTAGTTTTTACAACAACCCCTTGAAGATTTCAGAAGAAAAACTTGCCTTTTCAAATCCTGGAAAATCGGAGGACAAAAACACTTGAAATTTGAAGCAGGAAATCAGATCAAAATTCCTAATCTAATGAAACAAATTTCATCTCAATCAGACACCCATAAGACATGATTCTATTTTTAGTAAGTTGGCATCTGAGCCTTACTGAAAATAGTAAATTTTGATACCAAAGAAAAAACAATTCGGAAACCCATGAGCTATCTCCAAGTCTAGAACTTAGCAAACTGCAAAATTGGAAAAATTGGAAAATTGGCTAAAAATAGTAACTAAGGGTGAGGTGTGACTTACTAAAAATAGTAAGTACTCTGATCAAACCCAAATTTCACACACACCTTCATCCCCTCATTCTGATCTTGAGTTTGGAATGGTGCATTCATTTTCTCTTTCCTCAATTTCATGGAATAATCAAGAAATATGTGACATCAAGGAAAGAACAATGGATGTTTCGGGAGAGAGAAAGAAGGCGGATGCTGATAATGTTGAATTATCTCCTTTTGTGAAGGTATATAAGAGGTCTAAGGTTGGAGAACATCCTCTGAACAAATTGAACCAAGTGAAATTGATCCTCCGGTCTCCTAATCATCCGGTGGATCCAGGTGTTCTGTTAAGGCAATTGAATCAGCTCATCTCAATCATGCCTTGGTCTCCCACCAAGCACCTGAGATGCCTAGTTTCATTTCCACACTTGCTTGAGCCTTTCTCATGGGTAAAGGACTTACTTGGAGAAGAATCCAGGACAATGCAACAAGCAGTGACACCTAACTTTGAGGCCATCTCGAAGTACATAAAGAATAAGAAGGGAAAGAGAGCACATGCAACTTCCTGTTTCTACACTAAGGCTTCCGGAGCTCAATATGTGGAGGTAGCACATCCAAAGGTAAATAAACCCGTGGGAGAAATGACATTTGATGATTATGCAATGATGAAGGTATCTTTGGGGCAAACCACTCATGAGGGTGATGCTCACTTATTCCAAGAGTCTTCAACAAGGATCCTTGCACGGAACGAGGAGTACAAGTAGACCATCAATCAATTGGAGAAACATGTTAAGACTTTGTCTTCATATGTACAATCCTTTCTTGAACCAAGCCCATCATCCTTTCCTCCGACCGAAGCAATCTCACTCATTCGTAGCTTCGATTCCCAAACAATCAAGAAAGCTTAGGTGTTCACCATGTAGGGAAGATCTAATGATAAATGGGTGAACATGATTATTGAAAAGGGGAAGACTTTGTTGCCTAAGGTGCTCTCATTGTTCCAATATGTCTCGGCTACTATGTCAAAGATAAGAGATACTAGGAAGGAGATTGAGAAAGAAAGGGCCATTTGGGAAAGTCTTCTCCCATTGGTCTCTGAGATGACCTATCTTGACTCTTACTTCTTAGTGAATCATAATGTGTTTTCATCCATTCTTTGAGAACTTGTCCCCCATTTGGTCCCGCACAATGATTACAAGGTGTGATGTGCTAAATGATGCCATTTCCGAGCTTGAGGCTGTGAAGAACATGTATCTGGGATTTTTGTAAGATTACCAAAAGTGTGCAAGAGCTAGGAACACCTTCACTTAATGAGAACACATCCTCAAAAGGACTCTTGATTTCCTTTCAAGAGCTAGTCCAGATAGCTGCAGGAGAACCCTCTTCATTCAATGAGAATACTTTGGAATCTCTCGCAGAGATTAGGGCTCTATTTCCAATCTTGCAAAAGATCATGAGAATTTGTTCACACAATGTAGAAGGCTTGGTAGCATTCCGAGACTTGGCTCAATACATTGGAACATGTGCACATCCCACATTCGAGAGAAGGTAGCAGTTGCAGTGGCTCAATTCAACAAGGAGGTCAAGGGCACAGAGTTCATCATCCAAGATCTTTCGCGAGAGCCTACGCGAGTTGATTCTTCATTAGAGGAGACTTCTCCATCAAATTGTTAGTCAACTCCTTTCTTCCTTTCTCTCTCACTCCCTCTTTCTTCTCTCCCTCTTTCTAATTCTTCATTGTAAGCAATCATTATATTTGTCTTATTCACTTAAGTGACTTCCTAATGTTGCATTGTAAAAGTCCCTTTTGATTTATAAAAGGGGACTTATTCACTCACTTCCTAAGAAGATGGAAATTCACAAGTGGAATAAGAACATGAAAAGTCATGTGGGGGTAGATGAAGAGACAATTCACAATGTTATAAATTGGAATGGCTTCTCCATTCCAAAGGGGCCTGAAAGTTTTACTTTTTCGTAGCAATTGTGGATTGTGGTTTGGATGTTGAGCTTTGTATCACCAACACAAGAAATAAAAGCTACATTTCTTCCATTTCCCTTTCTCATGTTTTCCTCTATTCATTCTCTTTTTGCACTTTACAAGCATAGTGATCAAGAAGGAACTTTGTATCCTTGATTGATGAACCTAAAGAATCGTGTCTCTAGTTTGTTAGTCTTGTTAATTGCATTGTTGTTTTCCTCTAATTGAATGTTGAACTAATCGGTTATTGTGTGTGAACTCTACTAGTGCCTACTCACAACAATAACCTTCCCTTTCTTAATTTCTCTCCTTTATCCCTCATCACTACAAATTCCTCCCTTGTACCCCATACAAGCACTTTGCCACAAGTTTAGTGAAGTGTTCTTGTGTGATCCTCGGCCTATTTGGCCCCCACAAAAATAGATTAGTTTACATTCAATAATGGGAGCCTCCCCATACACAAGGAGGGGTGTAGCCCCGTGAGCATTGGTGGAAACACATAATTTGCAACACGACAAATTATTTCACCAAGGGGTTTCCAAGTATTACTTAGAATAAGCCCATCATCCTTATTTAAATTGTTTGGAACCTTCTCTATCCGAAGTGCTTCATGAAACATTAAAAAAGAGATCTTGTCGGCTTTTAAATTTAAAAAAGTGAACTTTTACATTTTTATTTTTTGTTTTTCAGTTGAAAATATAAATTAAAAAGACAAAAGTCTTTGAAAAGCGTTCTCCAAGCCTTTACGCACTTGCTAACCACATTGGGGCAGCCGCACCAACCTATCTACCGCATCAGCCATCCACACAGCTCCTCGCTAGAGATGACCCCTACACCAAACCCCTATGTCCTACCCACACATCTACCCCTATGACATCTACAGCCCAGGCACCCTAAACCCAACCCCCTATGGCCCCTCACATCCCCACCACATGACCATCGGGACGATAAAACAATACTGCCACGTCCTACCCCTCTCATGCTACCTACAATCCACAACACTATTGTTGTACTTTTTTATGTGCGGATGGGCGTGACCAGTGCTTTTCTTCACATTGATTTTCAAGAGGAGATCTATATGTAGCATCATCCTAGATTTATACAAGACTCCTCACTTGTATGTCACTTGAAGAGACCCCTTTATGGCCTTAAAAAAACCTCTTGAGCTTGGTATGTAGAATGGGACTCCTCCCTTTTCTCATCGGGTTCTCTCGTTGTCAACCCCGACCCCATTACTTACAGCAGCATCATGTTCATCTTCCATTTGTTCATTCCGAGGATGACCTCACTCTCATAGGCAATTTATATTCACTTTTTCACCTCCAACAATAGATTGAGATGCAAGACTTGGGCATTTTACACTATTTCCTTGGTATAGAAATTACTCACTTTGACTCGGGAATCTCTCTCTCAAGCCAAGTACGCATTAAATGTTTTGGCCAGATATGACATCACTGATTGTTAACCTAAACCTATGCCATTTTTGTTTGGATTCAAGCTCACAACCAAGTGCTCTATACTCTTGCTTGATGCTACGTTGTATAGGCAGCTAGTTGGCCACCTTATTTATTTGACTCACAACTGCCCAACTATTTCTTTTGTCGTCGGCGTGGTTTCTCACTTTATGCAAGAACTCATGAGCTCCTTTGGAAATCTGCAAAGCAGATTACCCTTTATATCAAGGGAACCCGTACATATGGCATTCATCATTCAGCAGGTTCTTCTACAGAGTTAGTAAGTTATATTGACTTCAATTGGACGGGCAATGTTGATAAAAGTAAGTCGACTTCGATTGGACAGGCGATGATGATGAATGCAAGTCCACTTCAGGCTATGTTTTTCATCTTGGCTTGAGTCCTATTGTTTGGTCCAGCAAGAAGCAGCATGTTCTAGCCATTTCATCCACATAGTCAGTGTATCAAGGAGCCATCAATGCCACCACAAAGTCCCCTTGAATCCACCAGATCTTGTTAGAGTTCGGCATTGAGCAACATCAGCCTACTACCCTTTGTTGCAACAAACCAGAACGAGATCCACATCTCCAAAAATCCTATGGAATATCAGTGGACCAAACACATAAAGGACCACATGCACTATATTCAGCAGCTAATTCATGAGCACGTCATTGATCCCCAATTGTTCGCACAGAGTTATAGGTAGTAGAAATCTTCACTAAACCTCTCACTAAAAGCAAGTATGTTCATCTTCGAGCACTACTAGAGGTGAAGGAAGTTGTCCTTCAAGGGTGGTGTGAGTCCTTCCTTCTTCAGCATATTATACATAGGTACCTCATCAGATCTTGATGCTAGGACCCATATTACAGGTTGAGCCTCAATAAAATTGTAACCTCCCTAAGTTGCACTTAAGGGGAATGCTGGTGTAAGTTTTTAACTATGCCATGGTACTTAAGTTTGTTTAGGTTAGTGAGTGATTTCCCTAGGTTTTCATTTTCTGTTATTTTGTAATATAAGAAATAGGAAATACCAAAAGGATGTGCACCTACCATGCACCCCCTTTATGCATTTTTAGAATGTCCTAATTGGACCACATGTTGTATTTGACCACATCAGATATTGGCCAGCTATATGTACTAAGTAAAGTAGGCCAACCATATGCACTAAATGTGGGTATCCTGCTCTTATAAAAACAAGGCTTCCCCTCTCATTTGAGCATGAATGATGTAAAACTCCTTGAGAGGAGCTTTCTTAGAGTAATAGGAGTAATGTTATTCTATCAATTTGTATTGCAGATTATCTTTTGTGGTTCATGCAAAAGTGCTGATCCTAGTTTGTAGAAGAATGAGGTGACACTTGTTTATGCAAGAGTGTTGATCCTAGTTTATAAAAGGTTGTGATAAAATGAGTGTTGTCCAACATATGCACTTCTCTTATAGTGATTAACCAAAGATGTAAAGACGGAGGACTTGATGAAGACCAGGAAAGCTACTTATCTTCCATATGCAGTAATTACATTCTAGCATCAATGAACAATATTGTTTCTATATCTTATTTGTAAAGATCCTAACTATTTTCGTTTGGTTTCAATCTTACAATCCATGGAATTCATGACCACTGGATTCTAAATAACAACCAAAGAGGCAAGATAATGTAATGAATATTTACCGATAATTGCAGATACTGTGACATGAGGCTGGGAAAGAAACAAATTGTAAGGCTTTCGGCGTTTTTTCAGGCTACTTTGATCTTTCCAGATCCTAGCATGCTTCTCAATGGAAACAGCAGCTTTAGCACATAAGCCAGGTGATACAACCCAAGGAATTTCTGCGCCGTCTTTGTTATCACACTCCTGAGGAAGTCCAGAATTGTGACGAATACCAAGGCGGTATCTCAGACCTGAATCAGACTCACGTGATTCAAAATTTATCGATGTTGACAGGGGCGCATTCCAAGAAGAGCCTTGTGTTTGAACAAACCGTCCATGCCAGGAAGTTTCTATGGATACATCATGTTGCTGAAGCTGCATCAGTTTTAAAAAGACACAAGTTTATAAGGGGCAACAGCAAAATGTACTTCCATAACAAACTTGAAGGTTGAGTTTTCCAAAACACATGCATAACACCAAACCAGAAAGGAAATGAATGATGTTCTCAATTATATTTGAGAAGAGTCTCGGTCATGTCTCAAAACCTAAAAATGACAAGTGCAGCAGCACTTAAAAAACCAAGAGACATTCATAAGAACAAATGTTAACATTGTAAAGCATTGCAAGATTCTTGATAAACGGCAATGAAGAATAGAAAAAATGCAGTTCAATAGTCAAAAAGCTAAAGGAGATCTCGTTCTAGCAAAAGAAACATGATGCTACAAAAAGCATTAAGATCAAAATATTTCCATTACTACGGCTAAACATGGTAAGAAACTAGTTGAATTTATCCAAAAGCTTGCTTATAGCAGACAGATTTCGAACCTCCTAGTCACTACATCATACAGAACTATTGAATTCACCTGCCTTGTGATGAAGGACAGCCCTTGCATGACAATCCTTATCATTAGAAGATAGCTCTGAACATGCAATCAGAGAGGTACGCCGCCAAACAAAATTCGTGAACTGAATCCATAGGCATAAAGGGACTGATCCAAAAGACATCGAAACAGACTTCTTTTTGAACCTGCAGAGTGCTGAATGTTTTCTGATATCTTCTCTTTCCGAACAGAAAGAAGTTTCTGAATACGAAATTGACCTGTAAGAGTAGCCCACCTACGTAACAATTTATGGAATAAAATAATAAGCACACTGAACTCTTTCAAATGAATTCTAACCTCCAGTCATTGAAAACAGCATACCTTCATCTACAGAGCCCACTTCTAACAAATCATTGGTCAGTAAATAGAAAAAGATGGCACATTTAAGACCATTCTATCACAAAAAGCCACTGTTTTTAAAGTGAAGGATCTGTTCAGAAGCATTGAAAGTATATGCTGAATTAAACCAATAGGAGTGTTATTTGAACACAACCCTTACATAAATACTTTTCAATAAGAAAGAAGGAAAGAAATCATATTGGCGTTCACTGGTACAAAAATATATATCAGAGGCTATCAAATGCCTGATGCCTTGTATGAATCTCACTGGAACTCCTGGGCCTCTTCAATCCAAGGACACAAAACTAATCACAACTATCCTTGAGAGAAAAGTTCAGTTATGCTTGCGAATTTGGTACTAATTAGTCTATGATCGCATGATCATAGGGCTAATTCAACTATGGTAAAGAAGATAGAAAAAGTTTTGGACTATAAATTGTGGCATAAATTGCTTCTATGTTGGTAGATAGAGGAAACATCTGGCTAATTATTACAAAATAGCTTTGCGTCTTAGTTTAAATTTATGTTCCATAGAGGGTATAAGAGACAACATTTATATGTCAAATTTTATTTTCCATGTTCAGGACAGGTTTCAAAATTCAGCCAGGTTATCAATATTCTTTCTGAATTAAAATTTATTTATTTGTACTATTTAGTCCAGAAGCTTAACTTGCCTTAACAGAGAGTGAAAGTCATCTTTGAAACAATTATCTTGAATACAAATATACTGTATTTGGGTCAACACATCCAAATGTAAATTACAAAGCTTTGATTCTGAAATAAGCTCCAGAGTCCAGACATTACAGTCTAGATCAGTCTGAAAAGCTTTTCAAGGTAGAGATCAAAGTAAAGGAGGATATTTTCCTCAACCATAATGCATGGAGTCATAGACCCAGAAAAAATAACAGTATACCACTGGATCTTTTTGGTAGACAAGCTGATATGGATGTGCTTTAGTTGGAAACTTGGGCACCTACAAAGCCATGTTCTACAGGTTTTGGGGACCAGTCCCAGTACAGTATGCACCGAGCCCCAGTACAATATGCATCCCAGAGTTTGGCCTAGGTAAGGCCCGACCTGCCTGGATATGCCCAGGTTTGCCAAAGAACAAACACAGGCGTACTCAGGCAGACCAGGGCATACCCAGGCTGTAACAACTTTTTTCATTTTCTTACTTATTTTTCATTCTTTGACTTGACTAAAAAAACAGAAGGTAAACTAAAAGTCCACAAAAACTCTAAAATCTAACTTGCATTGCATTTTATCGAATCAAAAAAGAAAACAATACCTCTCATTGCGTACCTTTTATGAATGCTTACAGCTGAAACAGGGATGAGTATGCCATTTTTCAGAAAAATAGGAGACATGTGCTCGAAGAGGGCCAAAAATTATAATTTTACACTTATTTAAATATACATGTAAATTTTAAAGAAAAAGATATTACACAACCTAATATAGCCCAAGAAAAACCCTAATAACTTTTTAAAGTGAAGATAATGGATGTTGATAAAATTGATATTTCCTCACCATATCTAAGGTCAAGAGTACAAAATATTATTTTTAAAACAATGAATGCAAGTCTCTAAAACAAGCACCAATGAGTATTAGTCTCTGCGACGAACATCGAGTATCAGTCTCCAAGACACATCTCTGGTGGTAGGAGACAAGTCTCTATGCAACATAGTGTTTTTCAAGTATGTTGATTGTGAGAGGTAGGTGATAGATGCACCATTCGTAACAGAAATTCTCATAGAATCCATTAAGGCAATCGTGCCTCAAAATGGTGTCCAAGTCGTAACAAACAACACTAAAATTTGCAAAGCCACGGGAAAAACAGTATTTATTTATTTCAAATCAGCTTTAATCTGCAATAATCTGATTTTTTTAATTAAAACAGCAACCACAATATGTAGGAAAAACAGTATTTATTTATTTCAAATCAGCTTTAATAAAAACACTAGAATGTCTGAATACAATTTTTCTCACAAAAGATAGGAACATGCAAACTGCTTTGACTGAACACTGCTTCCAGATATGGCGCCAGTACTGAAATTCGTTCCTAGAGGGGGACATCCTAGCTGTACTTGTTGTTCTGGATGCTAAAACAGCCCTGAATATGATGCCCTAGCTGAACTAGATGAACACTTGTACCCTAAATGACCACTGCAACCCCTGAATGGAATTGTCAAGCTTAGATATGAGGGATTCTGTCCTCAAATCTGTATGCAAATGAGGGTTTTTCGTCCTCTATTGCTGATGCAGAAGCAGAAGCTACTTGTAGACAATGAAGTAGTTGATAAATTTCCAAGATGATTGTAATAATAAACCCCAAATCTGCCTTTATAACTTCCAAGGCCTTCTCCAAAGTTGGCACCCCCTCCTAAAAATAGGAATAAACAATATAAAATTGTTTTATCCTCTCTCCCATGTTGGCACTCCATCCTAAAAATAGGAATAAACAATATTAATTTGTTATATCCTCTCTCCATCTTAAAAATAGGATCTTGATGCTCATGTGGCCTATTCTATCTTTGGCGCCCCATAATAGAATGCTTTATTTAATTATTATTCTATCTTTGGCGCCCCATAATAGAAGTTCATCATTCTATTATTATTTTATTCTATTTTTGTTTTTGGATTAATAATATAATTTAAGTGTCATTTTTCCAATTAAAATATAAAAGTACCCTTGGACCACTTAAATTAATTTATTTCCCTCTTTAATTTCCTCTTAGCCTACGGAAAATAATAAGAATAGGCTTCGGGTATCTAGAATTAATTAATTCTAAAAATGGGACATTACAGTCCGCCCTTCCCAGAATTGCTTGCCCTCAAGCAATTGCAAGTCCCTTCTGCAAATACCAGGATCCCAAACTCTCATGTTCACACAATTTGGAACTTGTATGAATGGATCTATGTGCCCTTTGCCACTCAAAGTGTTCTTCACTCTATCACCATTTCCACTATGTTGTCCATGATGACCACACATCTGAAATGACTTAGTAGGAAGCAACAAATCCACAACACTTTCATACCTTTGGTTGTCCTCAACTTGTTCACTTTCCTTTGTCGAATGAAGCTTGGTTGAGATATCTTTAGCATCCCCAACCTTGTGACATGGAACTTCTAGTTAGGATCAACATTGTTTTTACCTTGAACTCTTCACATTCAACAAGTGAATCTTGTTGATGCATGCAAACCTAGAAGTCAATAAAACATCGTCATGATTATTGTTAAAGTCATGAACACAGTCAATTTACTTCTCACAGGTTGTTCTGAAAATTCCAACAAACTAAAAATCAACATTAGCAACCGCTAAAGCCCTTTTTTCATGTTCATGCCCCTCACCATGGTCTTCTTCGAACTCCAACCCAAAACCTTCTTGCAGATCTGTAATGTCCCATTTTTCAAGCTAGTTGCTACGGAAGACCTTATCCCATTCCTTCTTCATGGGACTAGGATTTGGAGCTAGAGGAAAGTTGTCTGAAGATATCTAGATTAGTTTTAGGAAATATTGCACTATTTTATGTTGTATTCCTATTGGATGCCTAGCACTCCAATAGATGAAATAAATTACTTAGTTGTTTTGTGAGCACATATGCTCAAATTATAAATTGACTTTAATATTATAAGGTCGGCCATAAGTTATGATGTAGCACCCTTATGTTATAAAAGGAGGATGTTTGGTCATTATGTCATATGATTAATCATATTATTTCTTCTTGGTAAAGGTTGTACCTTTCCTATCTCTCTCATCAAGGACGAAAACCTTTGTTTAAGATCCCTTCAAGGATGAAAACCCTTGATGGTGGAACCGCCTTGGGACGAAAACCCTCAAGGAAGGATATTTGGAATCATTGAATATCTAAAGGTATTTGGAGTTGATATCTTTCCATCTAGCCCTTGGTGACTTACATCAAGAGCATTTTGGTGGTATTTTGATGGATGTATGGTTTGATTCTTGCATGGATGGACTTGTACCGATTTCTAAAGGTGAAATCAATTATTTCTTTGCCTATTGAGCCAATAATTCAACCTTTCCAAGTGGGGTGAATTATATAGGAGTGGGGTTTGCATTGATTTGAAGGGTTTCTCCATGTTTGTTTTGCATCATTCAATTCCTCATAACTTATAAGGGTGAAATCTACAATTTGGTGATTTTAGGAGTTGTCTAAGAGCTATATCCATCCCTTGGTTGTGGTTGCTTGTTTGTTGTCATAAAATTACTTCAAGCAACCGGGTGTAATCACTTGTTTTTTTCATTTCTTTGATGTAAATTGGATTGATAAATGTTGTCGTGATTAGATTAATTATTTAGAAGCATTTTCAGCGGTTATTACATGGTTGTATGATGAGTTGAAATCCCTATATTGTTCGTTGTTAGGGTTTTCGATATTTTTAGATTAGTTGTTATAAAAATCAAATTCCTCTCAAGTGGGATTGGTGTTGTTTCCAATTTTTCAGTTTCAAGCCTAGAAAAGGAAATTACAAGATCTAATTTTTTCTTCGATTCATGCCCCACGATTTCTTCCTCTCCTCATCACTAAGGGAGAACTCTTATTAGATCCATCAAAAATAGGGAGTGACAACTTCCCTAAAGCTTGTTGCAGGTCTCTCTGATTAGTTTGTGGCCTAGGTTCAACTCTTGGTCCACCCTTGCTTTCCTTCAAATTAATAAAATTGGTGAGGGATATGGCATCTCTAATCTCACTGGGAAGTACCTTGTACTCCTCATAGCTAGCAACAATATCATCTACTATGGTAGGCTGAATTTTTGCCTCCCAAATTGCTTCCTCTCTACGTAGGAAGTTAGGTTGCTAGAAGGGCCTAACAATAGAACCAATGGTTGTCCTTTGATAGGGCTGGTTATGGTTCACTCTTGAAGAGCTTCCCTCACCGTTTGGAGCCCTTTGCACATTCGTGCCCTGCATAACTTGGATTAATTGACCCATCATATCAGCTAACTTGTCTTGTCCTTGAACAAGCCTATCAAAGATTGCCTCCTTTAGATCCTTGTTACCCATGACTTTTGGTTGTTCTAGAGCTAAAACGGACTCGAATATGATGCCCTAGATCAATCGGATGAACACTTGTACCTAATTGACCCACTACAACCCCCGAATGGAATTGTCAAGCTTAGATATGAGGGATTCCATCCTCAGATCTATATGAAAATGAGGGTTTATGTCCTCTATTGTTGATGCAAAAGCAGAAGTTGTTTGCAAACAATGAAGTAGTTGATAAATTTTCAAGATGATTGTAATAATAAACCCCAAATCTGTCTTTATAACTTCCAAGGCCTTCTCCAAAGTTGGTGTCCCCTCCTAAAAATAGGAATAAACAATATAAAATTGTTTTATCCTCTCTCCCATGTTGGCGCTCCATCCTAAAAATAGGAATAAACAATATAAAATTGCTTTATCCTCTCTCCATCCTAAAAATAGGATCTTGATGCTCATGCAACCCATTCTATCTTTGGCACCCCATAATAGAAAGTTTTATTTAATTATTAAGACTTTTATTTATTGATTTCAATCAACTACATAAAAGAAATCCCAGAGTGTCTGAAGACATTTATTTCCTCACAATCAATGGTCTAAATGGAATGATAGATGGAGGAGAAGAGCATGCAGACTTATTTGACTTAAATTTGCCACCAGCTGATTGAATCCCTAGTTGTACTTGTTTTGGATGTAGAATTAAACTTGAAAAACATGCCCTAACTGCACCAGATGAACACGTGTACCTTAAATGACCACTGCAACCCCTAAATGGAATTGTCAAGCTCGGATGTGAGGGATTTCCTCCTCAAATCTATATGCAAATGAAGGCTTTTGTCCTTTATTGTTGATGCAGAAGTAGAAGTGATGCAAGGGCATCCTATGACTTAGGTAAAACCTACACTAGAGAGGGAGATGCACGCAAGTATCGAAGGACGCGTGGGAAAAGTGGAGGAGCCAACACAAAGGAGAGAGAAGCGGGGAAAGGTTCGGGCGCGTGACTATAAAAGCCAGAGGAGACCACCAAGTTGTGGTTGTTAGAGGTTGTGGTTGGCGTGGAAAAGCAAAAGAGTGGTGGTTACGGCCGCAAAGGGGTCGATTTGGTCGAGACCGAGGGCAAGGTGAGTTAGGACGGCCGGAGGGACCAAGTAAAGGTCGGGATCGGCCATTAAGCCGAGAGAGTGAGGTGAGATGAGCCTAGTTTAGCCCTTGAGGCACCAACAGTTGTAATCCTTAGAGGGAAAACATTGTAGATGTCGTATGGCCATTAAAGGTAATAGATGGAACATAAATAGTTCCACATCCATGTAGTGAACTTTGAGGCAAGCTGAGAGTACCCGATAGAGCCCACCCTATCGAGAACTAGAAGTAATTGATAAATTGGGCCAATTTTTTTTTCGTTTTCTTTTTTAAAAGATCAAAGTACACGTTAAGGTTAAGGTAAACCAAATCATTTAAAGCAACTCTAACCAAGAATGGCGCCGATGATGGCGAGCATATGGGAGAGGATCTTCTAAGTGGAACTCAAGCCAAGTATGTGCTACCCGATCAGTATGGAGTGAGGGGCGACCATCGGCACTTGAGTGTTACGAATACTAATCTTCTACCTAAATGCGAATGGGAACTCAACGCCAAGTATGTGCTTTACCCAACCCAAAGTATGGAGTGAGGGCGACCATATGACGGAGTACGAGAAAACTATGCTTGAAAAGAAATGCGGAAAGCTGGAAATACTCAACACCCAGAATGTGCTTGCTAACCCAGAATGGGATAGTAGCTACCATAGGGCGGAGGTCAAATTAAAACAATATCAACTGCTGAAAGTAAGAAGGGCATTACAGTATGATAAGCAAGAATCTAAGTTGCTGCCAGTACTACTGCCAGCTTACAATATAAATGGTGAGATCTTGCTAACAATACGAATCAGATTAAGATGCAGTTTTCTCCGAGCTGTTATGACAGTTCTGTATTTTTTCATATAACCAGCAGCACACAGATTTCTGGAATAGCTCAGAATATAACCAGCAGCACACAGATTTCTGGAATAGCTCAGAAATTCCGTAAAACTTATTCAAATAACTCGACGTCGATTACAAAGCACTATTAGCAAGAGGGCGCTCAGACTAACCCCCAAAAACAGACTCAAAATACAGGCTATATTAAATGCACGAATTTCAAGACACCATGAATGGTACGGCCCAGCAAACAGGGGCGATTTTGCTTTAAAAAATCAGATTTGTCTTCCAGATTCTACCTTGCATACATGGGCGCTAGCCAAGAAGGAAAGAATGAAACAATACCCACCATGAATTTTTGTCTTTTTGGATTTATGAGTAAAACATCGAAATTTGAAGCAAAAGTGCGTAAACCAGAAAACTCTAATATGTAAAAACTGAACCTAATTAGACAAATGCAGATTACACGGCACTAAATCCACTAATCCAATCTAGAGTAAAATCACCACTAGTTGTTGTCTTACAAACATGAAGCGATGCCCGAGCTAGGAGGCCTTCATTCCTCGAAGCAAACCCAGAGCCAATGGCCATAACAATATTAGTCAAAAGATGATGAATGATGCTCAAAGATGTTGACTTCACGAAACCCTAAAAACACTTCAACATCCAAACCCTAATCCTTTCTCCAAAATGGCGCCCTTTTCCTTTCAAGCTTAATATTGATACCTTGAAAAATGCGCCCACCTTAAACTTCTTTGTGACTTTGGAAATTAATAAAATAATCTTAATGAAGGCGCCTCCCTCAAGAAACCCACTTTTCAAAACAACATAAAGTCGATAGACTATAAAGGGGTCAACGTTCGAATATAATATTAAAGCGTGACCTTTAATTAAATATATCAACTTAACTCTTCAATCATGCCCTGAAGCCAATAATGACCAAGTAATTGATAAATCAAGTAGAAGTCAACCAAGTTGAACCCAATCGAAAAGCGCCTAAAAATAGAATTTACTAAAAATAGTAAATTCCAAAAATACTCGGAATGCCGAAATGAACATACCCGCTGCGAAGCTTTCGGAAAATAGAAAGAATCCGCCTTTGAATCCACCAACTCGAGCAAAGACATCCTCAAAAATCCTAATTTACCTTGACTAGCCTTCGGGTTTTTAGAAAAAGGCCACAGTCCTTTGGAAAGATCGTGTCGAGAAGGGGACATTACATAAATTTCCAAAATGAATGAATAATAAACCCCAAATCTGCCTTTATAACTTCCAAGGCCCTCTCCAAAGTTGGTGCCCCCTCCTAAAAATAGGAATAAACAATATAAAATTGTTTTATCCTCTCTCCATCCTAAAAATAGGATCTTGATGCTCATGCAACCCATTCTATCTTTGGCGCCCCATAATAGAATGCTTTATTTAATTATTATTCTATCTTTGGCGCCCCCAAAAATAGAAGTTCTTTATTTTATTATTATTTTATTCCACTTTTGCTTTTTGGATTAAAATATAATTCAAGTGTCCTTTTTCCAAATAAAATATAAAAATACCCTTGGACCACTTAAATTAATTTATTTTCCTCTTTAATTCCCTTAGCCTACAAAAATAAAAAGAATAGGCTTCGGGTATCCAAAATCAATTAATTTTGAAAAGGGGACATTACAGAGCATGACCGAGGTTTCATGGCGTACATTCTAGCATGACCGAGGTTTGATGGGGTACATTCATATGTCATGAGGTTTGATGCAATACACTCTAGCATGGTCGAGGCCTAAAAGGGTCCAATCAAGCATGACCCAAGATCAATGAACTACATTTGGGTTTGACCCAAGTTTAGTGGGGTATCTTTGAGTAAAGACAAGGTTAAGTAGCGTGAAATGTGAATTCAAATGTGATCCAAGTTTAATGGGGTACACTAGAGCATGACCGAGGCTTAAGGAGGTACATTCAAGAGTAACCGAGGTTTAAGGGGTGCATTTGAGCATGACCAAGATTTAATGGGTATATTCAAACAACATTGATGTTATAGAATACATTCAAGGGTGACCGGTTTAATTGGGTACATTTGAGCGTGACATCAAGTGTTGTCTAAGTTTTATGGGGTACAATGGAGCTTGACACAAATTTAATTGGATACATTCAAGCATGAGCAACATTCAATTGGCTACATTCGAGCATGATTGAGGTTTAATGAGGATAAATTCAAGCATGACCGAGGTTTAAAGAGGTACATTCCATTGGGACTGAGTTTAAAGGGGCTATATTCGAGCATCACCCATGTTTAATGGGGTACATTTGAGGGTAATAAGTTTGATGTGGTGCTTTGAAGTGTGACCTAAGTTTCATTGGGTACATTTGAGAACGACTGAGGTTAAATGGGATAGACCCAAGCATGAGCAAATCTTGATGGAGCATCTTTTAGCATGACTGAGGTTTTATGGAGTACATTCAGGCATGAAATAGGTTTAATAAAGTACATTTGAGTGTGACCATGGTTTAATGGGGTGCATTCAAACATAATCTAGGTTTAATGGGGTAGAATTCTGAATGGAGTGTGACACGAGTTTAATTGGGTACATTCAAACATGGCCAAAGCTTAATGGGCTCATTCAAGCATGATCAAGGTTTAGTGAGGATATATTTGAGTGGGGCCGAAGTTTAATGAGGTACATTCAATCATGACCAAGTGTTAAGCAGGTACATTTGAGTATCACCCAGGTTTAATGGGGTATATTCATGCATAATAAGTTTAATGTGGTGCTTTGAAGTGTGACCCAAGTTTAATTGGGCATTTTTCAGCATGAACAGGGTTAAATGGAATACACTTGCGCATGACCCAAGTTTAATTGGATAAATTTGAGCAGGAACGAAGTTAAATGGAATACATTACCCAAGTTTAATTAGATACATTTGCGCATGACTGAGGCTAAATGGAATATAGTAGAGCATGAACCAAGTGCGACTGAGGCTTATAACGGGGTACATTTGAGTGTGACCCAAATTAAATGGTGTATCTTCCAACATGAGAAGAGTTTAATTGGATGCATTCCAGAGCGATTCAAGTTTAAAAAATCCGAAAAATGTGCGACCAAAGGTTACCCCATACCAGAATGTCTTCAAACAGCTGCCCATAACCTCGACCAGGATTTATCAAAGAAAAAAAGAACATGCATGTATTTCTTAGCAAATAAATATAAGGATAGAGCTAACGAATTACCAGTTGAGGCCTTGGAGAGAGGCTAGCGTTCGATCGAGTGCGAGTCCACCTTGGCCAGGAGAGTAGGAGGGCAAAAGTGGAAGATTGAGAAAGCGGTGCATAAACATTACTTGGCGAGGCCTGGAGAGCTTGGAAGACTGTGTAAGGGTCAGAGGAACAGCTCCCTCCCCAGGCAACGTCCCCACTAATCCATCCATTGTGGTGGGGGACGCTAACTCCATGTCCCAGAAATGGGCACCCATTGCGCCCCTCGTTGTACCCATTTTATTATTACGCCCTCCTCTTCCTACTATTAATCCTTTGCTTCTTAAACCCTACTAAGAAATTGCTTCTTAAACCCTACTAAGAAAATGCCTAAACTTACGGGCAAGACTGCAGTGAAATTGATCCCTTTGCAATTTTACTGCCGACAGCATAAAATTATCCAGTGTTTTTTCAAATAAATTCTCAACCGAGCGAGCAGTGATGTTGTGGAAGCTGCAACTTTGTTCCTACCGGAAATTAACAAAATTATATATAATTACAGGTACTCGTTTATATCGGAATTGTGTGTAATATTGTTAACAATACACGTTGCACTAAGTTTCCCCTTCGACTCTTAGATTCTTGGTTGAATTTGACGTCCATCCACGTCTCTCAAACAATTTTTGGGTGACGGTAATCTTTCAAGAATCTCTTTCAAAATTTCAAAACAATGTTATTTATATACTAGCAATTGCAAATGAGTTGCAAGTTACGCCGGAGAGGGCTTGAATTTTATGTGTATAATATGGTTTGGATGTAAAATATATTCTATGATCTATGATAGATGTTTGAGTGAAGAACATAAGTTACATTTTGTTAAACAATTCACATGTCTTTATGTAAGGTTCCACATTCTGCATACATGTCTATCAAAACATTTGCAACTATATCTAACAAAATTCCTCTATATTTTGGCACAGGTTGGGAGCACTTTGGCAAATTTAAACTAATTGGGTTGGAGCCTGTTTGTTGCATATGGTGAAACAAGGCGAGGAGTATGCTGGCAAATGTAAACAGGAGTAGAATCGGATGGATACTGACCAAATGGGATTGTTGTCTACGCTTTGGGAACATTTAAATGCCAAAATATGAACTTTTGTAAATAATCGCCAAGTGTTCAACCAAATGATACAACATGTTATCTTTTAAATGAATATCATAATTGTATCTTACAGAAGACATGGTCATCGTCAAGAGACATTGTGATTGTTTCATCAAATAAAACAACTGTATATTCACCCCGATCAACTCACCTATACCAACATACGTGTGGCGCATAACAAAATACGAGCTTTATAGCAACGTACGGACATCCATCAAGGCATAGTAGGCAATGTTTTTTTTGTTGGAAGTTACTATATTGTCCTCTCCCCATCACACAAACTTAAAATAGCAAAATTACAACTCCAATAAACTAAACATTGTTATCCTCTCCGGCGTAAATTGCAACTCAAACTACCACATATCCTTAAAATCTGGTCTTTTTGGGACAAGGCTCTTCAAGACACACAATGCCTTCCCTTCCAAAGTTTCTCAAGTGGCTCGCAAAAACATAACTCATATTGTTATGCAAGACAGCGCTACGGGGTCATATGCCACATCCCTAGCAAAACTGGCCCAGTCTGTGAAGTCCCTAGATGCTATCAGTAGAGACTTTCAAAGAGTTTGAGACTGTCTACAACAAACTGACCGACACAGAGTTGGCAGTTGTGTCTTCTGTAGTCAAGCTTGAGAATCAAATTTCTCTTGGTCCTTCACAAAATCAATGCAATGTTTTTTGTCGATTTAAGTCATATCTTCTGCTAGAGTGTTTCCTTAATAAAATAAAATATGAAATGCATTTTACAAGATCTGCAAGAAATAAAAAACCAAGCAGAAGAATTTATACGGCGATGGCACCCCATATAATAAATCAAACCAAAGTATTATATTTAGCATACGCATGCAAATGAGTACAAGCCACAATCTAGTAGCAGCGCCAAATGGGAAAGAAATGGTGAATGATCCACCGTCTAGCCTAATACAAAAACCAAGAACACGTTTGCCGTGAATTGGCGCAATAAAGTATCCGTCACTTGACAGAACTTGGTTTCCCAGTCAGGAGGGCGAACTGCCTCGAAACCAAGACTAGGAGCCTTGTCCTGTGACCCTAGTCCATTCTTCCCCTCTTTCCAGTCAACCACGTACGCAGGCGCTCGTCTCCTGAACTTTTTTTTGAACTCGCTCCACGCCTGGTATTTGTAGTGGTTAATCACCGCCTCACTCGGTTTGACGCCCACCGTTTTATAACCTGGCTTGAGCTCGAAGTGATGTACAACATTCATCAAAGACAGAGAGGATGCCTCCAGCAGCAGGATGGACTTGTGACGCCGCTCTTCTCTTTCTCTGCAAGTGTAACCCTGCGTCACCCCCGCCACCGGGTGCTCCTTCAGAGTTGACGCCCCAAAGTTTCTGCATTTCATGGATACTTGCCCTACCCTGTTGGAGGAGGAGGTTTTATTTAAAAGCATGATTTTCAGGGCATTTGAGGAAGCCACTGGATCCTGCGCAACAATGTTTTCAGGGTGATTTTTCCACCGGAAAGCTGAGATTGGAGGTGTTGCGGCGGGTGGGCGCACCTGAAAACCTCCTGAGCTGAGACCGTGACGGCGGTTTCGGCTGTGTTACTGAAGACGCAACGAAGGGTTTGCGGCGCGGCGTTGATGCCCTGTCTTGTGTTGATTCCTTTGGCGAACAAGATCACGTCCGTCTCACTAACCGCGCTCTCTGAAACTATGTGATTCCACTTCATTTATAAATTGAAAACCCATCAAGAAGAATTTCCCAACTTTAAAAATATTCCACCACTTTTTATTTCCTCTTAAGTTAAAATTTTGCATTTTCTGCATCTCTGATCATTCATGAAATGACATCTATCCCTTGTTTTTTCATATCATTCTTGTTTGGATTTACAACCTCACATAATTTTCAAAGTAACTCAGTAATGTGATTTTATGAATATGCATCTTATGACTGACAAAGATCAAATCATCTTCCCTGGTTAGTTTTCAATGCTCGTGTTCTCTTTCTATAGTTCCAATGCATTCAAGACAATATGGATTTTTTCTCTGGGCGTCTAGACATCATTATCTGATTTTAGAACCTTCATTTGGTAAGGATGTTCTCAAAAGCGGTTGTTTTTTCGATTAGTTTTAAAGACTTGCTGCGTTCCAAAACTCAAAAATTGAAATAAATGGAAAGTCTGTAGTAATAATTGAAAAATGTGAAACAGAAATCTGAAATTGGTTTAATTTTATAACTGAAATCTCAAAGATCGAAGAATCTACAACATTTTCAAACCAAACTCAAGTATTTAAGAAAACACTGAAACAAAAAAATGCAAAAAAAGCAACACTTTCCTAAGAAGGCTTGGACTCCAACTCAGACCTAGAGGACTTCCAACGGCAGTAAGCACACTGTACTCGGCTAAAGTTTGGTCTGCACAGACTACTCCAAGGCTTAATACCCTTCTATAGCTTGTGTCTTTCGCAAATGTGTATAACTCTGATTCAAGTAGCAGTTCTACTTCTATGACCAGTGTCAATGCCACACCCAATTCTATGGTCTGTGCCAACACCAGAACCAATCTCTTGCTCGAGGAATATGCACCCGTACTTCAGTTGCTGCATCCTGGGGGTCATACTGTGGATGGGGCCTTGTGTCTCCGTGTCCTCAGCCATGTGAGATCGATTGAAATGGCACATAAAATAATTTTCACGGGTCACATGTCTGGATTGCAGGCTTCGAATAACCTGATCTTGTTTGACAGGACATACATCACCAAAGTTAACCATTTTGATATGACTGATCCGGATGCCAAAATATATCTAACGGACAAAACTCCAAATCATCAACAACAGAAAATGTCGGTGGCGTCCTTTTTAATCAATAGAGTGATGAACTTTATCACACGATTCAGAGGTCCACAGGTAGTCTTAAAACTGCAGCACACCTTGCCGCCTTTGAAGAACACACCTGTAAAGTTACAAAAATATCTAGGACTTACAAAAATATCTAAATTCCGGCAACCGGTAAAGTTAAACCACCGGAATTTGACACTTCCCAGCAATGCCTTCTTCAAAGTAAACGCCTCCGGTGAATTATTAATAAAGTATATGGAAAAATATTTTATATTTATATAATTATTTTAATATATCGCTTTGTTAGGGTTTCCCCACGAGCACTTGTCATTCCGAGGCCTCTTTCGATACCGTAAGATAGTAATTCTATCGGTTTTTTTAGGGTTTCTCACCTTTTGGACGCCCCTATATAATGAACACTTCCACCTCAAGCTCGATCATGAAAATGCATTGGAGCTAGTGGAGCTTTGCACAATGGCACCGCCACCAAAACATCCTCGAAAGTTCATCCCGAAGGTTTTCCACGAGGTAATGAATCTCCCCTTGATGTTGTTTTTGTGTATTCCTAAGTTTAATGTTGCATGTCAATGGTTAGAACAATTTTGTCTCATTGGGTATTTTGTGGGTCGCATCCCCTCTAAAAGCATGCTCAAATCTTGGGTAAACACGGCCTAGGCCACCCATGACATCTAGCTCGAGAACATACTGAATATGACCGGAGGTGGGGGTGGACGTCGGGAGGCCCGTCTAAGCATTTTTCCTTTTTCGCTTTTGTGACCCGTCTAATGTCCCCATCATTTTGACACATCCAATCACTTGGTATGTTCACAACTCTTTATTGGTCCTTTCTCCATGGACCAAAGACTTTGTGGTCTCTGATTATGCTGCACTTAAAGTGCCAGTTTGGGTGGAATTTCCGGCCTTCCCCTACCATGCGTTCATTTTTTGCATCAAATTGCTTCTTCTATTGGTCGGGTGGTATGTATCGAACCTCAGCATTTCTACAACGCTCACAGAAACGTGTTTGTGTCAAAGTAGATCTCTCCTAAAAATTAAAAGAGTTTGTGGAGATTCAGATGGGAGACATTCGTTATTCCCAACGTATCTTATATATCAATTTGCCTAACACTTGTTTCCGATGTCAGGCCTTTGATCACAAGATCAAGGATTGCCCTCTCTACATCCCTCATGATCGCCCCAGCCTAAGGTGGCTCCATAAATGGCTAAACCCCTTCAAGAAGAGGGCTAGCAAAACAACTAACGGTCAAAAAAATAAGAATAAGCCAACGCAATCGAAGGCTTCTAGTTCAAATGGCCTGCATGAGTCAATTGTCAAGGAACAACCTCATACCCACGAATTAAAAAACAATCTGTTGCCGCGACTCACTAAATCGGTTACCTAAATTATCCAACATGCCCAAGGTGGCCTCGGTTCTCATGGACCAGATAAAACCCCATTCGCAATGTCACCATTCTCACGTAGTAAATGTCGTTGTTTTTAACCAATGGTTCATAGGGCCCATCCAAAAGGGCCTGAAGCCCTTCTCGTCAATCCCGAGATCATGGCGACGCGCGGTGTAGACTCTATTGAGGAGGAATATAACATTATATGTTAGGTGGAAAAAAACCTGAATTGTGGGATTTTCTTAAACATAACAAAGTTTAGTTCCTACTGAGAACCAGGTTTGATACTTTAGATGGCTTGTGTTGATGCTCAAAATTGTCTCACCCCATTTGTGCCCTTGAAATTTATTGATTTACGGCCTCTATCTTTTTATCCTTCCCCATGATTGTGCTTGGTTGGTCTTTGTTACCGTTTTTAGTCTTCCCCGGGTCAAAGATCGTGTATGAGTCCATATTTGTCTCCTAGTTTCTTTGTTCCTCTTGAAAAGGTCTATATTTTGGGTTCCCTGCTCTGTCCTTTTCAAAACTTGTGTTTTCCCTTTCCCTTTATTGCCACAGTCAAAATTTGTCGTTTCGCCTTAAATACTTGAAGAAAATGAGTTGATGTCCCTGACGAACATATTTGAGCCTCAGAACTTTCTAAACTCTTTGTTCTTGAAGGAAAATTCATTTCTAGGCTCAAATGGTCGTTTTTCTATATTTTACAGTTTGACGAGCGTTTTCTCCCAGTCAAACTTACATCCTTACATCTACAGGGACAGGGCACCTTTTGGTTGGACACGGCTCGGCTAAACACTTCAAAAATTCTATAAAAAGCCTCAACTCAGAAATTTGTCCACGTGGGTGAACGGCGCTCATTTGAAGATTTACTTTTTGGTTTGGCCTTGGAGTAGCACCGGGAGGACACGTGGAGGCTTCTACTGCTTGGCCCGGACTTGGACAAATTTTGTATGCAGTTGGAGTAGTTTGGCGGAACAGGACACGTGGCAAGCTCGCGCTCATTCAAGGTCTCCACTTTGGGCACCATTTTAAAGAAGTGTCAGGATGACACGTGGAGGCCTCCACTTGCTTTGCATTTTACTTAGACTTTTCAACGACCAAAAGGAGATTGCCTCGGAGCATGACACGTGGTGCCTTCCATTGAGCTTCAAGCATTCAAACAAATCTCACCGGAATAGGACACGTGGCGAGCCCGCGCTCGTTCAAGGTATCAAATTTTGAGACCACCTCAAGGTGTGTCGTGGTGACACGTGGCAGTTTGAAAAGTCAAAGAGGCGGGAGGCGGACCATCGGGGCAACTTGGAAATTTTGCCTCTTGTATTCAAATGACTCAAAGTATCAAACTAACCCGCATGAGCCCGAGGGTAAAAAGTCAAAATTCATCTGAGAAGTCAATAGCGGAGGTGTAGGCTGGCGGAGGAAATGTTAAAAATTTTCTTTTGCGAAATATGATTAAAATATGAAATGAGAGCACTTTGCCCCTAACCAATCATATGAGGACACGTGTCCTACGGGAGGGCGGAGCCGCGGAGGAAAAATGATTTTTTTCCTTTTTTCAGAAAGATGCAAAATGTGTAAAATTGAGCCGTGACTCCGTATCCAGTCATATTGCGCCACGTGTCAGGCCCAAATCTCATCGACAAAGTGGCGGAGGAAATCAAGAAATTGTGCAAATTTTCCAAAAGTAGTAAAAAGGTAAAAAGACGTCCCGAGGCCCGTTTTTACCTCGGATCTACCACGTGGAGGGCTCAAATTTGAAGTTGAGGAACAAATCGACGGTAGCTGTGCATTTCACCAATTTGGCCGCCATTTGAGCTCTAAGAAGTTTGGAGATGTGTTTTTGCATCAATCTTCATCGAATTTTTTACCAATTCATGTTGTCTTGGCCTGTAAGGTCCGAATTAATCAATTTGGGGGTTTAATTTGTGAATCCAAGGCATTTTTCAAATGAATTTTTACTCTGGTTCGTGAAAAACGTGAATTACCATATCCAAAGTTGCAAAGTAAAAATTGGGAAGGGAAAAGTTGAAATGATGAAATGAAAGGGATCTACATGCATGGGAAATGAAAAACGTGCTTCCACTTTGAAGAATGATGAAAGTTTTGTAATGATTCACCTTTTGAAAGAACAACTAGCAACTTTTTGTGAGTTTGTTAAATGTCATTTTCAGAAATATTACAAAGCAAAGGTGCTTTGAATATTCCACTTTTGGAGGGAAGATTTGAGGGGCAAAGTGAGTGAGTGAAAGTTATATATTGCATGAATTTGTCATGCAAATGGTCAGAGAAACTTAGAATTTTCACGGGAAAATCTGGGAAGAAGCCCATTCTCTGAGAAACCACCTAAGAACCATTTTAATTCCTTTTGTATCAAATTTGTATCATGTTAGGTTGGTTGCAGATGTATAGCCACTAACAAGCTCTGAGATTGTTCTTATAACATTCCCCTATTGATAAATTTGGTCATTCTGGATTATTTTGTGTTGTCTCTTGGTAAAATTTGCATTTACTTATGTTTTAGAATGTTTTCAATTTGTGTTTCTTGCTCTATTGCAATATGGTGTTTGGAATTTCCTTTTGATCATGCAAATCTAATTCTGGTAACAACTTAGTGGCATTTGCAATTCCAAAATCGAAGAGCTTTCATCCGATGAAGGGATAAATAGATTTAAATTCACTCTGCTTTCCTTGATATAGATTTGATTGTAAACCTGGGGGTACCTTAGGTCGATAGAATAGAAATTTCTAAATGCTTTGTTGATTCATTTAACTCAAGCTTTTGTGATAAATCATCGAGATCTGTGCGGAAGAGTGCAGATCTGGGATTCCATTTGATGCACATATCCTTGTCAAGGAACACCTTAACCTCTTTAAAGCATTTATGTTGTCTCGAGTCTTTCAAGTTTTTGCAAAGGTCCTCAAATAAGTTGGAAAATTGTGGTTACTCTTGTTTGAATATCTCCACCCCAAAATTCATTTCAAATTAACTCATCCTACCTATAATACCCCTGCATTGTATTGTGTGTCAACAAAAGAATACAATCCATTTACAAAAATGCACAAAGAAAATCAGGATCATACCATGTCTTTAGTAGCCTTAGCCTTGTCTTGAAAGCATTTCCATCATTTAGTAGTGACAACTCTGTTGAGTTTGAATAATGGGAAATTGATCATGTTTTCTCAAGGCCATCTCCATACAATGCACAATATAAGGATATTTTCACCTCCTTCACAAAACAGAGGCTACAATATAGGTTCTCTTACCTTGGTTGATAGGCACAACCTAAAATAGTGAGGATTAGATCAAATCCTTCCAAGGTGCTACCCACTTCTTCAAATCTTGAGTGCTAACAAGTCAGATAAATTGCTTCCCTGGCTACAAAACAACATATAAACCATTTATCTGCCTCTGAGTGTCTTGTAAAATCCATGATGCAACTCAAGTTGTGAAGGAGATTAAATGGGTGCCAACACGCTTATGGCACCATTTCGGGATGAAGAATGCAATATCCAGACTAATTTGTTAATCTGCTTCCAATTTATATTCTTTTTTCGCCAACACGCTTCTAGCGGGCGTTACGGGGACTTTTTTAGTATTTCAAGCCCCGTAATACGCGTTTTATGTGATTTATGTACAACTACATTGTTGAGCATCATTTTCTAATCAGATTTATAAGACTGGAATGAAGAGTATAGTTTTGAGTTTAATATTTTCAAGTGTCTCCAATTTGTTGTTTCAAACGCTACACCATATTGTTTCAAATAAATTGATAAATTGAGTGAAAGAAAATCATATCTGTTCAAGCTTTGAATAGTGCTAATATTTGTAGTCATTTGATAGATCTTCATAGTGCATTTGCACAAACTAGGGTGAAAGTCCTTAGTGGTGACTCATGACTGTTATATTTTGATAAATACCAGTACCTTATCATACATTAAGTGAAGTGTGTCATATAAATTTGCAAACCTGGAAGGAAGAAGATTTCTCTTCGGGAGGGACCCAAATAGAAAATTATTTCAAGAATTTGGAAAGACAGTTTTAGAGGAGAGAAAAGTTTGGAAGGTTGTTGAAGGACATACATCAAGAAAAGGTATATCCATCGGTGAGAGAGATCAACCTTTAATAGAGGATTATCACTCTTCTTCCAGTGATTATGATTCAAGCAATCTTCTCATAAACTTGTTTACTTCAACTAGTGAAGGTCCTTTTGTTGTACCTGGTGAGTTCCTTCTTCAATCTACACCTATGTGTTTCAATTCTAGTAAAACTTTCCAAGAAAATTAGCATCTAGAGAATACCAATCTTATGAACCACATTCTTGAGCCCCAAAGACCTTTTATTCCTCATCGATTGTGTCACCCCAAGATCACCTCCACCAGACAACATGGCTTAACCTCCACCTAGGCCTCCATTTATGGTCAATACCTTTGGCCCAATAAATTTTAGGGGAATGGCTAGTTATCCTAATGTTGTGCCTTAGGATGTTAGAAGGTTAATTACCAAAGTTCAAAGGGAACAATGCCATAACAGTGATCAACATTTGAAACTCTTTATTAATACGATGGAGGATTTTGAAATTAGATTTGAATATGTATACATTAAATTGTTCATTCATACATTAAAGGAGGATGCAAGGATCGGTATAAAGCTCGCCTAATAATTCAATTGATTTATGGATCTGAAATGCAAAATGCATTCCGATTGTAATATGGTGACAAGACTGATCACAGGTTCCTCTTATCAAAGTTTGAGAATATCAAGAAAAACCTAAATGAAACGGTCCATGACTTCAACACAAGGTTCAATAAAACTTTGAGGAGATTGCCGGTAAATTTAAGACCATGTGATGAATCTTGTTTGATAAAATATTCTGATGCATTTGACAAGAAGGCTGCATATTACTTGAGGGACAAAAATCTTGGCAATTTAAGGCAGGCCTTCACCATGGCACTTCAAATTGAGAACAATATCAAGGCTGTTGGGAAACCTCCTAAGAGAGATGGAGTTAAATTGGTAAACCCTGACAATCCTCAAGCAAACAAGAGTGTAGACTTGGAGGAAGCGGTGAAAACTTTGGTAGGGGTTGTCAAAGAGATTTCCTACAAATTGGCAAGAGCTGAGAAGGAATTGGACAAACTTCACAAGGTTAGCCTAAAGCAAAAACACAAGATAGATTTGGCAATCACCATAGGAATGAGAAGAGATTTGATGACAAAGGTAAAGGACCTATGGGATTTGGAAATAGACAATCTCAGGCCAAAGAAAGTAAGGTTGTGTTTGATCCGTTAAATGCTAGAGTGGTTGTTGTTGATGATGTAAATCAGATTGACTGGTGTGACAGATGTTTATTACCCCATCCTCCATGTGGAATAGATCAGCAAAATTGAAGAGGAATATGATGATTGTAATATGATGATGATGCTTGTATGATGGACTACCCTACAAACTCATGTCAAGGAGCAACATCCACTGAAGTGATAAGTGCAAGGATTGCTGCCAACTTTTGGGATTGCATCCAACGGGTACATCTTTTTCCTCCTTCTCATGTTTTAGAAATTGATAATGTACAAGCCTTTGAGCTGCCCAATAATGATTTTGAATACTTGAGGGTGTTGATGATCAAGAAGTATGATGGAGGTATACCCTCGAAAGAGGATAGGTAGCTACTTATGAACGTTGTGGTGGCCCAAGAGAAGGAGTATAACACAAGAAGTAAGGCTATCAAGGGAGCTGGGCCTCAGGCCAAAAATAAAACCCCATTACTTTCTAATATCCCAAAAGAAGTTCCTAAGAAAGAAACATCTGCTAAGAGCCCTGTTGTCCCAAGCAAAAGTTATGCTTCACCCCATGCTCAAAATGTTAAAAACCTTGTGCCATCTGATGAAATTTCTAGCCCTCCTTCTACTGTTGTTTTGCCTAAATACATTCCCTATGACATTGCTCAAGTTTTGAGCCAAATCAAGGTCAGTGTTCCAATTGTTGAGCTACTTAGAATTCCTAAGCACAAGAAGAGAGCACTTGAGTATTTAGGATTGAAAGAGGAGAAGGTCACGTGAAGATAAATGTGAATTTTGTTGAAGCTCCACTTGTTATTGCAGAAGTAGGAAAGACATCAACATTGGAAGAATTTGGTGAACCACTAAAGGTATATTTGGGAACATCCTTGGTTGAATCTCAGCTGAGTGTTGACCCTTTCTTCACAACTTTGATCATCAAGGACAGGTTACTACATAATTGTATGTTTGACTCTGGGGCATCATGCAATGTCATGCCTTTGGAAGTTATGAATGAGTTAGATATCAAAGTAATAGTAGCGTATGGCAAGTGTACTACCATGGATTCCAGGAAGTGTTAGTTGTTGGGTGTGTCAAAGGTTTGGTGGTGCAACTTGCAGCCTATCCGAGTAAGAATTTGAAACTTGATGTTGTAATTGTTGATTGCCCTACCAAATGGGGTATGTTATTGTCAAGAAAGTGGGCTGCAAGTGTTGGAGGGAGTGTCCAAATGGATATGTCTTTTCCACCATTCCCATTGAAGGCATCCTTGTAAAATTATATGGAGAGAAGAAGATGTTGCATCTAATTGAGGATCCAAACAATGCTTCTTATGAAGTATTATTTGCTAATGTTGATGTTGATAATTTTGTTGGGTTTTCTAATGGTAAGGAGAACAAGATGGATCAGTCTAAGTGTCTTGAAGAAGTAGGCTCTCCATGGAATTTGTTATTTGATGGAGCTTGCTCCAAATTTGGTAATGGTGCCGGTGTTGTTTTAATCTCTCCAAGCAATGAGGAATTTGTTTTCTCCTTCAAACTTAACTTTGAATGCACCAATAACATAGCTGAGTATGAGGCATTATTGTTAGGGCTGAGGATTGCTTGGAAGTATGGTGTAAAAGATGTTGTTGTAAAGGGAGATTATGAGTTGGTTGTCAAATAAGTTAGAAAACTGTATATAACAAAAAATCAGTGAATGAAACAATACAAACACACAGTTTGGGATCTGATTGAGATGTTTGATTCCTTTAACATTCTTCATCATGATAGAAGTTTAAATATGATTTTTGATAAGTTGGTAGTGTTGGGGTCTAGATTTGACAATTATACCATTTCTCCATATTGTGAATATGATGTTGAGATACTCACTAGGCTGCAGTCCCTGACAACTTCAAACATTGGCAAGTGTTTGATGATGACACTCAAGTTTAGAGGTTTTTGTAGAACCAAGGTGAGTTTGTGGATCAACATATTGATTTGGAACCATTAGTGTGTAATGTTGATGGAAAAGAAACCTTGTTTGGCAAGGATATCATTCAATTGAAGACTAACACCATCCCTAGAGGGTTGGTTGCTCTTGAGTCAAATTTTAACAATGTTGATTGTGTAATCAATAGAAACATGTTTGCATCTAGAGATGTTGAAGAGCATGACTTGGGAACAAAGGAAAAACCAAGGAAGATTTGGTTAGGGAGTGGTTTAAACAAGGAAGAAAAATAGTCCTACCTCCAATTGTTGAAACAATATCAAGACTATTTAGCTTGGTCTTATTCCGAGCTGAAAGCATATAGAGAAGACTTATTCCAACATGAGATCCCTCTTGAGAAAGATGCAAATCCTTCGAGATGAAGCAAAGGCCAATTAACCCACTCCTTTCTATCAAAATGCAAGAGGAATTGAAAAATTTTAAGGATGGAAGAATCATTCAACCCACAAGGTATTCTTCTTGGGTTGCAAACTTGGTGCCAGTTAGAAAGAAGAATGGAGATATCAGACTTTGTGTGGATTTTAGAAATCTAAATAGAGCATCAATAAAGGACAACTATCCTTTACCAAACATGGAGAACATGTTGCAATTAGTGACTGGTTCTGAGATGCTTTCTACTTTGGATGGTTTCTCCGGTTATAACCAAGTTGTTGTTAAAGAATCAGAGAGGATTAAAACTGCCTTTACTACTCCGTGGGGAACATATGTTTTTGTCAAGATGCCCTTTGGTTTAATGAATGTTGGAGCTACTTTTCAAAGGGCCATGGATGTTGCTTTTTCTTTGGTTATATCAATGATTTTATTGTTGTTTATCAAGATGATATTACTATTTTTCTAGCAAAAGAATTGACCACTTGCAACATTTGGAAAGAATGTTGATCAAATGTAGAGAATATGGCATTTCACTCAATCCAAAGAAGTGCCATTTTGGAGTGCAAAGAGAAAAAATACTTGGTCACATTGTGTCTAAAGAAGGAGTTATGATTGATCCACAAAGGATAGAAGCTATCAGCAAGATCCCGGTTCCAAAGACTAAGAAAGGAATCCAATCCTTCTTCACCAAATCAATTTCATTAGAATGTTTGTGTCTAATTTTGTTGAGTTGACTCTTCCCATTACTTGCATGTTGAAGAAGGACCAGAATATTAGGTGGGAAGAGCTTGCCCTTAAAGCTTTTGATGGAATCAAGGAAACATTGAAGCATGCTCCATTCTAGAAGAGCCCCAAATTGCAAGAAACCATTTCCAAATCTTCTCCTTTGCTTCGAGCACACCATTGCATCTATTTTGTTGCAAAAGGATGATGATGGAGCTGAAAGACCTATTGCCTTCTTTAGTAAGGCATTGTAAGTAGCCGAGTTAAAATACACAATCATGGAGAAGGTGCCTTTGCATTGGTGAACGCAACTAAGGTTTTCAGAGATAGTATATTTTGAGTTCCAAAGTTGTTGCTTATGTTCCTCACACAATGGTAAAAGATGTCTTATCGAGGTGGAGATTTCAAGCAAAAAGATGCGGGTGGGTTAACAAATTACGGGAGTATGATATGGACATTCGGACACAAAGCTAGTAAGAGGTTTGGGTCTTGCCAAGTTCATGGCTGAAAACAATTTGCAAAATGTGGAAGTAAATGAAGTAGAAGAAGAGAGGGGAGATGTTCTTGAAAAATTGTTGAACTCTAAGTGGTACAAGGATGTAATCTATTATCTCATACACCTATGTTGCCCTGGACATTTGAATACAAATCGAAAAGAGATCTCAAGCTGGCTTCTCAAAAATATATCATTACAAACTTTGGGTTGGCTTGGAAGAACCCTGAGGGAATCCTCTTGAGATGTGTGACTGAAGATGAAGCTCCCAAAATAATTATGATTTCCATGGGGGAGTTTGTGGAGGACATTTTCTGGGAGGGTTACTGCACACAAGATTTTGAGGGTTGGTTATTGGTGGCCAACTCTTTTTAAAGATGCAACTCAGTTGGTTAGAAGATGTGAGAGTTATCAGCATTTCTCTGGAAGAATGAAAGCTTCAGGGCTCCCTTCCTTTGCAGCCTGTGATCAATGAAGCTCCTTTCAAACAATGGGGCTGGACTTCATTGGTGAAATCTCTAATTCATCAAGTCTTTGGACACAAATGGATTTTGGTAGCTACGATTTCTTCACAAAATGGGTGGAAGTAATCCCCACTAGGAAGGCAACACACCAAGTCGTAATGGACTTCATATTAAATCATATCATCTCTGCAGATTTGGAGTGCCAATCAAGATTGTTGTTGATAATGCCATGAGTTTAGAGATGGACCTTTAGTGGTAATGTGCAAAGAATATGGAATAAAGTTGACATTTGCTTCTAACTAAAATCCACAAGGAAATGGACAGTGATTCCAACAATAAAAACTTGTTGAAGATTATTAAAAGGACTTTGGAATTGAACAAGAAGAAGTGGGGTGAGCAACTAAAATTTGTTGTTTGGGCTGATAGGATCACTGCCAAAAGAGCTACTGGTAAAAGCCCATTTGAATTGGTATATGGAACACAAGCTCTGTTGCCCTTGCATCTGCAGTTGTCTTCATTTCAGTTTGTTCAACAACTTGAAGATCAAGAAATCAGTTCATATGAAGCAAGGATTAATCAGATTGTTGAACTTGATGAAGCAAGAAGAGCATCCCATCAGAGGCATGTCAAATTCAGAGAGAGAATGAAGAAGTTGTTTGATAAGAAGGTAACCCCAAGAGCTTTCAATATTGGAGATCTTGTGCTGTTGTGGGATAGTAGGCATGAAGATAAGGGCAAGCATGGTAAATTTGATGCTTTGTGGATGGGCCCATATTCAATTGACATAAGAATTGGTGAGAATACTTTTTTCCTTAAGGACATAAATGGGGAATTGCTTGAGCTGCCTATTAATGGCAGACATTTGAAGCATTTCTTAGATTGATCCCCAAAACTGAAGTTTGCATATCACTTGATACAGAGTGTATAGTTTTTGTTTCGCTTTCTGTTTTTGTTGTTTTGGTTTGCCTTTGTGTGTGGCAACCCTTTTTGTTGGTTTATCGGTTGGTTTTTTGGATGTTTTGGCTTGTGACTCCATTTGCCTAATGGATATTTTGGCACTTGGTCTACTTTTGTTCTTGTGGCACTCGCAGGGAGTGCCCATCCCCGAGTCAGAGCCTATGTTGGTGCTCAAAATTGTCTCGCCCCATTTGTGCCCTTTAAAATTTATTGATTTATGGCCTCTATCTTTTTATCCTTCCCCATGATTGTGCTTGGCTAGTCTTTGTTGCCATTTTTAGTCTGCCTCTGGGTCAAAGATCATGTATGGGTCCATATTTGTCTCCTATTTTCTTTGTTCCTCTCGGAAAAGGTCTCGTATTTTGGGTTCCCAGGCTCTGTCCCTTTCAAAACTTGCGTTTTCCCTTTCCCTCTATCGCCACAGTCATAATTTGTCATTTCTGCCTTAAATACTTGAAGAATGAGTTGATATGTCCCTGAGGAACGTATTTGAGCCTTGTAACTTTCTAAACTCTCTGTCCTTGAAGGAAATTTCATTTCTAGGCTCAAATGGTCGTTTTTCTGTATTTTACGGTTTGATGGGCGTTTTCTCCTGGTCAAATTTGCATCCTTGCATCTACAGGGATGTGGCACCTTTTGGTTGGACGGCTCGCTAAAAACTTCAAAAATTCTATAAAAAGCCTCAACTCATAAATCTGTCCATGTGGGTGAACGACGCTCGTTTGAAGATTTACTTTTTGGTTTGGCCTTGGAGTAGCGCCGGAGGACATGTGGAGGCTTCCGCTGCTTGGCCCGGACTTGGACAAATTTTTTATGCAGTTGGAGTAGTTTGGCGGAACAGGACATGTGGTGAGCTCACACTCATTCAGGGTCTCCGCTTTGGGCACCATCTTAAAGAAGCACCAGGATGACACGTGGAGGCCTCCGCTTGCTTTGCATTTTACTTAGACTTTTCAACGGCCAAAAGGAGACTACCTTAGAGCATGACACATGGTGCCTTCCACTGAGCTTCAAGCATTCAGACAAATCTCACAGAACAGGACACGTGGCGAGCCCACACTCGTTCAAGGTATCAAATTTTTGGGACCGCCTCAAGGTGTGCCATGGTGACACGTGGCAATTTGAAAAGTCAAAGAGGTGGGGAGGCGGACCATCGGGGCAATTTGGATATTTTGCTTCTTGTATTCAAATGACTCAAAGTATCAAAATAACCTGCGAGCCCGAGGGTAAAAAGTCAAAATTCATCTGAGAAGTCAATAGCGGAGGTGCGGGTTGGCGGAGGAAATGTTAAAAATTCTTTTACGAAATATGATTAAAATATGAAATGAGAGCGCTACCCTCAACCAATCATATGAGGACACGTGTCCTGCATGGGATGGCAGAGCCGCAGAGGAAAAATGATTTTTTTCCTTTTTTCCAGAAAGATGCAAAATGTGTAAAATTGAGCCGCGACTCGTATCCAGTCATATTGCGCCACGTGTCAGGCCCAAATCTCATCGGCGGAGCGATGAAGGAAATCAAGAAATTGTGCAAATTTTCCAAAAGTAGTAAAAAGGTAAAAAGACGTCCCAAGGCCCATTTTTACTGGATCTGCCACGTGGAGGGCTCAAATTTGAAGTTGAGGAACAGATTAACTGGTAGCTATGCATTTCACCAATTTGGCCACCATTTGAGCTCCAAGAAGTTTGGAGATGTGTTTTTGCATCAATCTTCATCGAATTTTTACCAATTCGTGTCGTCTTGGCTTGCTGGGTCCGAATTAATCAATTTGGGGGTTCAATTTGTGAATCCAAGGCATTTTTCAAATGAATTTTTACTCTAGTTCATGAAAAACGTGAATTACCATATCCAAAGTTAGCAGAGTAAAAATTGGGAAGGGAAAAGTTGAAATGATGAAATGAAAGGGATCTACATGCATGGGAAATGAAAAACATGCTTCCACTTTGAAGAATGATGAAAGTTTTGTAATGATTCACCTTTTGAAAGAACAACTAGCAACTTTTTGTGAGTTTGTTAAATGTCATTTTCCATAAATATTACAAAGCAAAGGTGCTTGAATATTCCACTTTTGGAGGGAAGATTGAGGGGAAAAGTGAATCAGTGAGTGAAAGTTATATATTGCATGAATTTGTCATGCAAATGGTCAGAGAAACTTAGAATTTTCACGGGAAAATCTGGGAAGAAGCCCATTCTTTGAGAAACCACCTAAGGACCATTTTAATTCCTTTTGTATCAAATTTGTATCATGTTAGGTTGGTTGGAGATGTATAGCCACTAACAAGCTCTGAGATTGTTCTTATAACATTCCCCTACTGATAAATTTGGTCATTCTCGGATTATTTTGTGTTGTCTCTTGGTAAAATTTGCATTTACTTATGTTTTAGAATGTTTTCAATTTGTGTTTCTTGCTTCTATTGCAATATGGTGTTCGAATTTCCTTTTGATCATGCAAATCTAATTTCGAAACAACTTAGTGGCATTTGCAATTCCAAAATCAAGAGCTTTCATCGATGAAGGGATAAATAGATTTAAATTCACTCGCTTTCCTTGATATAGATTTGATTGTAAACCTTTGGGGGTACCTTAGGTCCGATAGAATAGAAATTTCTAAATGCTTTGTTGATTCATTTAACTCAAGATTTTGTGATAAATCATCGAGAATGTGCAGAAGAGTGCAGATATGGGATTCCATTTGATGCACATATCCTTGTCAAGGAACACCTTAACCTCTTTGAAGCATTTATGTTGTCTTAGTCTTTCAAGTTTTGCAAAGGTCCTCAAATAAGTTGGAAAATTGTGGTTACTCTTGTTTGAATATCTCCCACCCCAAAATTCATTTCAAATTAACTCATCCTACCTATAATACCCCTACATTGTATTGTGTGTCAACAAAAGAATATAATCCATTTACAAAAATGCACAAAGCAAATCATGATCATACCATGTCTTTAGTAGCCTTAGCCTTGTCTTGAAAGCATTTCCATCATTTAGTAGTGACAACTCTGTTGAGATTGAATAATGGGAAATAGATCATGTTTTCTCAAGGCCATCTCCATACAATCGCACGCACAAGACAAGGATATTTTCACCTCCTTCACAAAACAAAGGCTACAATATAGGTTATCTTACCTTGGTTTATAGGCATAACCTAAAATAGTGAGGATTAGATCAAATCCTTCTAAGGTGCTACCCACTTCTTCAAAGCTTGAGTGCTAACAAGTTAGATAAATTGCTTCCCCGCTACAAAATGACATATAAACCATTTATCTACCTCGAATGTCTTGTAAAATCCATGCAACTCAAGTTGTGAAGGAGATTAAATTTGGGTACCTAATAGCTTGGATATGGAAGGTATGGCTCTTGACCATCGTTTTCCATGAATTGCCTATCTTGGAATGTGCGGGGTCTCACAGACTCCAATCACAAGTATATTGTTTGTGATGCTCGGCAAAAAAATTCTAATTTAGATGTGTTATTTTTGCAAGAAGTGAAAATTACAGGTTTTTAGTTAGAGATGGTTTGTAAATCCATCTAGCTTGACAACCTAACATTCTACAATAATCATGAGGGAGGGCATGGGGTTTAATTTCCCTTTTGTTCCCAAATGGCGGCCCTTTTTGATGGATCATGGTGTCGACCCCACCAATCGTGCCATATGGGTCCTATTTAATATTAACGGCCAACCTTTTGGCCTTATTAATATTTACGTCTCTAATGATGTGGCTGAAAGGGCCAATCTTTGGTGGTGGATCACTTGCACAATTCCCGATGTGTATTGGGTCATAAGTGGTGATTTTAATATGGTTGAGTTACCTATTGATAAGTGCGGGCACTTGCCAATGTGATGGATAGTTGGCAAAAGAGAGGTGTGGTTTTTCATGTGCAATAAGTTCGGGTTTTATGACCCTAATGCCTCTCACACTCCCACTTCTGAAGTGTGGTTCACCTAGTCCAATCTCCGAGGAGGATTGGATTGGGTTCTTAAATGGCTCGACAGAGCTATGTTGTCAACTCAAGATTTTTTTGAGTTTGACAACATTTATTCCCTACCTATGGAGGTCATGCTTGACTTTGTCCTTTCGGACCATTCCCATTCAATCTGTATCACTTGGCATGATAAGTGACCTTTTTGTCATAAAGGCGATTTTTCTCAATACCGCCTTGATGGAACATGGGCCCACTCTCAACCACATTAAGAGGGTGTGGAACCTATCCCCTCGGCCAAATCATAGTCAACACTTTCATCCACCTATGCATGTCAACTGGACGCAATGGTGGGAGGATGTCATGACTCGGACAACAAGATTTCTCAGAATCTATGGCCGACATTGGCTAAAATTTGGCATCGCTCATACTCCACCACCACCTTTGCTTTTAGTCGAGTGATGGTAGCCCTTCAAGGAAATCCTTTCTCTGAATTTCTACAACTTCAAGTGGTAGAACTTCACCAGAAAATCCAAATTACGGATAATTACAACACTCGGGAGCTCAAATTCACGCCCTTGGATGCATTGGCTTAAATTTGGGGATCGGGTTTCCAAAGAATTTTTTCTCTCCCTCAAATCCAAAAAGCCCTCCCAAAAATTCGAGCCATCAATGATGGCAAATTTCAGCTTACCGATAACCAACTTGTGCTTCAAGATTTTGTTCAAGCATTATAAGTTGGTGTTTCAAGCTCAACCTCCTTCTGAAGAGCGACAAGCTGCCCTTGACCAATGTTTGGTTGTGGTGTCGTGCAAACTCTCTCCTACTCAGAAGGTGGCTTGCATGACCGTATGCTCACCATTGATGACCTTCATGAAGCGACCATGCAGATGGCTAATGATAAGGCCCCTAAATGTGACAGTTTCCCATGCGAGTTCTACAAGTCACTTTGGGATACTTGTTGGCCCCGACCTTCATCAGGTTTATCTTGAGGGATTTCATAACTAGTTGCTAGGGCCACAAATCAACAAAGGGAACATCAAATTCATCCCTAAACCAGGAGATCTCGAGAAAATTACTAGTTGGTAGCCTATTACCTTTCTTAACGTCTCATACAAGATAATTGCCAAGGCTTTAGCTATTCGGTTACGCCATATCCTTCTCGTTGTCATCTATCTGGAGCAAACTGGTTTCATTCAGGGGCGCTACATCCTTGACAACATCATTGTTGTTTGGGAAGGAATGGAATGGGCTCACAGATCCAATCAATATGTTATGTTCATTAAAATTGACTTTGAGAAAGCCCTACATGTAATTGAATGGTTGTTTATTCTTGTCATGCTTCAAGCCCTTGGCTTTGGCCCCATCTTCATTCAATTTGTTTACATGCTTTTCGCCAATGCCTCTACCCAAATTACCATTAATGGTCATAGTTTTGAACCTTTTGGCTTATTTTTCTCTATTCACCAAGGCTTCCCATTAGTGCCTACACTTTATGTGCTAGCTACCGAAGGTTTTGGGTATCTTCTGGCCCAAGCCAAATCTCAAGGGCTCGTCAAGGGGATTACACTACCTTCTGTGAACAATTCTCAATTGCTCAATGGCCACTTCATCGATGATTCTTTCCTTACTCTCATTGAGGAAGAGACCAATATCCACAATGTCATGCATTGTCTGGATATCTTCTGTTTAGCTTTTGGTTCTTCCATTCAATGACGAAAAAACATAGTGTTACAGGAAATCCTTCCTCCCTGTGCACCTGTTTGGCTTGCTTCATTTGATTGGAAAATGCTTCATCATGGTGAGATGTTTAAATTCCTTGGTATTCCCTTTTCCTTTCAGTGTCATCGGTAGAACTGTGGCATTATGTGGTTCAACAAGTGGCCAAAAATTGGAATACTAGATTACCAAGTCGTTATCATTGGCAGGGAAATTCCAAATCTGTTCTAAGGTCCTCAAGCCACCCATGTCTACTACTCCTCATGTTGGGTGCCTCCAAAGCTTCAATTCAGAAATTAGAGAAGCTTCTCAAAGACTTCATGTGGGCTAATGCCTCTTCTGGCAAAGGTTTTCACAGAGTCACATGGGAGACATGATGCCTTCCCCGTGAATTGGGGGAATGGGTCTCATTGACATATTGTGACAAGGGTAGACACTTTGTGCAAAATGGATAATTTGATGCATTGAAGGTCAAGAAGCGTGGAAAGTGCTTATGCGCCATGGCATTGAGGAATGATCTCCTATGACCACCCCACTTGGAAGGGTTTGGGGTTTGCCAATCTTCTCATTGCTCCAGTTCTGATCAAAATTGTTGGCACTTTCATGCTTAAAAGTATCTGGAAAGCATGGGAATGAATCAAGTCGTGGCTTCTATGGAAAGGAAATGGTTTCTACAATGGCCTCTCCATCAATCAACAATCCCTATGGTGGTCACACTGTCATTCAAGTCTAGGATCGTGTCTTGCAGAAGTCCCTGGAATTCCTGTGCTCAAGCTTTTCAAATGCAGAATTCATACTATTCAAGATTTGTTTTGCAAGCACACACAATCTTGGGTTCCTTGGAATGAGCTCAAAGCTCATTTTTGACTCACCACCCAAGATCATGTTGGTGTCATGGAAATCATCAATTCAATCCCCGAGCATATCGCATAAGATCTCTATACATTCCTTTCGTCCTGGTGGACGAACCGGGAAGTGGTTTGTGGAAACCCCCTTTCGGAATTACTCTACCAGTAAGGGCTATCGTTGGCTCTCCCCACACTTACCCATGGTTGAAAAGATCAACACTATATGGGGATTGCATTCTTCTCCCTCTTGTTGGAGAAGGAGGTTTGACACTATTTGGTTTGCTGTGTGGAGCCAAAAATTGCACACTTTTTGTGGTGCCTTCTTCATCAAGGTCTTCGATAGGCCCCCGCCTAGTTCAAATTGGTGTCCCAACCCCTAAATGTCCATTCTGTGGCCACCTCGAAACTTTGTTGCACTTATTTTGGTATTTCCCCAAAGCCCAACAGGCTTGGAACTGGATCCATTCTTTCTTCTTCCCCCTCCGGCCACAATGTTTCACATGGCAACACATTCTTTAGGAGATAGCCCCAACTTTCTGCATATGTTCTCCCAGATTTGACATGTTTTTAGAGGGGAAATCTTATTTTGGTTTGGAAAGAATGGAATGCTTTTTTATTTGCTAATACTTGAAGTTGATCCTCAATTTTCAGTGTATAATAAATCTATGGTTATCTCCAATGTGCTTTTACAGATTCAAGTCCAGGCCAACAAGGTGGCTCTAGAGGTGGAACATTTACAGACTCTTCTACGACATTGGGGTGATGCCCCATGTAATGTCGCCTGTGAGCCACCTTCACCTTCTCAACATTTCTCCACCCCATGGTGGTCGCCCCTGTGGAGGTCATTAGAGCCGCCACAACGAAATTCTTTTAGCCGTGTTCACCGATCCTCACTCAACCAACCGCGAAGGAGTGTTTCCCCACCCCTTACCAACACAATTGGGGCTCTCCCAACTCGTGAGCTCGAATGGGGCTCGTCGATTGCTCTAGAGCCATGCACTCACGATAGTTGGGATCTACCATCTCCACCGCTGCCACCTTCGACAAGTTCCCTCGGATTCCCTTGGCCATCTCGCCCACGCGAGTGGTGGCTGACAATGAAGAGGAGGACCCTTCGGGCTTGGGTTGGGACATACCAGATGCTGGCAAGGACCTTCCTAGCTCTGGCTGGCTTGATGACCACGACCTCCCTCTTTGTTGGTATCTTTGCTACGATGGCTTGACTTTCTTTTTTGATGTATTCCTAGGCTTTGACCTAGTGTGTTTGTTGCTCTCCTAGGCTTGGCCTAGTTTGTTTGTGGTTTTGGGGTGTGCTCTCATACCACTCACTTTTTGTTGGAAAAGACTTATATCATGTTGCATTTGATATAATATAAGATCATTTAACATAAAAACTATACATTAGTATAATTTATATAAAAATTATGTAGAAAATGACAGTTACATTTTAAATATGTAAGTCGCATATTCTAGTTATTTTAAATTTTTGAAAGTATTTTACACTAAAATCACAAAAGACATTTAAATGGTCGTCAAATTTAATTCTTTGAGATACCTAATTTTGGTATGATTTTGTACTTGGGAGGATATTATACCTTTAAGTTACTTAGTTAACATAGTTTGTTTTTGTTTTTTTTAATTAGAACACATCAATATATTACTAATAATACAAGACGGTTACTAATAATGATGTCATCAAAAAGTTACGACCAAAAAAAAAAGTTGGTAATAAACCTGAAAAAGTCATGCATTTACAACTAGGAAAGGCTAGAGAGAACATATGTAATGAAATTACTTAGATCTTAATATCGGTAGCGATATAACATTAAATATCACCAAAATATAAATAAATGATCACAATATGCAAGTATAATAACTAAGCCACTTGAAGGGGCAACCTCAATACCATATAATAAGACTCAAGTGCTCAATCTCATGATAATTTACACTCTACCATGTTATGCAAGGCACCGAGATCGACCTATTAATCATATGAAATCATAAATAAATATGATATGACATGTTAGGAGATTATGTTAGACACATATCACTATACATATTCTCGATATGTGACTTAGGGTTAAGAGTGTAACATGCCCATCCCCTTCAAAGCAACATTGTCCCCAGTGTTGAAAACTTTTGGATGTTTCTGCAACAAGCATAATCCTCAATGTTGATGACCTCTGGATGTTGGTACAAGAAATCTTCCTTCTCCTATGTTGTTGTTATGTTGTCTTAATTCATTAGTTTGTTTAGATAATCATGAATTACCTTCTTTTATCGATACTTACTATGTTTTTTTACTCCATTAACCTTCGGGTGTATCTTCAAGGTTGAGATCGTTCATAGTGGCTAGAAATCAAGAGATCTATTAGACAAAGTAATTCTCCTTGGTGGCTTGGCTAATGACATATCCTCCACAACAATTGAATAATTTGGTGCCTTTTCTTAAAAATTCAATGACATTTTTTCATTAATTGAAAATAATTGTGTCATAGGCCCTCAATTAGTTGCATTTGATGAGAGCCAAGCTTAGGAGGTGACTTTACATGTAACCCTTTTAACTCAAACATCTTGCCATTTGAACAAAAATGCATGAATAAATCCTAGAAGTTCATTTCAATTGTGCCCAAGGTTGTGAGCCATTGGACTCCCAAACAATATCTACTCCACCCATGGGAATAGAAAACATAGGGGAATCGAGCTTGTAGTCTCCCATTTCAAGTTTGATATTATGGCATTTCCTTGAACAATTGATTGTGCCCCCATCTACAATCATGACCTAAAATTTTGGAGCTAGGAAAATAAAGCATTTCAAATGTGCCACCAACTCTTTATTGATAAAATTATGTGTAATCCATGAGTCAATCAATATTGCTACCTTATGTCCTTTTTGAACACCCTTTGCTTTGAGGCTTTGTGGGAGATAACACATGACATTGCATTATAAGAAATAGTTGGTTGGGAATCTCCAAACCCTATTTCATCCACCACCTCTACTTTTGTTTCTTCATTGTTGACTTCATCATTAATGACCTCGATATAGAACAACTTCTTTTCAATACATTTATTTTCTTTAATGCATTTTCATCACAATTGAAACATAAACCCTTTTCTCATTTTTTTTCAATTTGTTGAATAGGTAGTTTGGTAGGCTAAAGTATCGAATGTGTTGGAACCATACTCTCTTTGTTAGTAGTGAAAGTCCTCTATTTGATCATCTTTATTTCCACCTCTTGACCAACAACTATCATGGACTCTAATATTGACTAGATTAAGTAGGCGAACCTAAAATTGGATGTTATCCTTAAAACCACCCAAGAACATATCATTTGGATTATCCTCTAAGATGCCCTCCAAATGTAACGACCTATTTTGAAATTGTTAGCTATGATTGTCCCTATTTGGCATGTTAGGAGATTATGTTAGCGACATGTCGGTTATACATATCTCGATATGTGACTTGAGATTAAAGGATTAACATGTTCATCCCCTTCAAAGTAGCATTGTCCCCAATGTTGAAAACTTTTGTATGTTTCTACACAAACATATTCTTTAATGTTCATGACCTCTAGATGTTGATATAAGAAATCTTCCTCCTCCTATGTTGTTGTCGTGTTGTCTTGATTCATCCACTTGTTTAGATAGTAATGAATTACCTTCTTCAATTGGTATTTACTATGTTTTTGACTCCTTGAACCTTTGGGTGGATATTTAAGGTTGAGATGATGGGTGGTGGTGGAAATAAGGAGATCTATTGGATAATCAAACTCTCCTTAGTGGTTTGGCTAAGGGCATATCCTCCATAACAATTGAATAATTTGGTGCCTTTTCGTGAAAAATTAATAACATTTTCTCATCAACTAAAAATAAACGTCTTGCAGGCCCTTGATTAGCTACATTTGATGAGAACTTGACTTAGGAGGTCGTAGACACTACTTTTTCACCCCTATGTGACCAGATGCACATTAATTATATAATCACTATTCACACTATTGTTCATATCCTAAGTCCATTATTACTATAGTCCAATTTATCATTGTAAGAACCTCATTTACCCACGTAGAATCTTATTTACCCTCCCCTAACCATCTAAAAAAAATATAACCTAAATTAACCTAACCATTCCAACTGCCTAACCTCTTCCTACCTAGTTTCCTAACATCCCACCACCCTAAAACAACCTCAATCCTCAGATGGCAAGTGGTTTTAACCATTTTCTATCTTTTTAGATTTTGTTTGTCACCATCCCTATCCAAATCGACGGTGATCCATGATCATCGGTGATCATTGTGGACATCGTTAATTTATTGAGTCACCTTCCTCTCTATTCCTTAGTTAGACAAAGATTGGATTCGGAACGAATCGTTGCACCTTGTACGACATCACGACATTAGTAGATATCGACACTCTATTGTCATCACTTTAGAACCCTTATCAAATAATCAAATCAGCCATTTGGAGCCCGACTATCCTCCACAACATTCAACAAGGTTAGTATGTTTCTTTTTATCATTTTTAATCGAATTTGTATTAACTACATCCTGTATACATTCGTCTTTACTATCCTTTATATTCATTTTGCATTTTGTCTCCCGTTTAATCACTTACTTAGCCCATTAGCATATTTACAATTTTTTCAGTGATCGCCGCCGATTCTTGATCATCGTCGATCGGAGTCCCAATCCCTTTTGTCTTTCATTATCCCTTTAAGCACTTTGTAATCTCGCTTTATACATGTCCCCTATTTTTTAGAGTCCCCTTACTCCATCCTTGCATTGTCAAATCCTATCTTATATCAATTATAGTCCATTTTATCGACTTTTATGAAATATACCATTTTTTCCCCTATAGCCATCGATTCCTAATCATCATTGATATTTGTCTTTTTATTCATTTTATCGCTTATCATATATTTATCAATCTATTTTGGCCTAATCTATTTTCTTACAAGATGAATTCTTTATAGATGACAGCAGTTTTTAGGTACCTCACACCCCATCACAAGCATATAATATGTTATGATCGTCTAACAACCTTTCGTGTAGGAACAATTTGATATCTCACATGAGCTCAGCCTATGTGTCATTTCCCTCACACCTAAAATCGAAGATATTGAAGGTCAACTCAAAGTGATGCGTGAAATGCAAGATGCAACAGAACAAGCTTGGTTCAACTATTTCTTAGATTTCAAACTCACCACCACCCTAGCCTAGGCCACCTACAACGCAAAATAGGATCTCTATATTCCTCTTGAATTCTAGTCGTATTATCCTTATTTCATTATCCTATCACTTCAGTGTAAATCACGAGTTGACACCCTTCAAGGAAGCCCTTTGGATTCATGGTATTAGTTATACCGACCAACTCATTTAATCATTATCTAATATTTGTTTTGTTCAAGTAGTCTTTGTATATAGGTCTTCTAGCTTGACGAAAGGAGGAGTCTCTTGCATTATTCACATATTCATTTATCTCAACATTGCATTTTTTGGTGCGGTATTGGTAAACCCTACTTTATTTAGAGTTTGTAGTATTTCAACATAATAACAACAAACAAAAATTCACCATAAACATCCTAATCGCGTCCGATGGGACCTTTAGTCCCCTTTTGATTAGATATCACATTTTTGTTTCTTTTTCTTCTCAAATTATCTAACCTTTCACTTGGGTATGTCGCATTTTTGTTGTTTCAAAACACACTTAATTTTTTAAAAAGGAATACCAATCATTGGTACGCTTTATTTCTTTCATTCTTTCTTTCAATATTGCATTTTGATTGTCTTGTTTTCATCGAAGTAAACGTTTCCTTTCAGTCTTAATAATGAACTTTCATATCCGCTTGCCCATCTAGTCTAATTAAGAGTTAAACAAATTGCATCCACAAAAATCCCTTTGCACATAACCAAACCACATATCACATCAAATTTTCATCTAAACATTCCTTTATAGGTGGACCTACTTGGATTTCATCACCAAGAGGATAAGCCGACTCGGTGTTTTGGCCGAGTATAAAAATATGGTGGGTGGTATATCGGCTAAGCATCCGACACCCTTATCATTGTGGGACCGTGAAGTGAGGGGTAGGTCCCAATATCACACCTCATACTAACACCAACATAGATCTAGGCCTCATGTACCTTTGGGTATATCAAGGAATTTGACCTTAAAATCACCTGAAACCAGCCTTAGTTGACCTTTTCTTAGTACCCTTTCAGCCATTTTTCTTTTTCTTCATTGATTGTGTGTTTATTTCATGGTTTTAACTAGACAACAATCTCATCTACAAAACACCGACAATATGACAAACCATCTTCAACAATCCTGGATAATCTCGAGTCCCACCTTCAAGACATTCCCAACATAATTGATCAATGTTAATGACCTCCAAAGACCGATCAAGAACACTCACATTCTCCTAGTACCCATTCAACCACATCAAAGATCCCAGATCCACCTAGCCCATGGTTCTTTAATAGTGGTGATCAAGAGTTTACATAAATTATAGATTCTAACCCGATGGCCCTTAATGCTTATTTTGCTTCCCAAGGTGTCTTCCTCCAACAACCGTGAGCCAAAACAATGACCTCCCATTACTACTATAAGCTTCAATCATTCCCAATTCATCGACCCTAATCATGAGCTTGTTATCCAATAAATTTATCCCTATTGCACTATTGGTGATGGGAACATCATTCCTTACTTCATCAAATCATGTCACTAGTTTCAATCTTAATGGTAGCTCATCACAAGATACATCCAACCATCAACAATCTACATCATCAACTCCTTCATCAAGCCCATCAACCACGCAAACCAACACTATGACATCTCCTTCCATATCCACTCCTGCAGACTCCAATGTTTCTCCCGCACCTCCCGTGAGCTCAATTGTTATTCCCTACCTACAACCTCTCTTGTTGCATCTCAACCTATCCCATCAAAACATCCTACATCCTTGATCCAAAATCTAGTTTTATTTATCCCCGCGTATGTACCCCTTGTTAATATGAGTTCCATCACTAGTGCTTACCTATTTTCACAACATCCGTCCACTTGTAGACACAAAATCACACACATATTACTATTTTATTATGTTGTCAATATGTTGTTATATACATGAATCTTAAGTAAGAAAAGTATTCACTGGTGACACTATCTCTTTTCCATTTATGTCTTTTGATTGTTTTCTATTGTAACTCTCTTCCACATCTGTCATTTTTGTATCCACTTCTATTCAAGTCCTAGGGATCCTCGCTTGTTGTCTTCTCACATTTATCGTCATTTATCCCAGGACACTAGCACCCATTTTAGACACTAGCACCCAGGCGCTTGTGTCCATTCTGGGCGCTTATGTCCTATTTATTTATTTTTCACATTTTGACATTTGTGGTGGCCTTTTTACTTTTCTTATCCTTATCCTGTGTTCATAGTCAACCTTTTATGTCACTAGTGTCAAAATTCAAACAAGAGATTCATATATATACACAACATACACACTATTATTTTGGATGACAATTCAAAGGGGCTATCACATTTACATATTATCACTACTATCAAAGGGACTACATTTTTGGGCTGCATATACATTGCATAAGAAGGGGAAGTGTTGAATTTCATACCACACATTTACATCAAAGCTAGCTATAACATGCTATCTTGGCATCATTGGCGTGAGGGAAAACTAAGGACACTATTTCACACACAAATACACAAAACTACATGGAGTCTGAAATGTAGTGCAACGCTCGGTACTAAGTTCACTCATCGGGTGACCACGAGGGTCTGTTTGACTTTACACATTACATATTTCATTTAGATTTAATGTGTTTGTGAGCTTGTGTAAGTAGCTAGGGTTTGTTTTACAGGTTACAAGTGTGATCAAAACCCCAACAATGAAGTCGAGCGACAAAACAAATATTGGAACAAAGAGCCTTATACCTATAAAAGAGTAGATCTCGAGAGATCTATATAGATACTAGCGCCCAAAATGGAAATTAAGCACCTAGGCACTCCTGTCCTCCCTTGGGCACTCCTGTCCCACACAAAACAAAGTTTCAGAACTCTCATTCAACCACGATTGCATCATTTCTAGCAGATCCAGTAAGTACATAGTCCCGATTATCTCCAGATTGGATGAAAACAACTAAGTCATCTATCCCTCTTATTTACTTAGGGTTTATATTGTTTAGGTACTTAACACATGTATATTATCATATTATTGTTACATTAGTTACTTTGCAATTATATTAATGCAATTAGATTAAATCATTTGGTGAACCCCACTGTCATTTGAACTCCTTGCCCTAAGATCCCAAACCCTCATGGATAAAAAAAGTACCCATCTCTTAAGCATGATTTGACCTATATACACATGATAACATTTTTTTGATAATGTTGGTGCGGCATCTGAATTTCCTGACCGCACCTACAATCCTCAATATGATCCAAAGGTCCCGTAATAACTCCTTGACTTTCAAAACACTCTTCCAGCTTGGTTTCCAAACCTCTAACATTTGCATAGTTTCCCTTGATCACAATTTCACCACATTTTCTCCCTCATTCACCATTTCCATGCATGATCCTCCATCTTCCTCTTCTGTACTATGACAAATGATAACATTAATGTATATTTCTTTGCATGATGATGTTCTTTCTTGTGATAACATGGATGCTAATGACTCTACTCCTGATATTGCAAATGTAAATGTGGATAATGATGTTACTACTATTAGTCAAGTAGAATGTGAATATATTTCTAATACCATTTTTACTTCTGAAAATGTTACCAATGATTGTCGTGATAGCTCTACTATTAGCTCTCCTACTACTTCTTTGTACGTTGATGATACTCTTGGTGAAATCCTTACTTGCGAAAATATGACTGATAGTGAATTAGATTTTGATAATGATACTACACATGTTCATGATGATGTTTCTTCCATATAAAGTGTTGAATGTGAATCTACACCTCCTCTTTCTCCTCCTTCTGAAGTTATTTCTAATGATGTCAATGTTTACACCAATCCTACCCCTAATGTACCCATCACTGTGTCTCATGATCCTACACCTAGTATATCCGTAGATCTTCCACATCCATCTCTTCCCCTCTCACCTCCATTCCCTCCTTCCACATCCACTCCCCCTTCTCTGGTTCCATTGATTAGTCACAATGGCAAGATTCAATCCCTAAATGTGCTTCTCACTTCCTTGGCCATCCCTTCACAAGATATTCTCTCTCTCATGCATGATGTTGGTAATTTACAAACCCAAGTTCATACCCTTACCCTCGAGAGTAGAGCCTATTATGCTTTCATTGACAATAATTCCCTTCCTAACAATCCCATTCCTAAGAAGATTCACAATTTTGCTTTCCCTAAAGGGTTTCATCATGCCTACTTTCTCGTGTTTTGATGGTACTAACAATCCCTTTTTGCATCTAAATCATTACCAATTAGCCATGGCTTCTTATTCCAATGATTGATTGTTACTAAAAGCCTTTCATAATAGCCTTGTTGATCATGCTCTCCAATGGTATACTCATTTGCCTAATGGCTCTATTAGTACATATTATGACATGGAGGATGTTTTTCTTAGAAGTTTTATTTCTAATAATGGTCCTAAAGTTACATATGAATGTTTTCCTTCTTTGCATCAAGGAAAGAACCCAATCTTAGATTACATTTTATGCTTTAATTCTTGCATGCATTAGTTATTGTTTCAGCCTATTGATCTAGAAATGTAATTTATATTTTGTCATGGATTAATCCCTCCATTAAAATAAAAGATATTATATGACACATATAATTCATTCATTTTTATGTGCTATAAAGTTATTGATTTGGAAAAGGATTTACATGTGGACCATATTATCACACCACTTCTACTTATTCTATTCATTCCTTGCTTACCATGTTTTCCCCTCTTCCATCTATTGACCCTCCTCCATGGTCACCCTATTCTCCACCGCACAAGTGTCTCCCTTCCCATCTCCGCATTAGCATTCACCTAAGTCTTCTCCACCTCCCACCCATGAACCATTGCACTTTCCACATGTTGCTAAACCACATGATGTCTTGTGTACCTTACTTGATAATCAATTAATCTACTTACCTTCCAACCAACATCATCCCCTCATTAATTACAATGCCATCGTGATCTGTCCTTTCTACAATTTTCACCACATCAATGGCCACCGTGATAATGATTGTTATGCTCTCCATGATAGAATACAACAATTAGAAGATAAAGGTGTCATTTCTTTCCACTCTCGCTCTCACGAGCACTCTCTCTCTCCTATTCCACATAAGCGCGCATCTCGCCACCATTATCTTATCTCATTCACCTCCGCCTAAGGTCATCACTCATCCACCTCCTAATGTTATCATCCAACGAGATCCTTCAACCTGACCCGCCTATAACCACATCATCTTACCCTCTCATATTTCTATTGCATCTCATTGGCTTCCTAAGCAACCTACTTCCGCACTTCCCACCATCACACCACCCATTATTGTCACTATTTCCTCTCGACATTCAATTGAACACCTACACACATGTTGTTGTTATTCTACATGCTTTTACCACACATTCAGAGGCCACTCCACCTCTAATAGATGACATACATTCCCCACTCATTACCCGTTGACTCACTTATGTTCTTAAGGTTCATACATGAATGTTGAGGGAATTATTACTAAAATGAACCTCATTCTCAAGTTGGGAGCAATCACTCTTTCTTCCCCTTCATCCTCATCACCCACGATTACAAACATATCGTACATCTTCTTGTTACATAATTATGAACACATCATTATTTTATTCCCTTAACTCATCTACATCACATTACCATTTCCATTTTATCTACCACATTACATCACATATATACATTTCTATTTACCATATGTTATACTATTCATTATTATTCACATACAATTCCTATTTAGTCCATTACTTGGATATTCTTTCCACATTGTAACAAATTTCAACAATCAACAATACATATTAAATCACCCATTCCAACAATGCATATAGAAGCTAAAAACTAAACGTATGAATCATAACCACCGTATAATATACAAATGCACATCAACAACCAATATGCCATCAACTCATATCTATATATCTCATCGAAATCATAAGTTACAAAATATAATCATTGTGGGGAAATCCCCCATTCATCAATGCATCATATACAATACATCATTTATCATCCTCATTATCACTATCTACAATCGCAAGAGCTCTAGAAATCTAAGATTCATTACTAATCATAAGCCACCGATCTCAAAGCATCTATATCTATCAAGTTGGCTTTGTAACACATTAACCTCCATCTTCTACTCTACATATCGGCCCTATAACTCCACATACCATGCAAATATATCCTTAGCTAGGCCTCCTCCTCCTATGACCTCTCTTGCTCGCTCTCTGCCTCTCGTATGAGTCTCATCACATTCGCTCAACAAAATTGTACATTTGGCTGCTGCTATAGCCACCGACTCAAATGAATGGGCATGTTCGCTATAATCGTGTCTACCCACTCTAGCATCCCTCCTCCCACGAGCACATATGGGGGCACGTTCCATGTCAATGTGTGTGTAGATGTATCTACAATTAATGTCTAATAGGCATCTCCCGCACTCACACACCAAACATTAGTTATTATACATCTTTGCATTCATCCATTATATCAATCAAACAACAACTAACAAGTAACTAAGAATGATACTTACGCTCCACTCTCACCATTGGTACATCGTCTACCTCGGGGTGAATGCTTGGAACTCCGCTCCTCCAACTATTGGCCCATTGGCCACATCTATGACTAGTGGAAACAACAACACCCATCGGTGTGTTGCCCACCACTGAATGTATGCCTAAGTGCACCTCGCATCATCAACCTCAGTATAGGCCCTATGGCCGATTTGACTCATCTCGCTCCTAGATGCACCAATTGTGCTCTTGTTGGGCCTGGTCTTGACACTGGTCACCTCACAACCCTCATAGATTGACACCATATATATGGCTTTGGCGGCACATCCTAGGCCATTCCAAACTTTTTAGATACTTGCTCACCCTGAAACAACTCTGCTACCCATGGGAAGTGGTCCTTTAACCACATGGTGCGCCGTCTCGCATCGAACTCAACACTATCCTCCACCCATTCTCCATAGTCTCTATATTGCCTCTATATAATGGCCATATGGCCCTTCTAATCTATCAATGACCTATACATGGTCGTGTCCATCCTTTTGCTACGGGAACCCACCCACCTCACCCCAAATATCTCTGGTCAAGCCCAATCAGCCTGTGGCCCACTAAGTGACCTCAGTATAACAATATGCTCATATGCCCATACATGTAACAAAGTAGTAGCTCCTAATCCACTTTTATAATCCTCCTAAGTAAACTTGTACAAGTCCCTATACAAATGGGATAACACACACCATGCCCATGCATATCTAGTACAATGCTCCTCGATACTACAAAAAATATCATGCATCCTGTACAAAATCCTTACTCCACCACCCTCCACTACCACCGATGAAGCTAGTATCACTGTAATAAAATTTTGCAACCGTAGAACCCCGGATCTCACAATCACATCCAAACTAATATGTCGAGACCCTATAAAATATTGTCATATCGCCCTCATTTGACTACGGCATCCAATATGGCCATGATTTATACTCTTTCTTCCACTATAGGCAACCACAATATCTTGTATACATCCTCTAATGTCACTGTCATCTCACCTATCGGCAACCACAATGTACAAGTGTCTCGCATACCCATCTCTCACACAAAGCTATCAATAAAGACATATTATGGGGTATCTTCCCCAATCTAGTAATGTGTCGTAGGCCAACATGGTCCAATATATCCCACTCAACATCTGATAACCCTAAACCAAGTAACATACTTAAATGATGACCCACCTAAAACTCTCTAGAGTGTATATCTCTTTACACAACACCAAAAGCATCAAAATCACACTATTATCATGTTGTGCATACTCCAAAATCAATCACCACAACTTCAAATTAATCAAAATACATCCATTTCACATAACAATGCCAAAAGCTCGCTTTTGGACACTGGCGCCCAAGAGTTGGACGCTAGCTGCGTAAAACAAGTCACCAACGCCAATAACTAGGAGCTAGTGTCCCAAGGGACGAGAAAAGCCTTTTCTACTTCTATCTTGGTTAGAAACGCTAAAATTACAAAATTTCAAATTTTACCAAAAATCATCAAATTTTGACAAAATTTCCACAAATATGCATGTATACCAGGTTCTCTATTGTCAGTGAAGCCGTGACCACTGCCACTCTCTCAAATCTCATCAAACTAGCTGCTCTAACACGTGGCATCTTCACAACGAAGAGCTCCAAATCTCAATTACTCTGGGTACAAATGAACTTACTACTTACTTTTTCATTGTTACTATATATAGTAATCTGTATTTACCATACACTATAGTTACTATTTGCCACTATTCTTATAACTAATACATGTCACATGGTTTCGATCATATCTTGAGCATCATTACTCTATTTCTCTTCCCATTTATGCCATACGGATCATGGTCTCCTCTAGCACAATTTGTCCACATATCTACTTTTTCTACATTGTCTCTCATTTACTATCGTGACTTTTTACAATCTTACTTTCGTCTCAGTGCTCACTTCTCCACCCTTCACCCTTTCACCGAAAGACGGGCATATAATCGGGATCATCCTATAATCCCTCTCAAGATACAACAAAATTGATTGACATTCCTGGGGATCGCAAGCCATTTTTCTCGCCTTCCGGATCGGTCGGGAATGCAAGCCGCTTAGTCTTGGCCAAGGCCCTATCTATATAGAATAGAGTTAGGGGCCTGCCCTCCTAGGGTCGGCCAGAGATGAATCAAGGATAGGCCATAGAAACATTATTATCACAATTTTCTCTGATATCATTCAAACATGGTTACAATTATTCTATACGATAATCAATACTTGCTACTATTTCAAATTTATCCCCCAAATGACCTAATTTGGGGGCAAAGAAAAACCTCTCCATGAGTAATCTTATAAATAAATCATATTAAATTAGCCGCTATATCTCAAATCAATCAATCAATATAATGATCACGCATTATTGCTCCCGAGATGGCCTAACTTGGGAGTCACACCACATTATCGTCACTTCTAAATGACCTAACTTGGAAGCCATCTAAAGCACTATTCAAATTGGAACACTTCTATGTAGGAACGGGGGCAATGAGATGTCATTGCCTTTCCTATACCACTCCTATGTGGGTTCTTTAATCAAGAATAAGCAAGCGGGCTACAATTGGAACCATTTGGAACTAATTGGGACTAATCGGAACTAAACAAGGAACAAAATCGGTTTCTATCTATCTACAACAATAGGACCTTTACTGTAAGTGTCATGGAAGGAGAGAAAAATAGACCTCTCTCCCCAACACTCTTCCTTTGGTGGTAGGACACCCAAATCCTCCCATTATCAAACAAATCAGCCGGGAATTGATCACTTCCTACCCCTTTTTATCACCTTCTACACACAATTCAATATCTCCAATGACATTACAATTATTTCTCCAAGTTTCTCCTTACGAAAGTTGTTATCTCCTCTTATGCCACATGGGTCAAAACGCTGATCCATAGTTCGCCATGCTACAAGTTTCTACATTTTACACACACTTTGTAATATGGCTTCTCCGGACTCTATAAAGGTATGTTCCTTACTTCCTTTACACTACTTGAATTTCATTCAAATAGTGTAAAAGGGGGAAATGTAGACACAAAATCAAGCACATATTACTATTTTATTGTATCATGAATATCTGTTAGGAATCTAGTGTTCACATGAGTAGATTTACTACAATTATTTGTAAATCTAATATTACCTATGATGGTTAGTTGGTTAAATTGTATATATATTGTTATAACAATATATATTACCGGAATATTGTTGTACGTGAGTTTTAGGATGGTTGAGGTTGTTAACAACCATCATCTTGTTTATAGGATTGTTATTTCTTATATATTTGTAACCTATGTTGTTCAATAATATAGAATTGTTGTTGTGTAGCACCTTCATCTCTGGTAGCAGATCAAATTCTTATGAGAGTATTTGTAAAAGTTAGTATGGATTTGTGAGAGCATGTGAGGGGCAGTTATTTTGTGCTTCACCCATTTGATGAAAAAAAAATATTTTGAAGGGTTTATGTGAATGCATAAGTTAATTACATTGGTACACTTGCATTGATTATGGTTTTCTCTTCTTTGTTTTGGACTTAGTAAGATCCATTTTCATCTCGGCCTTGTTAGATTCCCATAGACCTAAGCTAGTCGTGGTTATCGACGGACTCAGTATTCAAATTACATCCTTTTGAGTCTATTCCAGTGAACTCAAACAACACTCCAAATAACTCACTCATATCTGTGTCCAAACAGTCGTAGATGAAGCATTTTAATAATCTCCACACTGGCTGCACTGTATTTGGAGATATCTCAACACTACTCTGCACACATGTGTCAAACTCGTCAACAAAATTCTGTGAACTTGAACTTGTTTTTTTCGTTTGATCTTTGCTTGGGAAAGCATTTCTATTTTTTTTGGCAGATCGTTATCTAACCATACAAGATTGTACTTAATTTGTGGTGCGCCTGGGTTTGATTTGTAGACATTTACAAAACATCATGTCTTGCAAAACAATGGCATTTCAATGTACAGTAGCTCGCGACCAGATCTCCTGCGATTGCATTGGATCAAAAGACTGCCTCAAATCTGGTGGCTTTATAGATACATTACATGATATCGACGTGCCCATTAAAGTCTTTTGGTGTATATCAAAGTCTTTTTCCTAGGTTTCAGTTTTGCTTTTTTTAGTACGTGGTATTTGTAAAATGGTTTTAGTAATAGATTTTAGTTTATAGTTTGAAATTAATTTCTTTTATGTCTATGGTTTATTCGTTTGGCCTTTAGTTTAAGTTACATACACCTTCGGTAATAAGAGTTAATTCGCCTTAGGTTTCATGAGTCTCTTTAGTTTGTTTTGTAATTCATATAACTTGTTATATTGTATAATATTTGGTTACATGGTCACTATAAAATGACTGTAGGTTTAAATTTGTTTTTATGTCTACCTAGTCAAAGTTTATATTGTCATTGTTATTTTGTTGCTTGTAAGTTATATAATTCTTGTTGTCAAAGTTTGTTTAATTCGTTTATTTGATTCGAGTCATTATCCAAAATAAATTAAAAATAAAAAAATGCCTACAATTCTTCCGGATGCATTTAGAAGCATGTACGCAACATCTAAGTCGAAATTGAGGGGTGCATTATAAACCGAGCAACACAATCACACTCTGTTGAGTTAACAATGTCGCATTGGAGGTAAGAGGCAACAGAGGATGGAAGGTGATGAGCGCCTCTCATCAGTCACCAATGATGGGGTCACATACAACATTGGTGACACCTTTTTAAATTTATTTTAGTTGTTTTCTTTGAGTGGTATGTGCAAAAATAAAACATGGTATTCATTCCCTACTAAAGTTTGAAATGAGGAGAATGTGTATTATGGATGCTGAGAACAATTGTATAGGAGGGAAGTTGGTTGCGGTGATCCTTGGGATCGATGAAATTCTCTCTGATCGGACTTCTTCACCAATAATTTGGTGGAAATGTGATTATTCAGTGAGGGATTCACCGTGGTGAAGCGGATGGTCATGTGCAACAAGATCCGCATAACATGATCCAGACGATAGTATGCAAACCTAAAAGTATGCAGAGGTATATGATTATGTTTCTAGTTTTTAACACGTATTTTCTTCCCATGTAAATACTAAGGGGGAGTGTTAGGAATCTAGTGTTCACATGAGTAGATTTACTATGATAATTTATAAATATAATATTACCTATGATGGTTAGTTGGTTAAATTATATATATATATATATATATTATGTGAATATCGTTGTACGTGATTTTTAGGATGGTTGAGGTTGTTAACAACCATCACCCTCGTTTATACAATTGTTATTTCTTATATCTTTGTAAAATTTGTTTTAATAATATAGAATTATTGTTGTGTAAATATGATATTGCACCTTCATATATTGTTATATGCATGAATCTTAAGTAAGAAAAGTATTCATTGGTGACACTATCTCTTGTCCATCTACGTCTTTTGATTATTTTTTCTTTGTAACTCCCTTCCACACCTATCACTTATGTATCCACTTCGATAAGATCACGGGGATCCCTATCTGTCTCTGTCTTCTCACATTTGTTGTCATTTATCACGGGATAATAACACCCACTCTGCACACTCAATGCCCGGCGCTTGTGTCCATTCTCGGGTTCTTTTGTCAAGTTTATTTCTTTTTCACATTTTGACATTTGTGGTTGGCCTTTTTACTTTTCTTATCCTTATCTTGTGTTCATAGTCGGCCTTTTGTGTCACTAGTGTCAAAATTCAAATAAGAGATTCATATATACACAACATACACACTATTATTTTGGCTGACAATTACAAGGGCTATCACATCTACATACTATCACTACTATCAAAGGGACTACATTTTTGGGTTGCATACATTGCATAAGAAGGGGAAGTGTTGAATTCCATACCACACATTTACATCAAAGCTAGTTATATCATGTTATCTTGGCGTTATTGGTGTGAGGACAACCTAAGGACACTATTTCACACACACGCACATAAAACTACATCGAGTTTGAAATGTAGTGTAGCACTCGGTACTAAGTTCACTCATCGGGTGATCGTCGAGGTTAGTATGAATTCACATATTGCATATTTCAATTAGATTTAATGTGTTTTTGAGCTTGCAGTAGTAGCTAGGGTTTCTCTTGTAGGTTACATGTGCGATTGAAACCCTAAAAAGCAAGTTGGAGAGATAAAGCGAGATATTGGAACGAAGAATCTCGGACATAGAAGATCCCAGAGATCTACATGTACATACTCAACACCCGGAATGGACACTAGCTCCTAGGTGCTCCTATCCTCCCTTAGGCACTCTTGTCCCACACATAAAAAAGTTTGTAACTCTCAATCAACCAAGGTTACATCATTTCCAAAGTCAAATCTAAGAAGTACACAATCTCGACTACCTCCAGTTATTGCACAAGAAACAACTAAGTCATCTATCCCTCTTATTTACTTAGGGTTTATATTGTTTAAGTACTTAACACTTGTATATTATTATTTGTTACATTAATTACTCTGCAATTAGATTTAATTCAATTATATTAAATCATTTGGTGAACCCCACTCTCATTTGAACTCCTTGCCCTAGGATCCCAAACCCTCATGGCTAAAAAAGGTACCCATCTCCTAAGCATGATATGACCTATATGCACATTAAACTATTTTTTATAATGTCGCTACAAAATCTAAATTTTGTGACCGCACCTATAATCCTCAATATGATCCAAAGGTCCTCCAACAACTCCTTGACTTCCAAAACACTCTTCCGGTTTGTTTCTAAATCTATAATATTTACTTAGTTTCCCCCGACCACAATTTCACTTGCATTTTATCTATCATTTCCCATTGCCATGCATGATCCTCCATCTTCCTCTTCCTATACTATGGAAAATGATAACATTAATATAGATTCTTTGCATGATGATGTTATTACTTGTGATAACATGGATGTTAATGACTCTACTCTTGATATTGCAAATGTAAATGTGGATAATGATGTTACTGCTATTAGTCAAGTAGAATGTGAATCTATTTCTCCTACCATTTGTACTTCTGAAAATGTTACCAATGATTGTCATGATAGCTCTAATGTTAGCTCTCCTACTACTTCTTTGTATGTTGATGATACTCTTGATGAAATCCTTGCTTGTGAAAATATGACTGATAGTGACTTAGATTTTGATAATGATACTCCACATGTTCATGATGATTTTTCTTCCATTAAAATTATTGAATGTGAATCTAGACCTCCTCTTTCCTCCTTCGAAGCTATTTCTAATGATGCCAATGTTGACACCAATCCTACCCCTAATGTGCCCCTCGGTGTGTCTTATGAGCCTACACCAAATATATCTATATAGCTTCCACATCCATCTCCTCCTGCCACACCTCCATTCCCTCCTTCCACATCCACTCCTTCTCAGGAGTTCCCATGATCACTCGCAATGACAAGATTCAACCCCTCGGTGTGCCTCTCACTTCCTCGGCCATCCCTTCACAAGATATCCTCTCTCTCATGCATGTTGTTGGTAATTTACAAACCCAAATGTCGACAATCAACAATACATATCAAATCACCCATTCTAAAAATACATATAGAAGCTAACAAACTAAACATACGAATCATAACCATCGCATAGTATACAAATGCACATCAAAAACTAATATGACATCAACATGTATCTATATATCTCATTGAAATCATAAGTTACAAAATAAAATTATTCGGGGTGTTAGAAAATGGATTTACACGCATGCGCAAATGACATGCAATACTCAGGGGACAAATTCCCTCCTCAATGAAGGTGAGGTTGCCTTTATTGAAAACGAAAACTATATTTACATCTATACATTCAAAATTGTATGTGGGGGGTGTTTTGGAACATCAAATGGAAATAAGTGTGAACAAGGGAAATGGAATGGAATGAAGGAAAGAAATGGAAAGGAACAGATGGAAGGAGCATACAACGATTAGGTAAAAACAAATGCTAATATTTCATAGAGAAGAAGAACAACAAATAACTAACTCAAATAAAACATAGTTTGAATCAGCTAAAATGGAATAAATGAAAGGAACACACATGAGAAAGTAAATATCAAAGCTTGATCACTCGAACAATAACAACAAATTAATATCATTGACAATAAGATCAAAGATATTATGCGCATGCAAGATTTAAACACTAGCATCTAATGAACATAAGAACAAAGTTCATATTTCATTAACTCTTCAAAATGTCTTCACAAAAGAACACAAAGTTTCTTTCATGAAACAAAGCTTGCACATGTAAAAATATTTTCTTCTATTCTCTCAAAGTCACCTTTACAGATGAGCCCCTAACTTCCTTTTATTACCCAAAATTTGGTTACAAAGTAGTTAGGATTTACATGAACATTAAATTAGAGTACCTTAAGTGAATTTTCCCTTTTCAACCAACTTTTAAAAAAGTAACTTGAAATTAGAAACCACTTAAGTTATCAAAAGTATACCAAAAGTGAGCTTAATAATAACGTCACTTTGAAATACCATTTTAAAACATATAACAAGACTCAATGCCTTATCCATTAAAGTGGGGTCTGCCTATCTCAACCGTATGAGAAATGGAATCTCCCACTTTGTTAGATACCAGAATACTACCTCCTCATCCCATGGGTGAAATTAGGATCTGCCGCCTTTGCCAATCGAAAAGATCTGAACCTTTCCAATGTCTCAAACATCTTCTCTTCTTCAGGAGGTTCACTTGGATGAAGCACAACCTCGCAGAAAACCTACAATTCCATTATCCTACGGCATATCATTAATATTGACCATTTTTTATTGAGCATTCTAAAAAAGGCTCCTCAATTTGATACAACGCTCTATTGAAGTAGAGGAGAAATTGATGGCAGGAATGTACATGTCTTTAAACAATTGTGAGAGTTGTTCCTCAACATGTTCTAATGAATGCTTCTGATTATGCTCGTCCACAAGATCACAAGGGATTTCGGCTATGAACTCATGAATTGAGGTGATTAAAGTGAATGCTTCACTGCATATGCCCTCGTAATGAATCATTGAATATTCGAGAAATGCTTTCCACGATTTGAGATGTAAACACCATAGAAAGCGTGTCCCTTGACATTCAAATTCAAGGATCCCTTCAATGGCTAGAATTGTAGATTCCATGTTTGTCATCTCTTGCAGACTAGGCAATATCTCATCCAAATTTGATATGCTTAGAATACAAATATTCCTTGAAAGAAAGGATTGGATCTAGGTATGCACTAATGTCTTCATGGAGCTTTACATCTGCTTTGATTGTCTCTCTACCGAAGATTAGAATTTCTAAAATCCAAGATTTAGTGACATGGCCCAAATTGTTTACCTCCTTCGACATATTGAGTGTTTCCTCATCGGGGAAGCCACTGTATCAAGTATTGGGAAAGTGGAGGATATTGGATTTATCAGATGTTGAACATAATTCACCAATTGATTCTTTACGGCCTTGAGCTGAGAATTCTGATATTTATATTTCTCAAGCCTTCTTAACACAATATCCATGGAATCTCAGGCCATTTCCATGTCGCTTTCCAATGAACACTTCCCAAGTCCAAGCCTAGGTACTTCATAGTCAGTAGGTGTCATGACATTACGCTCCTTGACTTGGGGAATGACATGATCCACAAATTTGTTTCCATCTCCATCCACCATTATTCTCGAGAACACTTTAGGATTATTGGGGATGACATCATTTAAAAGCTTGGAAAGGGCATTAAAGTCAATATTGATCACCTTGACAACCCTCTTTCTTTTCTTGACTTCATAGTCAACCCAAGGAGGGGTTTCCTTGACCAATTTTGCACTGAAGCCTAGAGTCGAAGGAACATTCACACCATTCTCAACATCATTAGATTCTACAAGAGTTCTTTCCACGAATTCAATCCTCAAGGAAATAAATTCAACATCGACCTCTTGAACCTCAGGGAGACCTTGAGAAACATCTTTGTGAACTAAGGGTTCATGAACATTTGGTATTTGGAACACTTGCACTTGAGTAAGCTATTGTGCATGACATCACTGGGTAGTGTTTATGATGAGCTTTATTTAACTATCAATAACATGAGTAGATGAGTCTCTACTTGAAGTGGAAAACCCCGAGACACATTCTCTTTCTTCAATAGGGCCAAGACCCTTGGATGTTTCTCCTCACAACATCTTCTTTAGAGAAGTGGATTTGGGAAACCATTCTCTCCTTACTTGATGTGTATGGGTTGATGGCATGGAAGTTGACTGAGAAGAGGTTTTAGTCAACTAGAGACCTCCTCGTGTTGGAAATTTTTGTGATCTTGGGGTATGAACTTGGATGGATGGTAACTTTATAAGTTCTCGTTCATACCAGGCTATGCTCCTTTCTAGAATCGAGTTGATTCTTTCCATCAAGAGAGAATTCATCTCTCTTTGTCCAATCAATTCGGGGAAATGGAGTGAAGGCAATGACATCATATGAGGGATCAATCAAATCATCACCATCATCTACTAATGAATCTAGAGGATCTCTGATGCGAAAGGCCTTGATTTGAGCAAGGGTCAGGTGGGAGAATTCTCACCTTCTTACTTCATGTTCATTTGAGTAGGCAGCCCAGAAGTCTTCCATGGTGGGATTGTGCTAGTACTTTGCTCCAAGAGCCTTTTGCATGTATCCATTGATGTCAAATTGGGATCTCTTTACAAATGGATGTATGGTAATGAGAGCAAACTCCTTCTCCATGAGTTGTGCACTGAAGAGATTTGGGCATTGGTATTCCCCAATTTGGATTGGGAAGTGGATTCTGAACAGTGTTTGTCACTGAGAAGACAATGAACTTGGAAAATTTTCCATGCAAGCTCCATTAACACCCACTTATCATTGACATACTTGGGAAGCTTCCATGGAGTGCCTACAAATCCACTCACGTGAATGTAGGAAAAGGATGGGAACTGAATGAACCATGTTCCCCATTGAGAAATGACCACCATGGAATCCTTGGAGAATCTTTCTTCTGGATTCCTATTCAGGTTTCTAATCACGTGGAAGGTGAAAGCATCATTAAATCTCCTGAAGTGATGAGATCTAATCTTGAAACTCAATTATGGATAATAGTGAAAAACACTATTTGATGGACCCATGATGCCTTTTTGTCCGTAACCTCGAAATGGATGAAAAAAGGCAAAAACAATTAGAAAAATAAAATGATCATGATGAAGGTGATAATCCATGAGAAAGAACACTTTCATTTTTTTAAAAAAATTCACACTATAATTTTGTGAAGTCAAAATTAGCTGATAATAGTTGGCTCTTATTGGGGACAAGGACTTTCTGATGCAACAACGGACCCAAACCTAAAGATTTAATGAACATGATCCCAAAAAAGACGATGCACAAAAATGGGATGACAAAAGAGAGGAAACTGAAAATAGGAAATGGGAACAAACAAAACCCTAAATACCTATGTACATACGCGAGAAAATTTGTTTATAATTTTGATAGTGCTTGAGATATTCCCATTGTAGGGTAGAGGTAAATGAGTTCCATCAAGATATGCCAAGTAATAGGTGTTATCTCCACATAAATTCCTAATTTTAAAAGGTCCTAGCCACAGTGAATCAAACTTCCCATCCTTTCCTTTTGGTTCACACCTTTTATCCCATAGAAAAAGTAGGTTGTTGATTTGAAATTGTCTCTGCATAGTTTTTTTGTCAAAAAAATTATTTACCTTGGATTGGTGTTCCTTGATCCTGTTCGCCACTTGATTTCTCTATTCTTCAAGTTTGCTGAGGAACATGATCCTTTTATCCAACGCATTGGTGAAACATTCACCATCAACTGCTTAAGCCAATCGTAATGTCGGTAACTCCAATGTAATGGGAATTTGATCATTAGTTCCATATAAGAGTTGGAATGGAGACATCCCAATTTCTCTTTTGGGAGTTATGCGGTCAGCCCACAATGCATCATATAAATTTTTGTGCCAAGTTCTTTGATTTTCTTCGACTAACTTATGCATGATAGTAATGATGTTTTTGTTACTAGATTCTGCTTGACCATTTCCCTAAGGATAGTAATCGATGAATGAGATAAAGATATCCCATACCCATAACAAAAACCTATCATCTCTGTAGAAGAGAAATTGGTGGCATTATCATCATGATCTTTTGTGGAATTCCATAATGAACCAATATGTTCTCTTTGATGAAGTCACAAATTACCGTAGTAGATGTTTGTTTCACTCAGAATAGCTTCTACCCACTTCGTAAAATAGCCAATTCTTAGTGAGCACATGAGTATGACCAGCATTGGAATTTGGATTCAAGACCCCAATGAAATATAAACCCCAATGTTGAAAGGGTTCTTCAATGACAACTAGCTTCAAAGGCAATGCTACCAATTTAGGCCTTCCAACAAATTATTGACAAGCTTCATATTTGGCCACCCATTTTTGAGCATCGAAAAACATAGTGGGCCAGTAATAATGTGCTCGCAGAATCTTATGAGTTGTTACTGGTCTAGAAAACTGACCACCATAAGCATGATTGTGAAAGGCTTTAAGTAACCTGGGTTGTTGTTCCTTGTCAACACATATGAGGAACATGCCATTAACATCTTTCTTGAATAAGGTGTTGTCCCAAATGACGTACTTGACATCTCTTGATTTGATAACTCTTTTTTCCTTAGCTATCAAATTCTTGGGACATTCACCATATGTGAGAAAGTAAGCTATATCAGAATACCACTAAATGCCGTGGCACTAACAAAAACTACCAATGGTAAAATTTCTTCCACTGGTTCTTCCTCTAAATCATCTCTTGGCTCATTTTCTGCAATGAGTTGGTCGAGTCCTCTTTCTCAAACCAACTTAGTAGGCTTAATGTGCAAGTCATATTCTTGGATCTTGGAGACCCAATTGCTTCTTTTAGATCTTGGTTCCTGTTGTGTCGACATTGATTTAACTGCAGTGTCTGAAACTAAGACTTTGGTGTGAGAATTCAATACATAATATCTGAAATGTTTCAAGGCTCTAACCACCGCGTATGCATGCCTCTCAAGGGGAGTGTAATTCAGTTCATGTTTCTTGAATCCAAAACTCATGAATGATAGGAGATTCAATTCCCTCTTGATTATGCTAAGTCAAGATGATAGAGATCATGTGCGAGGAAGCATAGCAATAGACTATGAAATCCTTTTTAAAATTAGGACACACCAATGTAGGAGCTTTTGCAATAGCATCCTTGATTTGTTTAAATTATCCCCTACCTTCCTTCAACCATTTGAAGGATTCTTTTCCCTTCATCATGTCAACAATTTCTTTGGTTAGCTTGGAAAAATATGGCACGAACCTCCTCAAAAAATTCACCTTCCCAAAGAATGAGTGAACTCCAAGCTTACTTGTAGGTAAGGAAAGATTCTTGATAGCTTGAACGCGTTCAGGATCAATCTTGGTTCCTTCTTTAGAGACAATATGACCTAGGAGTTTCCTTCATAACTCTAAACACTAACTTCTTTGGATTTAGGGAGATTATATGAAGTTTGCATCTTTGCAATATTTCCTCCAAATCTCTTAGATGATCTTCTCTCTTCTTTGAGAAAATTGTCAAGTCATCTAGGTATATTATGATGATTTTGTCTTTATAATCTACGAATGCAATGTCCATATCCCTTTAAAAGGTTGCACCAACATTGATCAAACCAAAAGGCATTCTTTTATACGTGAGCAGGACCCCAAAGGGTGATGAACATGGTTTTATGTTGGTATTCTCTAGCCACTTCAATCTTATTATAACCCAGAGAAACCATCTAGCATGGATATCATTTCCGATCTAGTTAATTCTGCTTGTAGAATATGGTCCATGATTGGCGGTGGATAGTTATCCTTGAGGAAGCTTGATTAAGATTGCGAAAAGCCACGCAAGTCCTAATTTCTCCATTTTTCTTGTGAACTCGAGATAATATTAACTATCCAAGTTGAGTGTCGAATAAGAAACACTATTCATGCATCAATATCTTTTAAACCTCATGCAAAGTATCATCCCTACTATCTTTGCTTCCGCATGAATGGAGCTGTACTAGGTTTCAAAGGTATGGCGTGTTCCATTTCCCTAGACCTGGAATGACTTCAAGTCTTTATATAAGTAAGCCGAGACATCAAAATATTTGGTAAGGAGGCTTACAAATTTCTTGCACTCCTTAGGTGAGCAACACTTACCAATGTTGACTAGGTGAGGTTTGTCCTTGGTACCAATGTCAACTTCCTCATAGTCAAGCAAAATTCACAGGTCCTGCCTGCTCTTTCTCTTTGATAAACATGTCATGTTTATCAAAAAGTTCTTCAAGTGAAACCAATATTTTTGGAATTTTATTTCCTTTGATTTAAATGATGCCATCCCCTGGGATCCTCACTCTCAACTCTTCTTGAAAGGGTGAGGTTGTCGATTCGAGAAATGCATAATCACTTCCTTCAAAGTACAACCTGCTCAAAATTATCCTTTTTTTTTTCTAAGAAGGCAATGATTTGTTGATCATGATTAAAAACTTGCCAATTTTCTGCATTGTATGGAATCCTTGGCCTAAAAATAATTTCAATGTTGTATTTGTCTTGATCAAACTCTGAATGAGGGATCATCAATGAAGCTAAGACTGTTAGAGAATATTTTTTGTCATTCTTTTCACGAGGGACAAATTTTATGGAAAAAATGTCGAAGGCTTTGATTGATCCCACACTTTATTTCTATAGTGTCTCAAACAATCATTCTTTACTTGAAACTAATTTTTACTTGCTTCACGATCAACTCTGCATATCCCAAGGATTTCAAATTATTGATCCCTTTCTCTTCTACAACTTGGAGGCCAAGGATTAACAAATCATATTCTGTAGTGTTGTTAGTATTTAAAAATTGGAGTTTGTAAGAAAAAGGAAATATTTTACCATTCGGAGATATAAGCACCACTCTTACACCGGAACCTGTTGAGCAACAACTTCCATCAAACTCAAGAGTCCAGATCTCATTGGGATCTTGGAAAGTGACCTCAAGCACATGAACCTTTGTAGTCATCATATAATTACCCATATTGGAGTTTTGAAACAGGACTGTGTGTGAGGATCTTTGGTTTTTGTTACCGTGAAATTTTCTTGAGTCTCCGATATTAGCTTCTTCATTTCTCCACTAATAGGGATCATAACATGAGACCAGTCCATTTAAATCTCACCACCCAAATCTCTATAAAATTTCCTGCTTAACAACATACCATATGAAGTGGGAATGTCAGCAACTAGAATGGTTACCTTAACTCGCTTTTGAGGAAATTAAGCTAAAGCCATTTGAGAGTCTTTAATCTACCGAATCAGAGGAACTTGTCTTGTCTCCTAGAGTAACAAGATCTAAGGGTTCTCATACAAGTCAAACCAAGATCATGTGCTACTTTTGTAGGCATCATATTATCCAAGGCTCTAGAATCTATAATGAAATTACTTAATTTGCATCCGTTGATTAGAAAGGACACAAAGAAAGGTTCAACCTTTTCATTTGAAGGTGTAGTGGTTGCCACAATATTTTGAGTCTTGCCATCCTTGGATATTTTCAAAATTCCTTTAGAGGAATAAACAATAGAGTCACCTTTGATAAACTGGACCAATTTTTCAAGTTGATCCTTATTGGACTTCAAGTACTCTGTTTGTGACATGGAATTTTTATTTTATTAATAAGATCAATAATATCAAATTTGGGCAAAATGACCATACTTGATGTCTCAGATAAAAGTTTTTTCAAACTTGATGATGCCTCACTTTTGATGCTTTGGGCTTAGTTGATACTAATGTGGAAGGATAAAATTTCTTCAGTAGCTACTTTATCAAGTGATTGACTTCGCAAAGGTTCTCCTTTATTTGAGATAGATTTGACCTTGGAGACCTCGGTCATCTTGGAATCTTTAGGAATATGAGTTATTTTGAACTCTTTGAAAGTTTCCTTAGTTTTAGATTCTTTAGGAACTTCCCTGGATCTATTTTTGTCTTCCACCTTAGTGGTAATCTGTTCCTTTTTCCGAGAGCATGTGAAGACCATGAAGGATTGACTATTCATATCTTCTATAATTTATTCGTATTTTCTTCTTCTTTAACGAGCGATTACTTTCGAAGAAACGATTATTACTTTCTCCTTGAGGGCTCTTTGACTTCAGGTTAAGATGTTCCAGTGCGGCTCTTCTGGTCAACCTCAATGATCTCCACTTCATCGTCACTTTCCTCAATGACATCACACTTTGAGTTAGTTGCGGGAGCTGCTTCAATAGTAAGCCTCGTCAGAGGGCTTGCAATTTTGGATTTGTTGGGAACATAACCTTTTCTTGGGATGTTTTTGTAAGTAAGAGGTTTACTACTTTGAGCAAATTACTTTTTTAAAGCTAACATATCATCAACCAACTTAGTGAGTATGGCCTCTGAAGCATTGGGGGTTTCTTGAATTTTTCCCTTGGGGGAAGTTTTCTTTAATTTTCCTGCCATGATTAGATAATCCTCAATTTCTATTGCCATGGATTGAATAAGTTCCAAAGTAGCCACTCTAGCCCTTCTCACGGTGATAGCATACTTGGTTGTTGTGCAAGTAATAAAGAAAACAAATTATCTCGTCAAGGTTCGGGTGAATTCTGGCAAGAACTTTGTTCATCATTTTGTTGAACTTAGCCAAAAAATTCCTCATGGGTTCTGTTAGCTCTTTCTTTACCTGAGATAGTTGGGATAAAAGGGCATATTCATCTTCTGTCATTTTGAACCTGTCTTCAAAATTAGTTTTCATATCATTCTAGTTTGTAATGCATCCATTCAGGAGATGATGAAACCAATCCACGACAATGTCTTGCAATGTTTTAATGAAGAGGTGAATAATAACATCTTCACATTCTACTGAAAAAACTGCACATACAAAAAAGAAGGCAGAAATGTGGTCATCAGGCAAAGTCTTCCCATCTCCATTGAACTTGGGAAGGATCTTCATTGATCCTCATGGGAGGTCATGTCGAGCTGGTAAGGCCAATGGGCCTATGACATTTCCCCATGGTACATTAACTGCCATCTTGGGAAAGGTTGTATGTGAGGGTACAACAATGTGAGAGAGAACAAGTGCTTGAATTGTAGTGATTCCTCCCTTACTCACTCTTTTAGGACTTGATGCAAGGCTTATGGATTTACGAGGTGTTTTCCCCCCTGGAGGATATAACTTGAAACTAAACTTTCCTTGAAAATAAGAAATGGGATCAAATTGACCTTTAGCTTTTTCTCCTCGCCTAAACCTCTTTCTTGCTAGTTTGAAATCTTTCTTTGTGAAAGAATCAATGACATGTTCCGATCAGCTCTAGCCTTTTCTCTTTGCTCTCTTTCTTAATATCATTGCACTGAATGACTATAGAAAATCTCGTAGCTTGATTTTTTTTGTTAGCTAATACTGATGTAATGAGATGAACATGATAGTTTTTCATGTGCTTTTCCCAAATAGATTGCCTCAAATATGATGACATGTCTTCTTGAGTATTTGTAAAAATAATATTTGGTTGTAAGATAGGTGGGTTACTTGTAATAGTCATATAGATTAATGCTTTGGTGAAATAGGACCGCGTCGATGAACAACAATCAACACGTGTCCATGAGGTCTTCTTGCCATAAGTACAGGTACTCTTCTTCTAAGGTCTTCAAGGTAGATTTCTCTGTCAATGGCTCTATCAATAGCCAAAAATTACTGCAAGATTTCATGGTTTTCCCAAGCTACTATCCGAAGGTTGGTAGTAATGTATCCTTGAAAATATTCATTGGGCACAAGATTTAGTTGAAGAACTGGAGCTTGTGTAGAGGGGATAGTCATACTGATTTATTCAAGCATTGGTTAACGATTCTTGAATCCTCGACAAAGTCGCCAAAAATGTTAGCAAATGGAGTCAAGGACAAAATCCCTCCTCAACAAAGGTGAGGTTGCCTTTATTGAAAACCAAAACTATATTTACATCTATATATTTGAAATTGTATGTGGGGGTGTTTCAAAACATCAAATGGAAAGAAGGGTGAATGAGGGAAATGGAATGGAATGAAGGAAATAATTTGAATGGAATGTATGGAAGGAGTATACAATAGTTAGGTAAAAACAAAGCCTAATATTGCATAAAGAAGAAGAAAAATGAATAACTAACAAAAATAAAATAGAGTTTGAATCAGCTAAACAAGAATAAATGAAAGGGAACACACATGAGAAAGTTAATATCGAGAACTTGATCATTGTCACTAGATTAATAGCGTTGAAGTAAGATCAAAGATACTATATGCATACAATATTTAAACGCTAACATCTAATGAACATAAGAACATCAAATGCTACAAGAGATAATGAATAGGACACAAAGTTCATATTTCATTAACTCTTCAAAATGTCTTCACAAAAGAACACAAAGTTTCTTTCCTGAAACAAAGCTTGCACAAAAAAATATTTTCTTCTCCTCTCTCAAAGTCACCCTTACAAATGAGCCTCTGACTTCCTTTTATAACCCAAAATTTGGTTACAAAGTAATTAGGATTTATATGAACATTAAATTAGGGCACCTTAAGTGAATTTTCCTTTTCAACCAACTTTTAAAAAGTAACTTGAAATTAGAAACCACTTAAGTTATCAAAAGTCTACCAAAAGTGAGCTTAATAATAACATCACTTTGAAATACCATTTTAAAACATATAACAGGACCTAGTGCCTTATCCATTAAAGTGGGGTCCGCCTATCTCAACCGTATGAGAAATGGACTCTCTCACTTTGTTAGATACCAGAATACTACCTCCTCATCCCATGGGTGAAATTAGGATCTATCGCATTTTCCAATTGAAAAGATCTAAACCTTTCCAATGTCTCAAACATCTTCTCTTCTTCAGGAGGTTCACTCGGTTGAAGCACAACCTTGTAGAACACCTATAATTCCATTATCCTAATCAGAATATCATTTAGATTGACCATTTTTTATCGAGCATTCTTAAACAGGTTCTTCAATTTGATACAATGCTCCATTGAAGTAGAGGAGAAATTGATGGCAGGAATGTACATGTCCTTAAACAATTGTGAGAATTGTTCCTCAACATGTTCTGATGAATGCCTTTGATTATGCTCATCCACAAAATCACAAGGGATTTCAGCTATGAACTCATGAATTGAGGCGAGTGAAGTGAAGGCTTATGCTCTCGTAATGAATCATGGAATCTTTGAGAAGTGTCTTCCGCGACTTGAGATGTAAACACCATAGAAAGTGTGTCCCTCGGCATTTGAATTCAAGGATCCCTTCAATGGCTAGAATTTTAGATTCCATGCTCATCATCTCTTGTAGACTAGGAAATATCTCATCCAAATTTGATATGCTAGAAGAAAAATATTCCTTGAAAGAAAGGATTGGATCTAGGTATGCATTAATGTCTTCATGGAGCTTTATGGCTGCTTTGATTGTCTTTCTCCGAAGATGAGAATTTTCAAAAGACAGGATTTATTGACATGGCCCAAAGTGTTTACCTCCTTTGGATCAGATTGAGTGTTTCTTCATTGGGGGTAACCACTACATCAAGTATTGGGAAAGTGGAGGATATTGGATTTATCAGATGTTGAACATAATTCACCAACTGATTCTTTTCGGCCTTGAGTTGAGAATTTTGAGATTTATATTTCTCAAGCCTTCTTAACACAATATCCATGGAATCTCGGGCCATTTCCATGTCGCTTTCCAATGTAGACTTCCCAAGTCCAAGCTTGGATACTTCATAGTCAATAGGCATCATGGCATTACGCTCCTTCTTGACTTGGGAATGGCAAGATCTACAAATTTGTTTCCATCTCCATCCACCATTATTCTCAAGAACACTTTAGGCTTCTTGGGGATGACATCATTTGAAATCTTGGAAAGGGCATCAAAGTCAATATTGATCACCTTGACAACCCTCTTTCTTTTCTTGACTTCACAATCAACCCAAGAAGGGGTCTCCTTGACCAATTCTACACATAGAAGCCTAGAGTCTGAAGCAACATTCACACCGTTCTCAACATCATTAGATTCTACAAGAGTTCTTTCCACGAATTCAATCCTCAAGGAAATAAATTCAACATCGACCTCTTGAACCTCAAGGAAACCTTGAGAAACATCTTCATGAACTAGGGGTTCGAAGTGTTTGGTATTTGGACCACTTGCACTTGAGTAAACTCTTGTGCATGACATGATTGAGTAGTGTTTATGATGAGCTTCCTTGAACTATCAGTAACGTGAGTAGATGAGTCTCTACTTGAAGTGGAAAACCTTGAGACACGTTCTCTTCCTTCAATAGGGTCAGGACCCTTGGATGTTTCTCCTCGTGACATCTTCTTTAGAGAAGTGGATTTAGGAAACCATTCTCTCCTTCATGCGTATGGGTTGATGGCATGAAATTTGGACCGAGAAGGGGTTTTAGTCAGCTAGAGACCTCATGTTGGCAATTTATATGAACTGGGGTATGAACTTGGATGGATGGTAACTTTACAAGTTCTCATTCATACCAAGCTATGCTCCTTTCTAGAATCGGTTGATTCTTGCCATCAAGAGAGAATTCATCTCTCTTGGTCCAATCAATTTGGGGTAATGTAGTGAAGGCAATGACATCATGTGAGGTATTAATCAAATCATCACCATCATCTACTAATGAATATGGGGGATCTCATGATGCGGAAGGCCTTGATTTGAGCAAGGGTCAGGTGGGAGAATTATCACCTTCTTACTTCGTGTTCATCTGAGCAGGTAACCCAAAAGTCTTCTATGGTGGGATTGTGTTGGTAGTTTTCTCTAAGAGCCTTTTGCATGTATCCATTGATGTCAAATTGGGATCTCTTTGCAAATGGATGTATGGTAATGACAACAAATTCCTTCTCTATGAGTTATGCCTTTGAAGAGATTGAGGATTGACATTCCCAATTTGGATTGGGAAGTGGATGTCTGAACGATGTTTATCACTGAGAAGACAATGAACTTGGAAAAGTTGTCATGCAAGCTCCATTAACGCCCACTTATCACTGAAATACTTGGGAAGCTTCCATGGAGTGCCTACAAATCCACTCACGTGAATGTAGGAAAAGGATGGGAACTGAATGAACCATGTTCCCCACTAAGAAATGACCACCATGACATCCTTGGAGAATCTTTCTTCTAGATTCCTATTCAGTTTCTAATCACGTGGAAGGTGAAAGCATCATTAACTCTCCTGAAGTGATGAGAGCTATTCTTGAAACTCAATTATGGATAATAGTGGAAAACACTATTTGATGGACCCATGATGCCTTTCGTCTCTAACCCCTAAATGAATGAAACAAAGGACAAAATGATCGACAAATAAAACAATCATGATGAAGGTGATAAGCCATGAGAAAGGACACTTCCATTTTTTTTTGAGAAAAATCACGCTATAATTTTGCGAAGTCAAAATTAGTTGATAACAAGGCAAGCCCGTATGTATCAATACATCATCTATCATCCTTGTTATCACTATCTACAATCGTGGGATCTCTAGAACTTGAAGCTTTGCCACTAATCCTACGCCACTGATCTCAGCCTCTATATCTATCAAGTTAGCTCCATAACATATAAACCTCTGTTGTCTGCCTACATATCAACTCCATAACATTTTGTTTTCAACCCTCCCTATCTTAATCAATGGCGATCCATGATCATCATTGATCATTACATTTTATCTTCGATTCTATTTAATCACCTTCCTTCTCCATTCCTCAATTAGACAAAGATTAGATTCAAGAATGAATTATTGAATCTTCGCATGACATCACGATGTTAGTAGATATCAACACTTTGTTGTCATCCCTCGAGAACCCTTATCAAACAATCACATCAACCATATGGGGCCCGAATATCCTCCACAACATTCAACAAGGTTAGTACATTTATTTTTATCGTTTTCAATAAGATTTTGTATTAGCTACATCGACAAACATTTTTCTTCACTATTCTTTGTAGCCATTTTGCATTCTATCTCCCATTTAATCACTTGCTTAGCCTATTATCATATTTAAAATTTTATCGATTGATCGTCACCAATCCTCGATCATTTTCGATTGAAGATATGTTCCCTTTTGTCTTTCATTAGCCCTTTAAGCACTTTGTAATCTCATTTTTCTACATTTCCCTTATTTTTAGAGTCCCCTTACTTCATCTTGGCATTGTCAAATCCTATCTTATACCAATTATAGTCTATTTTATTTACTTTTATTGAGATAGAACATTTTGTCACCGATCCTGTTGATTCCCAATCATCCGATCTCTATCTTTTTAGTCATTTTATCAGTTATCATATATTTATCAATATGTTTTGGCCTAATCTATTTTCTTGCAAGATGTATTCTCTATAGATGATAGTTCCAGGTACCTCACACCCCATCACAAGAAAATATGATGTTTCGATCGTCCAATAACCTTTCGTGTGGGAACAATTCAATATCTCACACGAGCTCAACCTATGTGCCAATTCCCTTACACCAAAATTGAAGATATCAAAGGTCAACTCGAAATGTTATGTGAAATACAAGACACAATAGAACAACCTTGGTTTGACTATTTCTTAGACTTCGAACTCACCACTGCCCTAACTTAGGCCCCCTACAACATAGAGCAGATCTCTCTATCCTCTTGAATTCTAGTCATATAGTCCTTATTTCATTATCATATCACTTAATTGTAAAACACAAGTTGACACCCTTCAAGGAATCCCTTTGGATTCCTAGGATCGATCGTAGCCAAACAACTCGTTTAATCATTATCTAATATTTGTCTTATCTAGTTTGTCTTTGTATACATGTCTTCTCGCTGACAAAAGGAGGAGTCTCTTGCATTGTTCACATATTCATTCATTCTAACATTGTGTTTTTGGCACAAGCATCGATAAACCCTACTTTACTAGGTATCTCACACCCCATCACAAGAAAATATGATGTTTCGATCATCCAATAACCTTTCGTGTGGGAACAATTCAATATCTCACACGAGCTCAACCTATGTGCCAATTCCCTTACACCTAAAATTGAAGATATCGAAGGTCAACTCGAAATGTTATGTGAAATACAAGACACAATAGAACAACCTTGGTTTGACTATTTCTTAGACTTCGAACTCGCCACCGCCTAGCTTAGGCCCCTACAACATAGAGCAAGATCTCTCTATCCCTCTTGAATTCTAGTCATATTGTCCTTATTTCATTATCCTATCACTTAATTGTAAAACAAAAGTTAACACCCTTCAAGGAATCCCTTTGAATTCCTTGGATCGGCTGTAGCTAAACAACTCATTTAATCATTATCTAATATTTGTCTTATCTAGTTGTCTTTGTATACATGTCTTCTCGCTTGACAAAAGGAGGAGTCTTTTGCATTGTTCACAGATTCATTCATCCTAACATTGTGTTTTTTTGGCACAAGCATCGATAAACCCTGCTTTATTTAGAGTTTTTGTATTTCAACATAATAGCAAAAAATTGAAATTCACCATAAATAGAGGTGACTTTACATGCAACAATTTTAACTCAAATCTCTTGCCATTTGAACAAAAATGCATGGATAAATCCTGAAATATCATTTTAATTGTGCCTAAGGTTTTGAGTCAATGGACTTTGAAAACAATATCTATTCCACCGTGGGAATAGAAAACATATGGAAATTGAGATTTTAGTCTCCCATTTCAAGTTTGATGCTATAGGTTTCACGAACAATTGATTGTGCCCCTATCTACAATCGGGACCTAGAATTTGTGAGTCGGGAAAATAAAGTAGCTTAGACATCTCATCAACTCTTTATTGATAAAATTGTGTGTACTCCCTACTTCAATTAATATTGTTACAATATGTTCTTTTTAAATACCCCTTTCTTTGAGGGTTTATGGAGAGAAAACACCTTACATTGCATGACAATAAAAGTTAGTTGGTAATATTCAAACCCTAGTTTATCCAACGCCTCTACTTTTGTTTCTTCATCTTCGACTTCATCATTAATGACCTCCATGTAGAAAAAATTCTTTTCAGAACATATATAATTCCTTTAATGTATTTTCTATCACAATTGAAACATAAGACTTTTTCTTGTTTCTCTTCAATTTTTGAATAGTTAGTTTGGTAGGATGAGGTGCAAAATGTGTTAGAACTATACTCGCTTTCTTTGTAGTAGCGAAAGTCCTCTATTTGGTCATCTCTCTTTCCTCAACAAGATGAGTAACTATCATGGATTGTAATATTAACCTTGGATTACATACGTGAACTCAAGCTGGATATTATTCTTGAGACCACCCAAGAAAAAATCATTTAGATGATCCTATGAGATGCCTTCTACACGTAAGGATAGATTTTGGAACTACTAGATATAATCATTAATCGTCCCTATTTGACATGTTAGGAGATCATGTTAGCCACATGTTGACTATATACATCTTAATTTATGACCTAGGATTAAGGGTGTAACATGCTGCCCCCTAAAATCAACATTGTCCCTAATGTTGAATTTTTTTATATATTTCTACACACAAGTGTAGTCCTCAATATTGATGACCTCTAGATGTTGGTACATCAAATCTTCCTCCTCCCATGTTGTAGATACGTTGTCTTGAATCTTATTCTTGTTTAGATAATCATGAATTACATTCTTCTATTAGTACTTACTATGTTTTTTAACTCCTTAAACCTTTGGGTGGATCTTCAAGGTTGAGATGGTGGGTGGTTGGAAATTAGGAGATCTATTGGACAAAGTGACTCTCCTTGGTGGCTTGGATAATGACATATCCTCCACAAAAATTAAATAATTTGGTGACTTAATCGTGAAAATCTGTTGATATTTTTTCACCGACCAAAAATGATTGTGTGTTAGGGCACTTGATTAGTTGCATTTGATGAGAGCTCAACTTAGGAGGTGCCTTTATATGTAACCCATTTAACTCAAAAATATTTCCATTTGAACAAAAAAACATGAATAAATCTTAGAAGTTCATTTCAATGTGCCAAAGGTTGTGAGCCTTGGATGCCCAAAATAATATCTACTCCACCTATAGGAATAAAAACCATAGGAGAATCAAGTTTGTAGTCTTTCATTTCAAGTTTGATACTATGTAATTTCCACAAATAATTGATTATGATCTTGATCTATAATCAAGACCTAAAATTTTGGTGGGAAAATAAAGAAATTTAGACATGCCACCAACTCTTTATTAATAATATTATGTGTAATTCTTGAGTCAATCAATATTATTACCTTATGTTCCCTTATAATACCCCTTACTTTGAGGGTTTTGGGGAAATAACACATGACATTGCATGACAATAAATAGTTGATCATGAATCTCTAAACCCTAGTTCATCCACCACCTCTAATTTTGTTTCTTCATCTTTGACAACCTCAATATATAAAAATTCTTTTCAACACATCTATGTCCTTTACTGTATTTGCTATCACAATTAAAACATAAGCCTTTTTCTCATTTTGCTTCAATTTGTTGATAACAAGTAGACCGACAACTAATCAACCCTTTCACCTAACGCAAAAGGTCAAGATGAAATTAGACCAGTTTAATCATGATGATACTTAAGAATGGCTTAAGCATGGGTAGTTTAAGTATAGGTTAATCGTGGACCAACCTAAAAATGGGAAATTTTCTATCTCTTAAAAGCAAAGGGGATATACAAGACAAAAACAAAGAAACAAAAGAACATGTAAGAGAAGACACGACAAGACCACAAATTATTAATTCAAATATGATAATGAGATCATTTATATCTTAAGGATTTTCCATCATGTTTCATATGAAATGATAAACACTTATGAAGAGATTGATTTCTTTGATAAGAAATTATTATCAACCTTTATCCGATAGAGTGAAGCCTATTGATTAGACAACCTCTTGAAAGGTGAAAATTTTATGATGTTGTATTTGTCATTGATTTGTCAAGTGCAAAATGATCTTAGAAAAAACAAAACAATGAACAAGAGAAACAATCATAAACATAATATTCACAAATATAACATATTTACATGATTTGCGCAAGGTGATAATGAAGGTATACATGTTGAAAAGAAACATATTTGTATTTATTAAATGTACAATGGTTGCTTAAAATAACGTCTACCAAGAGTTATGATTCAAATTAAAGCCAACATGGTCATCAATCTACATTTATCTCGAGATTGAAATGAAGATTTCATTCAAGGCCTCGCTCTGGATATGACAGATAAATTTACCCAATTAGCTTAGATGAGATACATAATAATAAATCAGATAATCAGTAAAATAATATTAAAACTGGATATACCTGTTGTATCGGAAATTCATACTCAAAACAATGTCATCATAACACCTGTAAGATCACTTATCTTAGAAAACCATATGCACAGAAATATTACTTATGAAATAAGCTTCACAAATTGCTACAATACCTGATTTCTCCTCTTCAAATTGAATCCTCCAAGTCCTTTTATAATCTTCCCTTGTGTAAAATCAGTTGTAACGATTTGGCTCCAAATAATAAAATTAAATAATAAATATTACCTTCTTTTTAAGTGAGACTTCATAATACTTTATTAAATATAAGTGAAAGGACTTGGGTAAACAACTTTTAATAAATATGACTTTTCAAAGTATGAGGTATGAGACAAAAGACAAGGGGCCCACATTAATATTAATGCATTAGATAAAATACAAAACACATCCATACAACATTCCAATCATTTAAAATAAATTCTCCATCATAATCTGAAAATAATCATCAAACCATGAAACCAAGGTTGTTGTCATCATCTAACCACACACACACACAATATTATAAATCCAGAACCATCACATGTCATCAAATATAATCCAAAAACTATTAAGTACTGCAAATATTTAGTCAAATCTATGTCAAACAAAAAACAACAAGCTATATCATGATAAACTAGTCATCTCTCGGTAAGATCAAGTAAAGGAGTCCCAACCTCTGTCATCAACTCTACATATTCATAAGGTTCAACTAGAAGAGTAGTACGTGATGACTCCGTCTCCTCCTCTACTTCCAAATTTACCCTCTTCAAAGCTCTAGTCACCCTAGGTATTGTGGAAGAGAACCTAACACACTTAGGAGGTGGGTGTGAGATGTGGGCGCGAATCTCGTGAATGCGAATGCTAGGCTTGTCCAAGTAATAATGGTGAATTTACGGATGGTTGAACATTATGTTGACACAAATGTGATGGGGAAGATTGAATTGAATAGTTAGAAGAAGAAGGGTTATGATCTGCGTGAGTACGATCAATGTTTTAGTTAAGAGGAGTATTTGAACATGCGGAGTTGGTTGGATACAAGGATAAGATTAAATGACCTGTAGTACTTCATATAAACATGGATCATTTACATCAACATGCATGGAGACACAGTAGGATCAATTCTTGCAAAGGGAATCCTACCTCAAACATACTAGTTCCCCTTCGGACACCCCTATGTGTGCCTCTCTCGCCACAGTGATTGACCATGAAAACTACCATGACCCCATGAATGATGAGAACCCGATCCTCAGAACTTCCCCATCCATCCCATTTTGGCATCTTTGAGAAATTGAGAAAATGACAAATCACCAACAAGTTCAACTGAGAATAACTCCACAATTCATTAATTTCCAAGACAATAGACTGATGCTTCAATTAAATATGACAAATGGTAATCATCTTAGCTAATTAGAATTCATCTAACAACACTGAAACTTTTCAAGCAACTTCAATACTCATCCTACAAACTGAACCACAAATATTCCAAATAAATGCAGATTTTCATTAATACTTCAATTAATTACTTTAAATTTTCAGTATTTTCTTACTTACAATTTTTTTAATCATCCATTCATTCATTCTCAAAACTCACATCTTGTCAATTAAAATACCCAAATTAATGGCTTATTTTAGAATACTACCGTACTTCTACAAAATCAAACTATCCTTAGTTTCTGGGCACTGTTCATACCAACATATTCAAAACATACTGCATTTTCAAAATAACCCGTGCATAAAAAGTATTTCTTGTAAACAAAATTAACAACTCTACCTTGGTTAAACATTATTTCAATTTATTTCAACTCTCTCATTCCTTGTTTCATCTTTTATGAATTTATAAACTCGTGTTTATAGGAAACAAATATAATATCAACTCGATATAAAAGCTAGGTACTTCAAATCATTTCCATATGGTCTGCATGTGGTGTTTCAAACAAAAATATGAACTAGGAAAATTTTATTTTATTCCACATAGTTTACAAATGGTACTTTAATCAAAATGACATTCACATACACCCAAACACAACTTTCCCAAAATAACTTCATCAAAGAACTAAGAATCATATCAAACTCATTCAACAAGAGATTGATAAAAAAATTGAGTAATCACTTTGCATGCTTCACTTTCATTTTTAACTATCGACACCCAAACTAGGTATTGAAGAAAGCGATTGTATATGAATAAAATCAAATTTATTTTCCCAGAAAATTATCCTTTGCTCAATGAAATCATTACCCACTTCATTATTTATGTAAATAAATATTTTCGGCAGGTGGGTAATTAAAATAACAGTCTAGACTAGTAAAAATTTCAATGGATTCGGTGTATAACTCATCAAGTGTATAAACTCATAGATTTCAAGATTTCATGCGTCTTGAACAAACAAAACCGACTCGAGATAGAGTAACTTCGCACTTTAAAAAAGAGCACCATACATGTTAAGCACTCAACGCATGCCTTCTTGTGATAATAGAGTTTGAAACATAAAACTATGTAGCCAATAACTCAACGAAGCACCAAAAACTAGACTTCCTCTGCATGACATTAATCACAAAAGAAAAATGACACAAAACTCCAAAATTTCCATAGTTTAATATTATTAACTAAAAACTTCAATGCACATGTACTTCATTCAATAGACAAGCTTACCATTATACAACTACCACCTCATTTAGAAAATACCATATTAGAGTTTCGAATCTCGATGAAAAACAAATGCACGAGTAATTGCATAAATTGAAATAAATAACAATAAGATGCAATATGATCAAGAAATCGCAAGGAAAGAATAGATCCAAATCAACTCAATGCTCCATAGGATAGACTCATGAAAGTCATGTACATATAGGAGGTGAATGTTAACCACCTCTCGGATAATTGGTGAATAACTCTCACTAACTGATACTAGAAGTAGAGTTGACTCCACACAACTAGTAAGCTAACTCAACACAATTGGTAAGCTAACTCAACATAACTAGTACACCTAAGAAATCATATCCCATGAGTGTAGGAAAGCTCCAAGTAAATAAACAAATACAAGGAAAATGAATATCCTACACTAACATACCAATGCATTGAAAATCAAAGTATACACTATAATTCGAATAAGGATTGTATAATACGGAGGCTACACTAACACTAACACCCCTATAAGTACAACTTAAGTGGGTAGTGGAAAAGGAAATTGGGTCCAAAAAAAAAAGGCCTAATGAGGTACCCATGTATAATGCATCTCTCACAAAGATAGAGTAAAAGGAGAAAACCCAGTGAAAAAACCCCCAAAAGAGAGACAAGAAAATCACTCAAGAAAACTGGAGAAGAAGAAGTAGTGGGTCCCGATAATGCAACCTGATGAGGTACACATGTACAATGATCATCCCCTAGAGTAGAGAGAAATAAGTGAGGACAAGAAGGTCCCCTAAGAAGAGTGTCGATGATGTGGTTCTCTACGTAAATATTGAAGAGAATATGCCTACACCGAACAATGTTCCTACCCTTGGGAAGGATAAAAAGGGATCACTGAAATTCAACCCACTCCACAAAGGAAGAAGAAGCTGCAATACTCTAATCTTTGCATCTAGTATGTAACTGAAAGGTGTCATAGGTTTGGAAAATGTGTGCACAAAAGATAATGGACTGCCACTACAATATATGTGTTAGAGAAAGAAAATGGTGGGGGGAAATAACCCTCACAAAGGGATCCACAAGAAGAGGTGGATCATGAAACATATTTGAAATAGTGGAAGTGAAAAATGTCCCAAGGCAGGCACTCCCAATGAGAGAGATGAATGGGTCCTCTAGAATGTGTGATGGCTCAATCAAAGCATATTCTTGTAATGAAACACAAGTGAAATATGTAAATAGAAAACTCAGGTTGGGAAGATACTCATCCCAATGGGGTTTCTCAATGAGAGCAATGTTTGACAATAATGTATTAGCATCACAACATGAAGTAGGAGGAGAAGACTACTGCAAAGAGCTGTTGGAAGTCCAAGATGAAGCAACACTGCACTCAAAGGTAACAACCGATGTATGTGGAGTGTCATCAATTGAGCAATCAAGATGCAATGGAGCACGAGAGGCAATGGTCACATTTGTCTCAGAGGAAGGTTCTCCAATAGAACACTATTGCAGAGATTGAATGGAAGCATGAACATGGACAACAATGAGCTTTGTGGAGGTAACAATAGGGAGAGTGTGCTCAATAGCAAGATCATGTGGTGAATGGTCAACATGGGAATCATGAGTAGTAACGAGGGTAGAATAATACTTAGAAATGGAAGGGATGTGATAATGGGAAGAATCTATGGTGGCACTAGAGTGGTCCAAGGAAGCGTCACTCTCAGATGGTGAAACAAGGTCATCATGCAACTGTCGAATAATGGTCCAAGAAGTGAAAGGGCACTCAATGTGCTCAAACAAATGCAATATATCCCTAGAAATAGTAATACTAAGAAGGCCATATACCTCATCATTATGGTTAAACCACTCATCCTTCTATAGAGGCTCATCAAGCTCAGAACAAGACCATGGAGGTAGGGCAACAAACCATGCATAATGCAATGATTGATAATGTATGCCTTCCAAGACTAAAAGTTTCAGTCGAGTATAACAACATAATGGTGAAACTCTATAATGTAGATAAACCCCAAAATTATCCCATATGGCACTTTATAACTTAGTGTGAAAAGTACAAGTCCCCATAGAGTTTTGCAAGAACCCCTAGCATGTGACACTTTATAAAGTATCCATCATGTAGAGCACGAGAAAACATTCACTTTTGACCAAAAAGTGCTCAAATCCAAGCCACCGATCAAAAGTTATAACAAATATAATTTCTTGTAAATAATGGCTTATTTAATTAAAATTTTGTAAACTGATTAAAAATGCTTGAAATGAGAGGAAAGGGGGTCATGCATATACTTGTTAGAACTAGGATGGAATGAAGAACACAATGGTTTAATTTGTGATGGGAATTGGCCTCTGCCAACCCAAGCCTCACCCTTCGTCTTCGTTAGGTGAAAATACAAGGACCAAATGACTATTCCTCCCTTAATGTTGAGTTGTGGAGCTCAATTACTTCAGATTAGCATGCAATGTAAAACTTCATTGGAAAACAAAGTAACATGTCATCGGGATTAGAGGAACCAGCATCGATCACCCAGACCTAAGCATCGGTTAGGCAAGGCAGAGTAACCGACATCGGTTACCTGTGCGAGGATGTTTTAATTAACTCTCATGAATTAGATATATTTTTATCATTAAAATATATCTATTTATTGTAATTGCATGGCTAAGTGCCCTAAGTCTATAAATGACTATATAAACATAAAAGCTAGGGTTTAGAAGTAATGATTAAACAAGAATTAAGAACTTGAAAAAGTTGGTGAGAGAGAGAATTCTTGGTGATGAAGAAAAAGCTTGAGTGAAAGAAAGTACTATACATCTAAGAGGTGTGGAAGATTGTAAATCTTCATCAGATATCTTATTCAAAGCTTTGGATAATAAATTGGCTTGTTTCTTGGTGGACGTAGCCCACTACCGGATGAACCACGTTAAATATGGTGTTGATTTATGTCTCTTATTTTGTATATTTCTTCTGGTAGAATATTCTCTTTTATTTGCATGTATGCTTAGATCGATATATTATTTGTAAACCGGTGTGCTAACCCCAACACTTAATACAAAATTACCCCTAAATTGACTTCAGTATCGAAAAGGTCATAAAAATGATATATTTTTTTAAATGCAAAGTTCAAATTAGATTTTAAACTATTGTACACCTTGGCAAAATGGGGTCTTGGGCTATTTTTAGGTTTGAAACCCTATTTTTAATCCCTTTGCTTTGTTTGTTATTGGCGCTACACATACCAAGAATTAGAGAAAAGGAAGAGTTCTGATCTTTAATCGTAAAGCATAAATTTGTAGGAGATTGAATGAGGGCACAATAGGGATGTTTCACACTTGTAGTGACTGCAGGAGCGTAATGGTGAGTTTGAGCAATACAAAACATGGAAAAAACATTTCAAAAGCTTCCAGGGACGTTTTTGTGTTATGCATGGGTTGTGTAAGCCGTTGAAACTTCCTACATGAGCTAGATAACCGCCCAACAACCTTTATAGGCTTGCAAAATCAGATATCGATGTGGAAAGCTCATGGGGTGTTCAAACTATGAACAATGTCGACTAAATGTGTCAAAGTTGTGTAATATGTTTGAAATCCCATATTTATGTAATCCAAACCAAAGAAAAAACAAATGCAAGTGGATTTGCTTTTGATTGGTGAGGTATTTTAGGCATCCAAGCTTGGAGAGGACATCCCAACTATAAAAAGACCAAAACTTGGCATCTAATACTTATATCTATCACGTATTAGGTACTAAATGACTTATTTTAAGCATGAGTGTGAATCTTAGGCATGTTTTAACCTCCTAAGGGCCTGCACGCCCAAAAGAGTATGGGCTAGCTAAATATTACTCAGAAGCAAACAAACATATACCAGGGTTTGAAACCAAGTTGGGAGGGTTGTGGCAACTCTAATACAAGTTTAAAAATTTAATTTCCTGTGTCTTTATATGTCGTATTCAGCCTACAACACCTCATAATTATGTACATAGGTTGTATACACCATAGACACACAAAAAAAAACACACCCAACACTAATTCTATGTAAACATTAATCTCACGATCGCACTAAATCAAGACAGAGTCAAATCTATTTGCACATGAATTGTTAGTCACCTAAACAGAGTATTAAAAACTATAAATAACTCAAGAACGACAAATGTTTTTACTAGAATCACTCGATACCATATTAGAGTTTCGGATCTCTAATGAAAAACAAATGCACAAGCAATTGCATAAATTGAAATAACTAACAATAAGATGCAATATGATCAAGAAATCACAAGGCAAGAATGACTCCAAATCAACTCAATGCTCCATAGGATAGATTGATGCAAGTCATGTACATATAGGAGGTGAATGTGTAACCTCCTCCTATATCAGTGGTGAATAACTCTCACTAATTAATACTAGAAGTAGAGTTGACTCCACACAACTAGTAAGCTAACTCAACACAATTGGTAAGCTAACTCAACATAATTGGTACACCTAAGAAAGCATATCCCATGAGTGTAGGAAAGCTCCAAGTAAATAAACAAATACAAGGAAAATAAATATCCTATACTAACATACAAATACATTGAAAATCAAAGCATACACTATAATTCGAACAAGGGTCACATAATATGGAGGTTACCTTAATAAATATTTTCTAAACAAAAAATGCCATTTGATCAATTCTTAACATCCATACAAGATAATATGTGCCCATATTATGAAAATACCAAAACTTCAAGAAAATGAAAGTATCGGATCACATGATCCCAAATATGTCACTTTTAATTATCTTTATCGAATGATAGAAATCCATTCATGAGATTCGTCGGGATATGTTGAGCACTAAAATTGCTAAGTACCAACCATGCATGGAGGTTAAGGACCACGTGCAAGGGATGCACAAAGGGGCACACAAATATGAAGGATCCGTGCATGAAGGTTCACACATGTTCACACGGGGTTTGGGACTTAGCCAAATTTCCAAAACATGGCTAAAAATAGCAAAGCAGAGATGGAGTGATGTCCAAGAAAAGATACAAAAATAGATAAAAGTAGGATAGCTTGGGACGTACACAAAGGAGCTATAATAAGGAAAAACACATGCAAAATAAGGATAAAGAAAACACATGGATCAAGATAATAATAGGATTAAAGAATGTAAGGATATGATCTATTTATAGCCTAATATAATGTTAGCTTGAAGTTGTAAAAATCATGCAATCTATTTGTAAGCATGCCTATTATTAGTAAGATGTATGTAGGTGGTGAAGGGAAAGTCCCCACTGTATAAATATAAGTTATACATCCTTGTTTTAGAGGGTTATGAGTTAGGGATTCGAAAGTGCTAATGGTATTGAGTGATCTTTTGGAGTATGTAACTAGACTTTGTATGCATTCATGGACAATTAGTGACTGTAAGCAATACATGATGTAATCAACAAATCTATTGTGCAATGAATTAATGTTTTACCATGGAAAATTGTATATGGGTTGCTAAATTGACTAGATATGAGTATGGGATTATGGGGATTCAAATAGTATTGATCATTCTTTATGTTGATTAATCTTCCTTATTATATGTGTTATTGAGTTATCATGATATGATGTATCTTCTTATGTGAATGGATGTTATGGTTATGGTTGTGAACATGCATGCTAACATCTTACTAAGCATAATAAAGGAGGGACTTGGAGGTTATGCACGCTTTGGGTGAGATTCCATAATTGTCTAGATGATGTGCCATCATGCATAACTATTGTTGGGTAGCAAAAAACTACATTTTGGTTCCATTGCTGGGACCTCTTTTCAAAACTGTCTACCAGGATGTTGCATGCAGATGGATTTTCAAGCTGTCTTTGAAGAATATTGAGAGCTAGATAAAAGATGACTAAGATGATTTTACTCATAGATATAACACCGTACTTGATTTTAATGCATGGAAGTGGGTGGAAGACAATCTCTATGATATTTGTATGAGATGTTCTTTAGCTTATTCCTATTATAATTGCATGAGTGATTGGAAACATACGTGCAGAACCATAAGACTACCCCTTATCACCCCATTTGGTACACTATAAGACGACACCTTATCACCCCCATACTAATGACACTATTGAAGCATTCAACAAGATCTTTGGATAGACATTTAAGATATGTGATGTTGAAAGAAAGGATTGGGGTGACAAAGTATCACCATAATGTGGGCATATAGAACAACCTATAAACAGTTGAATAAGGCCAAAACTTTTAGTTGGTGTTAAAGACAGGTGGATTACCTATGGATTTTAGGTTACCCTCCTGCGTATTGTGCACATAGGTGGATTGGATGATGAATAGGTAGTTGACGAGCATATTGAAAAATCTATGAAATCGGATGAAAGGCGTACTATTGCGCATTGGAGTCATAAGACAGAAAAGGCACGACAAAAGGCTTGGCATGACAAGCACATCAAGAACAAGTCTTTTATAGTTAGAAAGATGGTACTTCTGTATGAATCCAAGTTTATGCCATCTAGGGAAGTTGAAAGTCCATTGGTTGGGACCCTTTGTAGTAACCAAGATACTAGACTTGGCGCATGTCAACTACAAGCATTTGGATGGCACCAAGTTTCCGACCACTTTAATGGGAGTAGGTTGAATCCCTACTATAAATAATATTCCTTTGTGTTTGTAATAAGGTAGTATTGCCACTTAGATTAGATTTCCCTTTCATGTTTTGTTTTTTCTTGTTTTGTGTAATAAGCATTTTTCACGCACGCTAATTATAATCTGTTAATTTGATGCGTAGAGAACCACACATTTTTTAGTGCGGGGTAAAAAAACTACACGTGCATGAAAAAAGAGGCTATAAAATGATGGTATGGCTATTGGATTTGGTTCAGTGGTATGCATGAATATGACACATGTGTACGAGAGGATACTTTTGGTATGTGCAACGTTGTTAAAGGAAAAAAAGTGTTCAATGGGATAGATATTTCTCGACCGATAACCATGCTATGAAGCGTTGTGTAGTGTAATGTGAGGGAGGCAACAATAGGATAAACTACTTAGTATGTGGCACTGAGGAAGATGGGTCATGTGTAGGGAAGTGTGCGCAGGAAGATTACAACCTAGGAAGTAGTGGGGCACTGAAGGTTACGACGGTCACATGTGGAAGAGAAAAGTGCAAAGAAACACAAAAAGTTCCTTTAAAACTAAAAAGGTGTTTTGAAAATGAAAAAATACTTTAAAACATAAAAGCGAGAAAAAGTGAAAATGTGTTTTAAAGCCAAAAATCATGTGTCGAGTGGATTATTAAGTGCATAAAATCTATAAATAGGGAAAATCGAGTTCATTTGTTACTTTAAATTTGAAGTGATTTTTTCATTTACGAGCTAAACAACTAAGTTCTAAGAGAAAAGTGTGAAGATCAAATCAAGAGGTGAAGAAAACTAGAGCAGAGTGCATAAGCCTTCAGTTAGGGAGCTCCTTGAGAGGAAGTGGAATCTTAGAAGACATGTCAGTGGCAAGGGCGAGTGAATCTAGGGTTTGCAGAGTGGGAAATTTTGGAGTAGGTGTTCACAGAGCTTGAGAATCACGAAGCTAGGGATCAGAAGTTAACTAGCTAGGGCATGGGAGTAGGGTACATAGAGCACATTAAATATTGGACACACAACACAAGGTTATAAATAGAAAGTAAGTTTGTTACTTATAGAACCTGGGCACAATTTAGTCGAGCTTACGCTTTCAAATTATGGAGAAGTAATGGCACCACGCAGGCACCAAAGGGCAAGAAGAAAGTAGAGGAATTACCTGAGAATTGGTTCTAAAAATGTAGTACCCACCATAGGTAATTATGGAACAATAATGGACCTCATAACTTACAAAATGTAAGATTAATGAGTCTAATCATAAGGCACTAAGACATGAGGCCGCTTTGAACACGGATATGCTGCGGGAGTTTCCCACAAGGACTACATAGAACCAAGCAATTATGGATGACTTAGTACAGAGGATCCTTGAAAAGATAGGGGTCCTCCAACTCTTTAAGTTTCTCTTCTTTGGAAGGCTCGCACACATCTTTCAGTGGTTGGTATCTAATGTGCACAAATACTATTTCTAATTTGTTAGACGAAGGTTGAGAATCACAGATTGCTTGATTGGGAGAGTGACTGGGTTGCGGGATATTGGCAAGGATCTAGACTTGCATGATGAGAAAAAGATTGAGGATTTTGCCACAAATTTATAATACGACAAAGGACACAAGGTAATGCATGTGGAGAATATTACCAACCCCCGAAACCGAGTAGTGGCTTATTTGGTGAGTTCGTAATCTTGGTGCCTTAGAGCATCGGGGGGAGGTAAATAGTAAGTTCCTCTACATTGTGCATAAGATAGTGCACAAAAAATAGTATAATGGGCCGGATAAAAATATGTGGATACATCCAATAAAGGAAAAGTCCCCACAATGCAACAAGAAACCAATTTTACATGTGAAGGGTCAATTACTAATCCATACAAGGCGTGATTAGAAAAGTGGTACAAGATGATGCACATGGCCTTTGAGAATGAATGACACATATCTAGAGAATTACCAAGTGTTTTGGGCCAACAGAAAAATTTCAGTCATTCAACACTTTAGCCTTACGTGATTTGTAATGAATAATGGTGAACTAGGGACTGTGGTGCAAACTACCATTTGCATTCACCACCAAGTATTTCAAATGCATACTTAATAGAATCAAGGATGCAGAAGATGACCTTTAATGTAAATAAGGTCGACTCAAATTTGCACACCTTGCACAAGACATTTAGGTACACTTCTAGGCTTGTGTACTTGGAGATTATGGATTTGGATACTCTAGATCTCGGTCCAATTATGAATATGACGGTGGGAGTGTGATATGCAGAGGTTTTGTCACCTTGTGGACAAAGATGAAGGATGAAAATGAGATTGAAGTGTGTGAATCCCATATGCCTTAGTAACCAAAGAATATTATGGTTCAAATTCCTAAGAGGAGGCAAGAGGAGACTCCACACTAGTAAGAAGAAGAAGAGGAAGAAGGAGAGGAAGAAGAAGAAAAAGAAGAAGAGGGCATTATGCTAGATCAAAGCCGCATTAGAAATGTAGAATAAGAGAAGTGAGGAAAGCAATGGTGAAAAATCTTCTCGGCCGGCCAAGGGGTCTCCTTCAGCAATGACGGCCAAGGTAAGTCCATTGAGGACAAAGAGGACTCCTAAGAGATCTCAAATTGTTTCTAATGATGAGGATGAAGACAAAGAAAAGTTTGTGGAATTAAGGTGCGAGTATTCTATGTGTGAAGATGAAGGGGGTGAGGAACAATCAGTTCATATAGAATTACACCCCAAAAAGGACATGGAAAAAGATAAAGAATGTTGGCATAATGGACGCTCACACAAAAAATAAACATCGGTGCGTGGCGAGGCAAGACGCAATGCACGGGAGGAAGATCTTGAGAAAAAAAAAAGGAGAAGGTGATGATGCCTATGTCATCAAGGAAGATAAGGGTGCCAGGGGAGAGTTAAGCATAAGGCCATTTACACTAAGGAAAACATGCACTAAGGCCAAGGAATTAAGGAAGTGACGACTTCCACAGTCACTTTACATGTCATTCATTAATGAACCTACGAAGGTGCTGAGAGCTAGGTTCCAAAGTATGGTCCCCAATGAAATGTTATTTGGCCAAGACCTCTTGAATGAAACATGGGGATTGTCTCGCACTAGTAAAATGTTATCATGGAGCATGCATATACATGTGGAAGAGTTAAAATTTTAGATAAGCAACAAGTCCCATTCTAGGTTAACATTAAAAAAGAGCTAGAAAAAATCTACAATATTGTTGACCCCATAAAATTAACTAATGAATAGGACTACAATGCACTCAATAAGATGACAGATGAGGTACACACGCAAGAACTTGACACAAAGGGCCACCATGAGGGTCATGGTAGAGGATAAAAATAATAAGTGTGAGATCCTACAACTGAAGGAAGATTTAAAAGGGGAGAAGAGGTGGACCAAGGAGGAATATGACAGGGCCAGGGAGCTAGTGAAGTAGATTACAAGTGCATGTCCCATATTGGTAAGCCAATCTAGGACAGACTATGCTACAAAGATGGAGTATCTTGAAGACTTGGTCGGGATGCTACTTCTTAATATAAAGAGTGTGTGGGGCCATCTGCAGAAGAGTTAGTTGAGGCCAAGAAGAGGGATAAAGAGGTAGTGGAGGCCAAAATAATAGAGTATGAGGCACTAACCACCAAGGTCAAGGAGGTGAATAAAAAGGTTGAGTTGGCATTTGATAGGTACCAAAATTGTGACCCTATCATGAGTGTGTGTGTTGCAAATGAGGAGGCAGAGCTCAAGTCAATTTAGGCAAAATCAAAGAGTAATAAGCTCGAGTGAGATAAAGTCATGGGGAAACATCGACATAGAGGTGCTTGATTAAAGCCATGAAGGAGACACTTGAATTGTAGATCAAGTAAGTTCAACTCTTGGTCATGCAAAAATGGATGCTATGGCAAGAGTGACCACAAAGTTAGATGTGGTAGTAAAGGAGCTTAAGGAGTAAGTGCACAAGTTAGTGCTTGATCAAATATCCAACATTGTTGAGGTGGCACCAGAGAAAGATATAGAGGAACTTGTTAAGTGGGAAGAACTAGAAAATGTATTGAGAAAAGAGTTCCTAGAGCTCCTCCATCCACTTGAGGCTTGAGATTATCTGCGCATGCAAATTGGTGAAATCTCATTATTTGATTTATAAATTTTTGGCCCTTATTCCTTATTCCTTATTCTTTGGAATTCTTTGATTCATTCATTCATTGGAGAAGTGAGTTTGATGACATATTACCGAGGATGGGAAATAACTTTAGTGTGGGGTGATGTTGAGAGGTGAAAATGGCTAAGTACTAGCCATGCATGGAGGTTAGGGACCGTGTGCAAGGGGTGTGTGAAGGGGCACACACAAGTAGGAAGGGTCAGCGTGCAAAGGTTCACGCACGAGCACACATGGTTTGGGACTTAACTTATTTTATAGAACATGGCTAAAAATAACAAAGCAGAGATGGATTGACATCCAAGAAAAGATCCAAAAATAGACAAAATAAGGATATCTTGAGACACACACAAAGTAGCTATAATCAAGAAAAGCACATGCAAAGAGAGGATAAAGAACACAAATGGATCAAGCTAATAATAAGATTAAAGCATGTAAGGATATGATCTATTTATAACCTAATCTAATGTTATCTTTTGTTATTGTAGACACCTATAGTTTGATCAACGCAATCTTATTCTCAATATTGAACTAACTATTCTAATCCTTGCAAATTGATGACACCTCGTCAATTAGGCCTATCTAACTCTCCTTTTATGACATCCTTTTAGTCGTATTCCTCTTATAACTGACTAATTAGGCTAATATAGCCTCTTATTAGCTGAATCCTCTTTTAATATCCTTCTAAACCACTTCTACTAGCTTCTAGGTTATCAATCCATTTCATTGGATTGAGTAGACCTCTCACAACTCTCTTAGACTCCTAATTCCTCACTAATCAGGATTAATTAGCCTAAACCTAGATTAACTAGCCTAAGGCATGTTTAACCTCTTCTAAGCCTAGTCAAATCTTACTTTGACTCACTAAAAGTGCTTTTGGCTTATTCATTTGTCCCACATTGCACCAAAAGTCTCCCATTCTTGGAAATGGAAAACTATAAATACCCCACTACCCCAAGTCATTTTCTAAGAACACTTCCTCCTTTCTAGCATAAACTATAGTATTTTTGTTTAGGATTAAGGGCTTTCTTCATTGTTTATTGAGCTAATTACTTTGCTTTGCTATTTCCACTCAAGCTTTGGGTAAATGGGAAGAACCATATGGCTTTTTAGCCATTAATGGTGAGATCTCATTCAAAAACCTTCAAGGTCACATAATCACAACTGATTGCTAAGATCCTTCCTAGGTTAATTTTAATAACTTTTAAAGAGTAGACAATATTTAGGCATTTTAGGTTTACTTGTTTACTTCAATTTAATGCGTGCAAATTAATGGTTTCTTTCTTATCTCTTATCATGATGGTCCATTGTGAGTTGTTTAAAGATTTTGGGGTTTCTTAAGTGTTATTACCTCATTTTATAGCTTTTGCAACTTTTCCTTGTTCACATTTGGAACACCTACGGTTGGAGTATTCAAAGGTGAACTCTTTACGCTGAGAGGTTGTATCACGACCAATACGAGATAGGTTCAACCATGATAATGAACATAAACCAATGATGTGTTAGGAAGAAGGATGCCCCCAATGTAAGTGGCCAAGAAACACATAATAGAAAGGAATTGGGAGATTGTTTTGTGAAAGGGACAAATGTTTCAGCAAACATGGCAAAAAGGTAATCTTATACATATGGATGTTACGAATGAAGTAGATGAATGATGTGGATGCTATGAATATATCTTAGAAGCCTCGTGATGAAGAAGTGATTAGCCAAAGACACAAATCATGAGACAAGTTATGGACTAAAGAAAGAGTTTGAACAAGGTCAAAGAAAAGAAGACACTTGGTAACATACTAATCCAGTTTGCTCATAGAGATCCAATGTGTGCACGTGGAATTTAATTACCTCTCGAAGGGAATATTTGATAAAGCGACAAGTGAATACACCCTAGCCAATGTATAGGAATGATTGATTTTGATAGGTGAATTATGAATGGATGGTGGAGGGAGAGCCGTACATTGCTCGACGCTAGCGGTGTTCATATCCCCTATGGAGATGCATTTGATTCTAATCGTAACTTTTTGTCTTGTCAATCAGGCATCCATAGCCCCAGTAGAGATATTGGAAATACCCCAAGAGAGAGTTATATATCAATTTGATTTTGCTTTTAGCCTTTGGTTTTTTGATTGATGTTGATTGTTTTTAATTGATTCTTTTGCTTCTGAAAATTTATTTCAGCTCTCTTGTTTGATGAGGGGTTAAGAACCATTTGATGGCTTGATGGAAGGAGGTGGAATTGATTGTGATGATGACATTGACCAAAGTGTCAACAAATGTATCGAAATTATTAAGTAGCAAGTTTATTAGATGTATATTGTGATATGATCTCTAAGAGGTTAGTCGTTCTTTAATTTACCAAGGTGATAAAAGACCAAGGTCAAAAAAATACCATAGAGATAACTATCACAAAATTTACGTGAATAAGCTAACCAAATTATCACCAACGAGATGAAAATGGTAGGAAGAATTGCATAAGAAGAACAAGAAATGAAAGAAAGAACATCCATGTATATGCAATACACGATTACAATACGTGTTCGTTTACCTTTGATTTTTTTAAAATGTTTTCTCATTTTTTTTAAAAGGATTTTTTTCTCATTTTTTTGTATTTTGTATTTTATGAAAGGTGGGATCAACAATGTCCCTTAGCATGATAAGATCCAACAACAATGTTCATAATTTTATTGATAAAGGGAGATATAGTGCGTTTGCTTATCAAGAGTCATATTACCCTTGATATCGATGATCGTGGTGAGCTCATACTCAACGAATGAATGTGATTTGTTTTGGAACATGGGTTTCATATGCGGGAGTTTGAATTCCTTATCCATAGGTTTCGCACTTTGTGCCATACTTGATGGTTGAGTTAATGTGTGTTCTTGAATCACATTTGATGTTTAACCTTAAGATCATTTGAGTTGTTGGGAGCTTTGGAGCTCTTTGAATCTTTGATCTTAGCTTGGTAAAGAAACTGTTTGGGTTTTTATAAGCTAGTACGTGACTCGTCTGATCCCAAGAAGTGGGAGGAGAAAATGGATGTTTAGAATGATATAATGGACAAAGAGAATATAGTCCAAGGATTGAAGAATATGGGCTACTCGGAGGTGAGCTGCTGATAGAAGATTAAGAAGGGCTACTAGCATATGGCCCCAAGATGGAAAATAGGGACTACTCGAGAGGTGTCTCATAGATAGAAGAGGATGAAGGGATATTAGGATGTGGCCCAAGAATAGAAGGTAATGTGTCACCCAATGTGACTCATAAATAAAAGATAATGGAGGGATACTAGGAGGTGGCCCCATAATGGAAGAAGACGATGAGGGGCTATTAGGGGGTGACCCACAAGTAGAAAATGGAGGGATACCAGTTGGTGGCCCAAGCATTGTAGAAGACGATGGGATACTAGGGGGTGACCCATAAGTAGAAAATGGAGGGCTATGAGGAGGTGGCCCAAGGATAACATAAGACGATGGGCTACTAGGACGTGGCCCAAGAATAGAGGATAAATGGGTACATGGAGTAGACCCACGGTGAGATTGTGATTGAGGAATCATGATAGATAAGGAATAATTGGATAATGAGAAGATAAGCCATGAATCAATGTTAAACCTTGACATCTCATCATGCTTAGAAAAAGCGGAGATGGAATAGTAAAATTAGAATCAAGTTCCATGACCTTAGGCTCTTCCTCTATGTTTTGACAAAAGGAATCAACTTCTTCCTCCCCATACATGAGTGTATCGAGTTCTAGAAAGAATCCTTGTTTGTAATCCTCCGAGAGGATATATTCGTGTAGTTTGATGGTTCCTTCATTTTGAGAGAAATCAATTAGTAGAGGTTGTTGTTCTTCAACCATAGGAGGTTGACTAGAAGAAACAAGTTCAACAAGCATGGAAGTTTTAGAATATGTGTGATGATGTAGACGAGGGGAAGACTTGACCCTATTGTGTCCATAAAGGAATTTGATAGTGCGTCGAAAAGATATCTTAGCCCATTGTTTCTTGCAAATTTTTCTCTGTGGACGTAGGCATTGATCTTTAGAAGATGGGTGAGAAGATGGTACGATATGGTTGAAAGGGCTCAAGGGCCAAAGAGGGATTGGATTCTGATTGATAGAAGAAGATGATTTGGGAGATGAAGAAGATGAAATGGATTTACCTATACGATGATATAGTGTTGATAAACTAGTAGGATTGAGTCTAAAGTTTGCATAGTGCAACATAGGAGTCGACTGGGATGACTGACTAGAAGGACTTTGAGTTGCATGAATCCTTAAAGAAGGAATAATTCATTGAGGTGACTAATGAAAGAGGTCCTACAAACAAAGGGAGGACCGCGACTTAGGAGTCGATTTAGAGGAATCCAGTATAATAGTTTGGATCAAACTCATCGGAAGATAGAGAGGAGTTTGAAGAATAATTTGGATATGAACTAGAAGAAGAGTGGGGGAATCCGAATAATAATTTGGATCAAAAGAATCCAAACCATACTAAAAATATGAGATGAAGGTGGGGAATGGTGTACCCAAACAGGCCTTTTACACAAAAAGAACCAAACAAGGCTTAGTCGTAATGGGCATATTTTGATGTGAACACCAAAACTTTGATTCCTTATTGTCATATGTATAAGAGATCATGTAATAATCAGTCATTATTGGCGTTTGTTGGGTTTAAAGGCTTAGACCTAGATTGTATGATCAAACTTCTTCAAAGTGAATAAGGTTTCATGTCAATTTGGGCAACATAACGACAATCAACTAGACATTTCATAAAGATGGGGATGCTTGTGTGATTTTCCAAAAGAGATATAAGGAAAACATACATCGTAATGACACTATTTCGATAATCCAACAAGATTGTCCTAGAATAAGTCTATGAGTTTGTTAACATGCAAGGAACAATCATGCAAGTCTATGAGTAAACTGATCAACCAATCTAAGATTTACACCTTATGTTTCTCAACGGTAGTTTGATGCTAGATAATCAACTCAATGTTAATATTTATGTCAAGTTCAATATGAATGAGGTGTAAGTATTAGCAAGGGGTAGATGTGACTCCCAATCAAAGGATACCACGATGAGTTTAGAAACCAACAAGGCCTAAACGTTAAAGGGCAAGGATTACAAATATAAGCTATGTAACCACACCAATTGGACACGTTAATCAAGCTTCGCAAAGAAGTGAGATATTAGTGCCAAAGTGGTATCAAAATGACACAAACAAAGTAAGCGACACTCTTCAAGATTTTGGAAAATGTTTTAAGTCAAACTAAGTCAAAGTATACTAAGAATGTGCTAAAATGTGGGCAGCGTAATGCCACAATGCAGACACTTAGATCATGTTTATGAGAAACATGATGTAAGTATCTTAATTGTGTAGAGACAATGTGAACAAGGTAGCACATCTAAGGGAGATCAAATGATGAACCAATCCTAACTATGATGATGATATTAAAATAAAGATCAATTGGCTATCAAGATGAAATAATGTACCCAAACACTTTAGATGTTTAACAATTCAACCGCAAACATGGATGAGCGTAGACAGACATAAAAGTGATGGACATAATCTTTTGATAACACTTGTGAAACATGCCTTCTTTTTTTCTCAAATGGGCAACAAGAATGCAAAGGTATAGATCAAATGGGGTGGAAATGAACTAAGTGTTACTTGGGCAGAGTTTCACCTCATCCTAAGGTGAGAAATAAACTAAGCTAAGTAATACGTCGTAAATCTCATGATGAGTGACACTTAGTTTCAACTTAAGTGGACTCTTTGCCTTGTTCGAAAAACAAGGTTTTGAGTTCAAGTAAGTCGTCACTTCGTGAGAGTTTGAAAAGACACGATGGTTTGGACTAGCAAAGTGGGATCCAAGAAGATATGGCTTCCTAGGTAGTTCACTCAACTAGGTGTCACAATTTTGTCTAATGCAAGCTCAATTTGCCAAGGTTTCCCAAGGAGTATCTCAGATTTACTTTACCCCCTTCTAATACAATGAGCAACTAGTGTGTTTAGTTGTATTATCATCAGAGTCGCGATACAAAATTTTTTTACTCTAACTCACAAAATGTATTTACTACTCAAGTAGGGAAGTAGAATGCTTCCTACTTTTTCCACGAGGTTACTCAGTCGTGGAATACTTTAGGGTTCCTATAACCACCCCCATTGTTATAGCTTAAGGTGTTATGCCAAAGGGGTTATGTTTTAGTTAAGCGGATAGGGACGTACCCTTTTCCAAACTTGCATATGTAATGCGATGAATATGTGTGTTTTTTTAATCTTTTTAGACTTAGTGTGGTTTTACATAGCACACCTTTTGACAATCTATATCAAACATGTTAGTATTGTTTTAGCTTTCGATCCTTTAACAATTGATTTTGGTCCTATACCAAGATTAGTAATTTTCAATAACATCATATGAAGATGTTGCTTTTGATTTCCCAAATCATCCTAAGATGCAAGGAAAGAGTATACACAACAAGCTAACCCACTCAAACATGGTAAGAAATAGAAAATACTTAAGTAATTTGTGAAAAAGAAACTCCTTTTAGCCAAATTTGAAAGTTAATCTCTATTTAGAAACTTAAGTGAAGTGTTTTACAAGCATAAAAGAGGTATTAATTCATTTTTATTCCCAAGATCACCTAAAAAGGTGCGAGGGAAGAGCATACATGATTTTAACCTTTTAAATGAGAATGCGACTATGAAAACACTTAAAATAACATGTTAGAGAATGAATAGTTTTATAATAAAGGAAACCATAATTTTTCTATAAGTTAAAATCCTAATTTTATGTTTCCATTGCGTAGTTCACTTCAATACCTTTCCAACGAAAAAAATGGAGTCGTTTCGAGTTCGGGAGCAAAAGTTATGGTCTCCGGAAGATAGGTAATGAACACAGTTCAACGCATGCACTCCTAGGATGATGTGTGCATGCCCAAGATGACGCGTGCGCACCCAGGAATGATGTATACATGCCAATGTGTACAAAAATAGTAAAAGTTATGCTGCATGCCAAAAATAATGTGTGTGCACCCATAATGACGCGTGTGCACCCCAAATGACATGTACGTGCCCCTTTGTATAAAAATAGTAAAATTTTCACCTGCGCACCTAGAATGATGCAAAGCGTGCCGAGAATGACGTGCACGCACATGTCCGAGAAAACTTGTGCATGGTCTGAAAAATCACAAAAAACCACGAAAATGAAAAATCTAAAAATGCTAACAGGTTAGTTTTTCATCATTTAAATCTATTTCTAACTTGAACGCATTAAATACTCATGCAAAGGGAGATTTAGCCCACTTAAATTAGTAAGTTGTTTAGAAAACAAGCTATTTAACCCAAAAAAGCATGAAAATGGTTAGAAATGGAAATGAAAAGCTTAAAATATCTCCATTAATGAAGTATGGACTAAGAGTCCCCCGAGCGTGCCAAATGTGAACAAGGAAAAGTTACAAAATCTATGAAATGGGGTAAGAACACTTCCTCCCTTCTAGCATAAACTATAGTATTTATGTTTAGGATTAAGAGTTTTCTTCATTGTTTATTGAGCTAATTACTTTGCTTTGCTTTATTTCCACTCAAGCTTTGGGTAAATGAGAAGAACCATATGGATTTTTAGCCATTAATGGTGAGCTCTCATTCTCAAAAACCTTGAAGGTCACATAATCACAACTAATTGCTAAGATCCTTAATAGGTTCATTTCAATAGCTTTTAAAGAGTAGAGAATATCTAGGCATGTTAGGTTTTCTTGTTTATTTCAAGTTAATGCATGTAAAGTAATGGTTTATTGCTTATCTCTTATCATGATGGTTCATTGACAGGTTGTTTGAAGCTTTTGGAGTTTCTTAATTGTTCTTACCCCATTTCATAGCTTTTGTAACTTTTCCTTGTTCATAGTTGTAAAAAGTATGGAGTCTATTTGTAAGCATGCCTATTATTAGGAAGGTGCATGTAGGCGGTGAAGGGAAAATCCCCACCATATAAATATAAGTTATACATCCTTGTTTTAGAGGGGAATTTGAGTGCTAATGGTATTGAGTAATATTTTGGAGTATGTAGCTATCTACTTTGTATACATGCATGGAAAATTGGTGACTGTAGGCAATACATGATATAATCAACATATCTATTGTACAATGGATTAATGTTTTACCATGGATAATTATATATGGGTTGCTTAAATTGACTAGACTCGAGCATGGGATTATGGGGATTCAAATAGTATTGATCATTCTTTATATTGATTAATCTTCCTTATTATATGTGTTGTTGAGCTATCATGCTATGATGTATATTCTCATGTGAATGGTTGTTATGGTTATGGTTCTTGAACATGCATGCTAACATCTTGCTAAGAATAACAAATGAGGGACCTAGAGGTGCGCACACTTTGGGTGAGCTTGGACTTGTCTAGATGAGGTCTTAGTGCACATAACTTTTATTAGGTAATAAAAGACCACATTTTGGTTCCGTTGCCATGACTTATTTTCAAAGCTGTCTACGGGAGTTGCATGTAGATGACATTTCGACTATCTTTAAAGAATATTGAGAGTTGGATAGAAGATGGACAGGATGCTTTTGCTTAGAGATATAACACTGAAAGTGGGTAGAAGAAAATATTTATGACTACTTGTATGAGATAGTCTTCAACTTCTTCCTAGTATAAGTGTACAAGTGATTGGAAATATACACACATAACAAAGGTTTCCGAAGCTTCTAGAATTGTTTGGATGAGGTGCCAATGCACATAGCTATTATTGAGTAATAAAAGACTACAAGATATGTGAAGCGGAAACCAATTAATAAGCTTACACAAAATAATGATCATTTTGAAACTATCCAATTTGCCTTCATTTCCAGAATGGAAAGAAGAAAAATACCATGATGTGAGCTTGAAAACCAAAAAAGATATCACAAAATGAAACTTAATTTCCATTGTTGAAATCATACTATCTAGTTTGGCAAACAAGATGACATATATATCAATTCCACAAATCAAAAGTCAGTGATTTGTGAGTAAAGAATGCCACAAAACCACTTAGTGTTAAATAAAATAAATAATGCATTAAATATTAAGTCACCTCACATGACTTATCACAGATGAATGCAGGTATGATGTAGTAATAATAAGAATAGGGAAGTTTCTTAATGATTTTTAGAAAAAGGGGGTATGTAAATTTTTATCAATAACTTGAGTAGGTTGAGGTATTGAATGTGTTGGAACCATACTCCCTTTTCTAGTAGTTAAATTACTTTGTTTGTTCATCTCTATTTCCTCCACCTAGTGAGAAGCTACCATGGATTCTAATATCGACCAGGGATTAAGTAGGAAAACATGAAGTTGGATGTTATCCTTGAGATCGCACAAGAACAAATCATTTAGATGATCCTTTGAGATTCATTTGAACATAAGGAGATATTTTGGAACTATTGGATATAATCCTTGATTGTCCCTACTTGACACAACTTTGCTATCTAACTAAAATAGTTCTATATAATAGTATTATTGTAGTGTAATTGAAGATCATATGTGAACATTGACTAGGTACTAGGTGTTGGAAAAATAATTTTTCACATGGGAAAATTAGAGATCTCTCACCAATAGTGTGGGACTAAGTCCCTCTGCTTGAATGGGGCAGATCCATTTATTGAAAACAAGGAAATTATGTACACTATTCTAATAATCAGGGGTGGTCTTTCGACCAAGGATCACATAGGGTACTTCCCTACACATGTGGAAAAATGCTTGTAGATACTACAAGGGAGGAAATAACTTGAGAGAGAGGTGCGAAGAGAATAGTGATAGGGTTTTGCATAATAAATAACACAATATAGTTTATTGAGTAAAACCAGAATACATCCATGATTTCAATGAGAAGACACCATTTACATAGAATAAGGAACATGATACAAATAAAACAAAGTATAAGTGCATAAAATTCAACAAGTACATGATCATGGAGTGTAGTTGAGATGGAGAGGAAACATAGACAAAGGAGATAGAGGAATTTGATTACTTGTTCTAGAAAGAATATGGGAGCTAGTAAACAAGAATAACCATCCTTTGAAGTGAGGAGGCTCTCTCAATTTATAGCTTTACAATGTAACTCTTCATCTACCCCACATAACTCTTCATGTCCCATCACTTGTGAATTTTCAATTTCCCTTAGAAAATACAAATTAAGTACCTCTCTTATAATTTGAGAGAGTACTTTTACATTTTACAAATATTTTATTGTCACTTAAGTAAATAGGACAAAATGTCATGATTACATACAATGAGGAATTAGAAAGGGGAGAGAAGAGAAGAAAGAATGAAAAAGGAGAAAAAATATGTTCCAAAGCATGGATGAAGGTTCCTCTGACCTTGATGGAGATTAGATTCGATGATGACAAAGATGAATCCTTTGAAATCTTTACCCCTTCGATACCTCCCTTGAATGATGCACCTTGTAGCACATTTGAACTCATTGAAAAGAGAGGTGATGAACATTTGACCACTGAAGATAATGAAGGATGCCTTCCATCTCTTGAATAATCTTTTCGACCTTTGAAACACTGGCATGCCTCTAAACTACCAAGTTCTTGATGCAACTTGAGACCATTGTCCACATAATTCAACATGATGATCCCAACCCTTGGGAAATGGAGTGACCAATGAGATGAGGTGAATATAATTTCTAACCATGAGATGAATGGTGGTGGGAGATTACATGGAGTATGCTTCTAACCTTTGGTCAACCCATTCAATGAAGTGAGAAGCACACTAAGACCAAAATGCACCATCGTGACCAAAATTGGGGATCGAGAGGGCTCCTCTTATGCTTGAGACACAATGCCACTTGTCCACCCTTTTACAAGCATGAATTTTTCCTCTGTGAAGGTTGGGATTAGTGAGGCATGTGGAGGATGAACAACCAAGACCATCTTGAGATTTTTCCAGACACTTACTATTTTTAGTAAGTTATTCCCAGTGACTAGTTTTGGCAATTTTGTTGAATTGTCATTTTTGAGCACTTTCCTCTTGGGGGAATGGACCAGTGAAGGGAATCCATTCATTATTTAGAATTACTATTATTATTAAGTGTCTTGAATAGGAAATTACTAAAAATATACATTGGCCATGGAGTGTCGGATCAGAGTGAAAATGGTTTCCAAAAATTCTATCTCACACTAGGATGCTCTGCTCCATTTTTAGGGGTTTCTCTCATCCAGATCTTTGTGAAACCGATAAGTATTCTTACAGGTCTATACTTCTTCTTTGGATAGGAAAAAATGCAAAAATAACATTCATCCATATATTCAAGCACACTCAATTTCATGGGGCAAGCAAATGCTCAAAATAAAGCTGATTTTTGTAGATCATCGGCTCCGATTTTGAGGTAATTTAGATCACTACAACTCTGTAGATCTGAGAAGACATTTTCCATGGCTGAAAAATTTAGGATACTATAAAAAAATGTATGGGGAAATTAATGATGGCATGTAAACACTCTTCTTAAATGTGTTCTTGTGGGAAGCCACAGTCCAAGTTTCAAGGCCATCGGAGGTGGGGTTTGCAAGCAATGAGCAAAAATGTGTTTTGGCCATGGTGGATGTCTAGTTTTTCTTGAATAGTGTGAAAATCATAACAAAAAAAATAAAACACTGAGTAAAATGACTAAATGTTGAGCCATGTTGGTTTTTAAACTCACCTTTTCATTCAAACATACTTTCCCCCATTTGCTTGTTTTCAAATTCAAATTTTGACCATAGTTGACTAACCATGGTTGGGATGGGGTTACAACTTTCCAAATGGGTCTCAGACCCCCTCATTTCCCTTACCAAATTTATTAAGGGACAAATTGACATCATATCTTCAAAAATGTGCCATGGGTAGCCTCATCATGAGAAGGGGGCATGAGGATTTAAGTTGTGAGGTGAAAAACATATACCTAGTGCACAAGTTATGAGTTTTAAGTGATGGAGGAGGATATCTTCATGTGGTGGCACAATTTATGTCCCCCATGTCCCTTTGGAAAAGGGAAAAAGGGACACCTAGGCCTCCAAAGTGTGCAAAGGGTTTGCATTTCATGAGGAAGGGGCCAAAACTTAAAGTGAGTTGAAAACACTTACCTAACACCTTAAGTTGCAACTTAAGTGACACAACTTCTAATTATTCATCTCCCTCCTTGGTGGCACACTGAGTGTCCCCTATGTCCCCTTTTACTTTGGACAAAGGGAAAATGGGAGATCATGGGCCTCCATGCCCATTTTCCATTTTGGAACCTACTCTTACCATTACATTGCTAAAAATAGCTTGCCAAAGTGCCCTTTTACCCTGAGAGCTCCCCTTTGTGTTTCCTAGGAAAAACTTATATATTTTTGAGTGGAAAACACCCAGGGAATCCAATTCCAACATTTTTAGGACTTTATTATTCCTTCTCTTTGAAATTTAACTCCTTTTTCAATTTGAGTCACGTGCAGTTCCAGGAAGGATATGATTTTTTGTCCAACTCAACCTATGGAACATGTAGAGGGTCCCATTTTATCCACTTTGGATTTGAATCATATTATAAATATCCTTAGAATTCCCATAATCCTCAGTTGAATCTTCACTAGGATCGATGGTCTTTATCTACACTACCACACGTAGACACTCTTAGCTTTCCAATTCATGTATTCTGAGCTCATAATACCTTCGGATATTTCAAACCATTTTGGAACTGAAAAGCTACTTTTTAGGAAAAAATCCCCATCACTGACTAAAAATAGCCCGGTTTTGAAGAAGATTTTCCGAGGTTCCAAATATTTCCTAAATTTTCCTAAATCACTTTAGTGCATCCTATAGCTCCTCTGCACAACTCCTAGGTGGGTTGTGCCTCAACAACCATCTTCCGAGGGGTGTCCATTAGTGTGAAAAAGCCTGAAAATAGGCCTTTTGAGCCTCTGGGAGCAATTCCTTCTGAATGGTTTTGAATGAATCCATGAATCACCTCCTTGCACATGAAACACACTTAAAAATCACATTAACACATTGCTCTTGTCTATTATGAGGGTAACACAATAATTGAGTTGGTTGGAGGACAAGTTTACATTGACCAAGAGAGGGATTTTCAAATGTGGGCTAGGTTGTCATGACAAAAATTTAAAGTTTTCATACTAGAAATTTTGCATGACAACACTAGGGAGACCATTATTTTTCCTTTGTTCACACATCCATCTATACCAAATGAAATGTTTTGGTTCAAAATATAAGGATGTCATTTCCACCTTTTGCTCACTTGGGAATTGATGTACCTTAAAAATTATTCATTTGGTTGATCCATGTGACAAGGTCCTTACCATCTAATTTTCTCATCTCCACCTTTGGTATCATGTTTCTACATTGACTAGAAGATCCAACATGGTTGGGTTTTGTAAATGACCCAACTTGGTTGGGTAAATTTCAAATTGAGTGTGCATTTTTAGAGGAACTCGTGTGACTTAAATGGGAATTTATGCTAGCCTTCATGCTTGAAATAACATAAACTCGTTCCTCATTGATTAAAACCCTGCCTTTATTTCATCCTTAATTATGTGGGTGAGGTTACTTTCCAGTGTTTGAAGATTGTGGTCAAGGTCATCCACACTCACCATTATATTAACCTTTTCCTAAAGTTGGGTGATTGTCTCTAATACATTAGAAGTGAGGATTCAAAATCAATATCTTTATTATTTGAAGTCATTCTTGGAGTGTCTTGACCCTTCCATTGGCCTCTAGTTGACCTCCTTTACTCATTTCATAATTCAATTAAAAAAATATAAAATAAAGTGCCATTATATTAGAGATATAGTTGAATCTTCACAAATAGGGTTTTGACCTCATATTTGCCCGGATCGAAGCTCTAATTCCATTTATAATGAAATTACTTAAATTTATTTGAATATCAAGAATAATATAACACCAAATTATAGAAAAATGATTACGAGAATGCAAGTATAATGACTTAACCACTTGAGGGGCAACCTCCAAACCATAAAATAAGACTCAAGTGTTTCCTATGATGATAATCATTTATTCTTTGAATCCTATATATACCCTACTATGTTATGTAAAACACCAAGTCCAACCTACTAAGTATATGAAATCATAAAAAATATGATATGACATGTTATGCGATTATGTTAGCCACATGTCAACTATACATATCACGATATATGACCTAGGATTAACGCGTAACAACACAACACTAAAAATGCCAAAAGACAACCAAATAATAATAGAAAGGTCCTAGATAAATTAGGTGCATGCAACAACAACAATTATGGGTGGTAGTAGATCATTTTTGGGAGGGAGGATCCCCAAACTAGTTAGTTCCTCTATCAACAACTCAAGCACAATCTAACCATCCAAAATTTGAGAATAGCCTTGTAAGGGCCAAAGGCACTTTGTTATTCACTTTGTCTCAAGGTATGAGCAGCACTTGAGACAATAAGATGTCACCTGTAACTATAGATGGACAATAATATAAACCAACAATATATTTTCTGATGGAGCCGATCGAATCCAGCCACTCCATCGAGGATGTGGGCTCCAAATGACGTGTTGAGGTGGAGGAAAAAATAAACAACCATGAACCAAGGAGGAATGCAAATTGTGAGAGTGACTGTGTCTATGCCTTGCCATCTTAGGAGGAGGGCTTAACCTCGATGTATTGAGTGACAACCAACTCATATCACACAATGCACTCCTTCGGTGGTCTTCTACAACTATCATGCAGTCTTTGGAATTCTAAGGCCTTATTTTTAACTTGAGATTAGATCTAAAAAAATAGAATATATCGTAAAAACATTATCATTAGTAAATAATTTCTATAAAATATCATCGTTGCTAAAAATAGCGGCATTTCTACCTTTCCATAACTTGAATAAAAATTATAGCTCTAAAAAAATCCATATAGAAACTATATAAGTGACCAACTTGAGTGGTCACCAGAAAAGGTTATTTTCCAATTGAAAGGCTCGGGATGAAAAGGTTGGAAGAGAGAATGGATCCAATGGAAAGATGACTAGTCATGAAAGTAACCAAAATAAATGTTGAAAGACTCAAGATGAGAAAAAAAGGACACTTAGGGTTAGAAATAGTGGTGTGTTTGAGTCTTTCCCCCAGGGAATGCCTTGATAGATAAAAACACCACAAAAATGGTAGAGTTTTAGCTCAAGCTTGGAGTTCAAGCTCAATCAAGGTGAAAGAGCCAAGTTCTAGGAGAAGAATTCAAACTCCAAAAAGAGTTCAACTCGTGAAGAGGTAAGGAATAAGGACTCATCAATTGATATAACAACCCTAAGTTGTAATGATTAAATGTTGTGTCGAGTAATCAATCTCCAGATTGTCACCACACCCTAGGTGGTTTAAGTCCCGGTTTGTGAAGCATGACATATGTCATGAGATCCTAGATTATAAGAATTGAAGATAGGTTTGAGTTAGCAAGATTGAATTTTTGTTTGAGCATTGGCCATGAGACCCAATCTATAGAAGAAACTAAGTCTCAAATGATGCAAATTCCTTTTCAAAAGAGTCGAGGGCTTTAATACTATATGTTTTTGTAAGAGGGATGATATCTCTAGACACAATGGGTGACCAAATTTTTTTATGGTTGTTAAAGGAGATCTTAGACCAAAAACCATCCCGACCCACTTAAGAAAGAGTTTGACTACCTCAAAATCTTTTCGGATGCTTTGATTTATAAACAAGCCTTGATTTTGATAAGGTCCGAGGTGATAAATAAGGTATTTAGACTAATATTTTCCAACACCCTTTACCATAAGGAGCACTAGAGGCAATTGAACACTTATAATAATTTTCCAAGCTTCATTTCCCTTAATAGCTTTCACCACCCACTTAGCGCATAGTGCAAGAATTTTTGTTAACATCAATTATGCCCATAGCAAGTTTTCTTGAGGAAGGAAACAAACATTCTAAACAATGTGTAGAAGCCTCGGGCTTGCTTGGCATTAACCCAAAGGAAATATATGAGAAACTTGGCCAATGCATCATAAGAAGCTGGGAATGACACCAACAAGAGGAATAATATACATGTGTGGCAATAATAATTTTGGTGTAGGATTGAAATTTGACTACCATTGAAATAGGCTTAGAAATATAATAGTATATATTTTCTCTATCCTATCAAACACATATTGCTAAAATTTAAAAGAATTTTTGTCACAAGAAAACTAAATCCTTAGGAATTTAAATTCTTATCCATGGAAGATCCATTTTTAATATTTATTATTTGTCTTAAAGTGAAAAATTAAATTATGTAAATTTAACTTCACCTAATTTTTTTCACACATGTCTCGAGGATAAATATCACACTAATTAGTGCATATCAACAACATAAATCACAAACACACACACACGCACACGAGACATGCACACACGCACGCATGCATGCACGCACACATGCATGCACACGCACGCACACACGCACGCACACACACACACACACACACACACACACACACACACACACACACAACACACACGCTGCACACACACACACACACACACACACACACACACACACACACACACACACAAGCACACACACACAAACACATACGCGCGCGCATTGTACGTGCACGCACACACACACACACCTTAGGTGGAATTAAGATCAAGCATGCATATGAAATACAAACAAATTATTTTTTCTTGCATTCCTCATACTTCATTCCACGAAGTGGAATACATTGCATGTTATATACATGCTTGTATGATGATACCTTAATACGTAAAATTATTTCAGACCAAGCAAGAATCTTCTTTGGAATTAAGATCAAGGGTGAATATGAAACACGACAACAAATTATTTTGCTTGCATTGCTTATACTTCATTCCATAAAGTGGAAAATTTTAATTATTACATACCTGCTTGCATGATGATACCTTATTATGTTTACATCATATCCGTATTTTAACGTAACACATAACACACACAATCCATTTATTTTTAGATATTGATTCATAGGTTCATCCCACACCTTAAAATTAGGGCCTATATTCTTCTTATTTTGTCTCCAAATTCTAGACCTTTAGGACATTCTCTTGGCTCCACATTTGGAAGAAAATCAAATGGTGTTATACAATTCTTTTTACTTGGTACCACCAAACAACATACATAGAATAGATTCAAATACTTCCTAGGAGTTTATCTTCATCATGTTCAAAAAATCCATGTGTATTGATTTTTTTAAATTCTAGATTTAAATACCTCCTTAAACATACATTTATATAGAAAATTGATTCACTTAACCATGTTTCCATATGTTTAAAGGGACACATGTTATCATATCCGAGACACATGAGCATGGATGTTAGTCCCAAATCATCCCAACCCTCTACTATAGAGATAATATGATATCTTTTTCCTTTGGACTTTCAATTTGTTATCACTAATATCAAAAATATCAACAAACTGTGACACAATCACAAAAATATTGTTAACAAGTATTTGTTTTCTTTAATTTCAATATCAAAGTGGGGAAGTTTTAGACATCTACTTTTGGTATGATAATATTAATTGCTATGGTCCAAGTGTATTTATGTGTTTATTGATCACCAATTGAGGCTCTTATTGGCGTATGTTCCTTGTGTTGTTTGACTTTTGTTGTGTTACCCTTGTGTCTTATGTGCTTTGTGACACTTTGTATTGCTTATTACAACTAAGTTTTAATATTTTTGACTCTTTGTTCATCCTTATTTTGTCATATCCACTTATCCCCCTCTCCTTTCTCTCTCTCCCCAATTTCTCTCTCATCCCATAGTTTTTGTTATTTTGGATATTAGAACATTCTTTTATGATTACGATCTTTCAAAATTATACATGTATGGTTCCCATTCTTTATGTTATGAGACCTTTCCCAATAATTTAGTTGCCCCAAGATTAATTTGGCCTTTCTCACTCGTGTGTAGACATGAGCTCTAACGTGGCCCTAATTTGAATTTATGGAAGCTACAACAAGACATAGACATATTAATGCATTTAGAGATACAACATGATTACAAATGAATTATATTGAAGTTGTAAAAGCAAAGAATCTATTCCATTTATAAGGAATCCCCATTCAAATATAAGAGTTAAGTATTTAGATAAAAGCATTTAACATTTTCTATTTGTAACTTTTAAAAGAATAAGTGATGGGAAACTTTCATATAATTGAGTGCTTATTGAAATACATTGAGAGTTGATAGCAAGAATTTTTCCTCAAAGGGAGTTTTACTAAATTGAAAACTAACTAAAGGAAAGGTGTTAAGGGTAGAATACCACAAGAATGAAGGAAAATAATTTTCCTTTGGCTTGTAACATTTTTTTAAAATAGAAGAAAGGGTTTCAAAGCCCAAGAGTAAGTAAAAAAATTATTCTAGTTGTTTCAACAATTGTAAAAGATTTCCATAATCATTATTCTATTTTTGGATGAGATATTTTGTACTTGTATTGTTTCTATCAATGTGATTGGGTTTAATAGTTTTTGGGTTTGTTTTGCCTTGTATTATGGACACATCTTCAAATGTTTGTTAATAATAATTATATTTGAATTTACTACGGATATAATATTATCTTAAAACCTTAATTACATCGATTATTTTTAATTATTCCACTTTTCCTATGTTGTAAATAGTTCAATAATCTTGATTAAAATCTATTTTATTGAGTTGTATTCAATATAGACCTTATTGAAATATGGTTTGGTTAGATTAGTACATACTTAATGTAAAAAACCTTCGATATAAAATATTTTAATATTAAACAAAATAATTTTATAAAACATAAACTATTAATTTATATCAATGTAATGTACGTTGAAGTGTGGTATTTTAAGTGTAAAACATTTACGAAATTTTGTTGTAAATGTTGGAAATATTTTCATCAATATCAAAGGAATACTTGATAAATATCTATCAAGTTAGAAATATTGTCATTTTATGCTTATAGATGTGTGCCTCTTATGAAAAATATGTTTTTGTTTGAATTTTGCATACCACACTCCGAGAGAAAATATTTGTATAGTGTTTTGTAGGTGTTTGAAATGCTTCACATGGTTGTGAAGTGTTCCACGGTGTTTGCAGTGCTTCATGGGTTATAGTAGTACCTCGTGTGATGAAGGAATATACTGAAGTATGTTTGTTTGTTTGAAATAATGTCATGAAATGAAGAAAAATCCGTAAAAGTCAGAAGTGATTCGATACAAAAAGAGGATAACCCATGCAACAAAGAGAAATGTCTAGAATGTACAGATTTGTCTGCGATGGTTATGTAGTGCCGTGGGCCCAAGAGAAAATAGGGGATGTCCACGGGAGTCTTAAAAATTCATATATTCAAAATTCAAAGTATACTAAAGCTGACTCATTATGAATATTCAAAAAAGATGCCAACTCATGAAAATTTATGATTGTTCATGAAATGAACATAGTATATAAATGGATTCATTTGTGAATCCATGAGTGAGCGCTCATGGTATTATGATGTTGTTTTGAAAAATAAAAGGAAGAGAATGACAAGAGAGGAGTAGTCAATGAAGTTAGATCAAGAGGATTATAGAAGAAAGAGGAAGAACAAACTCAAGCAGATTAGAATGTCGAGTTGTTGAAGAAGATTGAAGAGAGATAAGTCTGCAAAGCGCATGTATAAAAAAGGGAAGTAGTGAAGATTTATCTATATGCCATCATTTGGTTGAAGAAGCAACTACAATGGCTGGATATTTTGATTGCTAATTTGGTGCTCAACATTGGGGATTGGTGTCTCTAGTGAGTTGGTGCTCACAAATCAAGTTGAGTTGGTTCTTTACTTTGCGGATTAGTTTCTCCCGTAGGTTAGTGCCTACAAATATTTTTTAATTGAAGTATTATTATGGCTAGGTTTGGATAAATAGCTCTAAATAGTCTTTTCTCTGTGGTTTTTCTCTCGGAAGGGTTTCCACATGACTTACGTGTTGTCTGTTTGTTGTATTTTGTATAATTTCGATTGTGAATGTTAAAATTTTAAATAAATAAAATTATATATATATGGATTCATCCCCCATCTTAGTATAGTGTGTTTTAAAAATTGGTATCGAGTGAGTTCCTTCAAAATAATCTAATCATTGGAAGGTAAATCAAAAGGACACATGGCAAGTCAAGAAGGTTTTTCCTCAAACAAGGTTCTTTGTATGATGGAAAAGTGACAAGCAAGTGTGGGAATATACAAGTAACTCTTCCTCGTACTGACCTCCCAAGGTCACGTCGAGGCATTTGGTAGGGATGGAATACGCATGGGATGCAGACAAACCAGTTAGGCAATCTTATGTCTTTGATGTGCACTAGTGGAATCTGTGAATCTAAGGCAAAGAAGGCCCTCCTAACCTGAACTGGCGTGATAGATCAATCGGTGAGGATGACTGCTTGAAGGCTCCAATTACTATTGAGCTCTAGCGTGATTTGATCTATGGGTTGTGGGATACGTGGAAAATGACCTGGGATTGTTTCGTGTATGTCTCCGACGGGGTCATGAAAATGGATGATGGGTCTAGTGGACTCTACGGTTGATTCTCTAGTCTAGTCCAAAATCCTTAGATTCGTTAGCGGCTACATTTAACAAGGATAATTGTGTGATGATGATAGGTGGAAGTGGAGTGGATCGAATAATAATGTGCGTAAGCTAGCGTCGCGTCGAGATTGACTGTGGACTCATTGGGTTGTGGGATTTGTGGATCACAACCGTAGATTTGTGGTTGTTGTGGACTGCTTTATGGTCATGTGTGGAATCGTATCTAATCCCTAGTATCCAATAGTCATATGCCTTTTCAACCTCTATGTTCAGAATTAACAATTGTGTAATCTTTTCAGAGTATCTTATAGGCGTTCTTGCAACTTGAATTCTTAAACTAGTATCTATGTCCGTGAGAGTGTCTCTTACGTCTGGCTGTGGGACAAAGGATCACAACCAAACGTTTGCTCTCTTTCAAGCCCTTCTACAGTCATGTGGATATTTATCTATGTTAACCTGTAGTCCTGTCGGTTTGACCAAAACGTATACGCTTTGTCATCTTCTACATTTAATCCTCTTAACTATGAGTTGATTTGTTGTAAGTCGTTGTTGTTTGGAAGACTTAGATTCTAAGGTTACGATATATATATGTTATCTGTAATAAGATTGGGTTGAGGCATGATTGGCTCGAATACGTATTCTCCGGGCTCTCTAGGTCTGTGATTGTCATGTTAGAAGGAAATGATATAAATCTAACTAATGACAGAATAAATTAACTACGCAAGATATATCTATGTATATTCCTAAATATGATTTTATTGATAAGCTATTGAACAAAATTTAAAAGAGCAATTATCTAATATATCTGGCAATTGACAACTAAACTAATAACACAATTAAAACAAACAAAGCAACTGAGTATAGCTACTTGTTTGTGCAGTTTGTAGATCTACTCTAAATAAATAGATAACTAATCTACTCTATTTGAAAGACTCTCAATCCTACCTCAGAAGTGAGGAGTGAATCATAGTTTCTTAGAAACTATCAATCCCCACACTTCACTAGCAATATCGAAAGTAAACTTAATCGAAATGAAATGATTGACTACTCTATTTGATATGCTTCAACTTAGAACTTTGAAAGCTTGAACTGGATTTGTTGTAGAAACAGTGGCAAATCGATGGTGTGTGGCCTTGTCCCCTCAGTGTGATCTCCTCATTCCTTCGTGCTCACGTGGATCCAGAAAAGTGTGTAATGCTAGCATCAATAGAAGTAGATATTGGAACAATGGCAGCTTAGGATGCAGACTGAATACAATGTGAGTAGGAGAGGGATAGCGCAAGAGAACAGAGCTTGGCTTATGTAATTCCTAGTGGGATTTATTGCGAGTCATGCAACATAAAACGTCCAGAACCTGAAACTATCCTATTTGATGAGCAGAACCTATAACTTTAATGGCTTCCTACTGAAAATCAAACTATCCTACTCTAATTGATTGGATGAAATAATAACAGCACTTGCACAAGGAGAATATGTGGCTTTCTAACAGCTAAATAACACTAACCATGCATACAACAAATGAAACTATGAATCCTAAAAAATTGAAAGGCTAAGCTATTGAAATGAGAAATTCAGAGGCAAATTTGAGGGGCCATTTTCTTGAGCACAAGCCAGCTATTTATAGAATCCCATTTACCCAAAGGTGAAAACCAAATTGATCTCTTAAACCATAAACAATGCCAAAACACTATTCCAGGGAACTAGAATCATAAATACAAGCAAAGGCGGTGAAAAAAGCTGGTAAACGTTGAAAATTTACACGAGTCACGTTAAAAGAGCATTCTAGAAAATGCGTGAAGGACCGCCGCCCTGAGCAGGGCAGCGGTTATAGGACCACCGCCTAGGCAGGGCGGCAATTTCGTCTTGAAGACTATAACACAAAAAAAAAGGAGGAGAAGAGAAAACAAAGCACGTAGGGGCTAAGTGGGGCATGCGGGATGTTAACACATGCTTGGAGAGATTTTCCAGATTCTGAACACCTTGCAAGGAGACCTGTATCATCATTGGGGCACGTGTAACGTTGTTCGGTGGTGCAGTACCCTACAATTTTGGGTACGTACGGCTGCATTTTTGATAGAACAAATTATGCCTTTTGGAGCATAAGGATGCACACCTACCTAATGAATTTTTGGTTTGATAGATGACAATCTATTGTTAATGGTTATATAACTCCAACAACCCCTCCAACATATTAAGCTAAAAATAAGGCAAGTGAAAGTAATGCAAAAGCTATGAATGTTATATTGAGTGGATTGTGTGAGGTAGAATTTTTCAAAGAGATGTGTCATAGTTCAACAAAGGAAATTTGGGATAAGATCAGAAATGTATATGAAGGAGATGATAAAGTAAAGAAATCTAAACTATAAATACACAGAGGTTAATTTGAAATTTTGAAGATGAAGGATGAAGAAAACATTGTAGCTTACCTTCTCCACATGGATGCAGTTATCAATACTATTAGATGACTTGGTGAATAATTAAGGATGAAACTATTGCGTAAAAGTGCTAAGATCTCTTCCTTAGAGATTTGATGCCAAAGTTTCTTCTATTAAAGAATTTAAATACTTAACTATTCTAACAATGGATGAACTACATGGGATTCTCACAAAGCATATGAGATGAGAATTGAAAGTGATAAATCATCTAAGTGAGAAGCTACATTTAAAGCATCAAAGAAAGTGAAAGGTAAGAAACTTGAACCACATGATTTGCACAACAATGAGTTAGATAAATAAGAAGCTCACTTTTTAGAAGGATAAAGAAAGGGTCTAGAAAATATAAAGGTAAGTTACCATTCAAATGCTTTGATTGTGGTGAAATAAGACATTATGCCAAAAATGACCATTTAAAAACAAGGATGATAAAGAAAAACAAAAAATTAAGGAGAGTAACATATATTATCAGTCTAAGAAGAATCATAAGCAACAAATATATGAAGGAAGAATAATCTCTACAAGAACAAGAAGAACCTCTATACTAAGGTTGAAAGTAACTCTTTTGAAGAAAATGTCTTGCCTAGTGATAAAGATGAATCATTGCTCATGGATTTAGAAATTAAGGGAAAAAATAAGAGATAGATTTAGAATATGATGAAGGTACTGAATTTGAAGTTTAAGTGGATGTTGAAGGTGAACTCATCTCCACCCTAGAAGAGCTCAAGAGCCTACTTGAAAGAAAATTGAAAATGAAAACAACAATTTGAAGTTGGAAGATGAGTATGGTGCTTTAAAATCAAAGTGACACATGATATTGATGACTCAATAAAATAATTATTGATATAAAGATTAAATTAGAATAAATGAAGAATATAAATGAGGATGTGAAAATACGGTTAAAATAGAAAGAAGAAGATTGTGAAAAACTGGAAGGTGAAGTTGTTTCCTTAAAAAAGGAACTTGAGAAATCAACTACCAAGTTGAACAGATGTCTCAAGTTTGAAAAGAGATATTTTTATAAAACATCATCAATAATTAGAGATCACCATTTATCAAAGCAGGTCTTGGGTACAATGAGAAGTCTACAAAAGAAGATCCCAAAGAGTCTCCAAAGATGACAAGTCCTGAGACATCAAGAAGCTATGTAGATGCACTTAAAAGTTCTACTAGAGATGAGAACCACAAGAAGGAAGAAGCACATGATCCTCAATACACAATCACTTCAAATGAAAATTACAAGGATTTAACAAGAAGAACATTCCCTCCAAGGTGACATTAAAATATCAAGTGTTATCCCAAATTTTCCCTTGGGTTAAATTCAAATAACTTACACTTAGCCATTTGAGCAAGACAAGTTCCTGGGAATGACTTATGAATGTTTTGCATGAGATGAGGACTATAATTGCAAAGGTTCTGTTGAAAACATCGAAGGAAGAAACATCAAAATGACAGAGTACATATCAGTATTTAAAAATGGACTTAACCATTTTTAAGAGAAAAATATGTCTAAACGATCGTTAATTTCCATGTCTTAAAAGCACGGCCATTAGCATTCAAAAATCTACGTGGAGCAAGTTTAAATCAATGGCAGATTTTATAAAATCCATGTGACATTCAAATGCCCTTCATTTTCAACAAGCGAGATAGGGACACGTGTCGTCATTAGAAGAATCTCGAGGTGATGAACTCTAGGGGATTTCATGGTCATGGAATGTGCGCGTTTATTATTTTTCAGGTCCGTTGTAGGTTAGTGAGGTCAAAGCTACGTGTCAGAATCTTATAGAGCCAACGATCAAAGGAAAGACTGACACCATAAGGTTTATGGAACCTTTTTATTAGTTCAAGTTTCGCAGAACCCGATCACGATCTAAAAGCCAAAGAAAACATGGAGCTTTTCTATTAGCTCATGTTTCACGATCGATAGGTATCTTAATTAATATTGACACCAAGGATTTGTGGGACATTTTGATTCATTTACATTTCACAAGTTTCGTGCAAGAAAATTATTTGTGAAGGACGTGTAGTTATTTTATTGGTTGGAGCTTCACAGTTGATAGTCAAAGATCTAGTTTGCAAAAGACTTGGAATTTTCCTATTAGTTCACATTTCGTAAAACTCAATCGAGATAATTAACAAATTCGTGGAGCTTTATGATTCATTCACAATTTGATGGTCGAGTTAAGTGAAAGGAAAAGGATGCGTGGTGATATTTTATTGGCTCACATTTTGAAAGACTAGTCGGGATAACATATGATACGTGGAATTTGTTTTATTGATCAAGTTTTCACATAAGTCGGTTTAAGCCAAAAGGTAAAAACATAGTCAAACCAATCAAAATACTAGCATCACAAAGGTATGTGGAGTGCTCGAATGGTTCATACTTACACATTAAGATTTTACAAACCCGACACTTTGTGTATATGTGGCGTATTTTATTGGCTCACGTTTTAAGGGAAAGTAAAGCTCGATTTGTGAGAAAATAAAATAAGGACACTTGGCAACTGGTCAGGGCCATAAACATGTGATAAAACTTAGCCCCGAGCCAATTAAAAGATGAAACGCGTCGTTTTCCTGTGCATTACGACAAACAAAACTTTGGAGGGCCATAACTTTTATCTATAGCTCCAAATTTAGAAAAGATGGTCTCGTTGGAAAGCTCTTGCCAAGTTCTACAATTTGGCATTATTTATTTATAGAATTGAGGACTTAAGAGGAAAATCCATGTAACCAACAAAAAAATCCGTAGAGAGGTTTAAAAATAGATCAAAGTATGCATGAAAGCTCGAAGTTAAATAAAGTAGATAAAAGCATGCAAAGCAAAGGAAAAGATATTTTGAGCCATACAAAAGTTAATTTTGAGAAAAATATTAAAATAAATGCATGATTTCACATTGAAGGAGTTGCTTTTGGGGAAAGAAATCAAATTGAATTGCCTTTATCCTATTTTTAAGTTAGACTTGCATGTCTAGGCTTTTCCTATCTTTCTTTTCTCTCTCATATTTCTATAAAAACTTTCAGAAAAAATTGTAAAATCATCTTTGCTTATTCATTCATATTTCTTGGAGAAATTCAATCTTTTGAGTGAGAAAGAAAGGGTCATGAGTGACTATCTGTGCTTATTCCACCTCTTGGAGCAATAAAGGAGTTGTGTTTTACCTTCTACAATATGTATTTAGTGCATACTCTATTTTGACTGATTTTATTTTGTGATACTTGTTTATCCTTGTCTTATCAATTAAATCTCTCATGCCTTTTTGTAGTCTTGTGTTAATTTGCAGGTCATAGATTGTGTTTAACAAGTTGTTTGCAGGATTTTGTTGTGGAGCCATATGTTTCCCCTTCTTATCTTGTGACAATTCATTCCAAACCCTTTTGTGAATCACCTTCAATTTGACTCAATTACTTGTAGTTTGTGTATGGTGTGTGTGGCTTCTTTGCTTCATTTATGTGATCCAAATAAGTCTGAAGTTCTCAAAACATTCTGGTGTATCACCTCCCCTTTTAGTTCTTTTTATTTCCTTTCCTTCTCCCTTTTCCCGGTCAGTTTTAGGAGGTAGAATTAGTTTAGGTGTTGCACTAGGGGAACCAACCCTCTCTAGAGATTCACTCCAACATACAGGTCACCCATAGCCTAGGAGTGTTTCCATTTTGTCAATTGAAAGGAGAGTTATCACACCATTCTCCAAAGGGTGAATTTCAAAGTGACAACAATTTTTGCCACTCCCGGTGGGACCAACAAAGAATTTAGCAATAATTTGATGCTTTTTTGACATAAATTAGTGTTTCAAACATTGATCATCCATCATTTGGTGAATCCACTAGTAAAATCACATCATGGTAGCAGATCAACACATATTTCATGCCAAAGGTTACAACTAGATCATCTACAAAAGGTATTCCATTTGATTTCATTGAATTACCTTTGAATTCAGCTAAGAGGAGCAGATTTTTAAGTTCTAAACCATATCTTAAAGCTCCTCCCACTCCAAAAAATCCAATTCCATGCCACCATTTTCCCATGGCTCTCTAAAGAGATCTTCCATTCTCACATTTCATTTCTAACCCCTCCATTTGTAGCAATGGGACGATATTCCCAAACCATCTCTGAAAAGCCTTCCTCTTTTCCATGGGAATGGAGATAAATATCCTATTGATCACATTCAAGATATATAGAAAACCATTGTGCCATTCACAATATCACAGAAGAGAACATTTTCCTCAGACTTCTGGTTTTATCATTTAGAGGTAAAGCAAGAGATTGGTTCAATAGGTTGGCTTCACAATCCATTTCCACATGGAATTAGCTAGGAGAACAACTACACAACCAGTTCAAGGAGAATACAAGAACATCTCAACAAAATACAATGAGCTCCAATGGAGTTTATCTCTGATTTCAATATCAGATTTACAAGAACCTAACATAGAATTCCTCAAGAATACAGACCCCACAAGGTATGAAATTATTGTACTTTTTGAGATCCTTTGATGTTGATTTAGCTTTGTTAATTCAATCTCTAGGAGGAAACAATCTTCCTTAGGCTTTTTCCATTGCATCACAAGCTGAGAGGATGATCATTCGAAAGTGGAAAAAGAAAAACCATCTCTGTTCTTTGTAATTATTCCCTCACCATCTCAAATGATTCTTTCTCCTTGTGCTAAAAATGGAAAATCCATTGTTTCCTTTCGAAATCGGGAATATCCTTTACATCCTTGTCCTTCATTTTATGCTCCATAGGTTTATCACACTGAAAGCACTTACCATGCTTTGCAAAATTACCTCCCACCTCCACCAAGAGCATTACCCAAATCAAAATTATTTCCAAAAGCTATGGTATTCCACATGGTGTCTTTACCTTATACCCAACACTTACTAAGCCTAGTTATCCTATAAGGTTGCTAGAGCGGGAGGTCTACTATGCTTTTAGGGAGAAGGAGCAACCCCTTTTGTTATATATCACAAACATTGAGAGGGAGGGGGTGAATCAATGCGATCAATTTTACAATCTTTAAAACTTCTTGACTAGAATAAAAATCAAACCATGAATAAATTAAATTACATGCTAGAAGACAAGTACATAGGACACTGAATTTATAGTGGGAAACTCATAGAGAGAGAAAACCCACTTGAAATCAAGGATTTTATTAGGAACACCAATTCCTTGTATACAATGATTTCCACCTTGGTTGAGCACCCACACAACCTATGAAGCAACTACTTCAAAATACTTTTGGCACCCACTAGAAGGCAACCAAACACCCATTTAACTAGTTTATCAAGTTGAAACTTTCTAGAAGCACCTACTCATGTGATCTAAGCACTCACTTAGGAAAAATACAATGACATTGTACAATTTGATCATTTAGTTCCTTGTTGCTTCATCAACAGATCATGATCCCTTACTCACTCTTCATTCAAAAAATCACAATTCATCATTTACTGAGTCTTAAATTTGTGGTATCTAATATGTCCATTACCTTTGTTTTCTTTCTCCTTCACAATTATGTTTGCATCACTGGTACTCATTCATCAATTCATCGATATTAGTTGTGGTTTTGGTTCTCTATTTTCTCTCAATTTCATACAATACTTCACATCATCTACTCCCTTTTGATCCCAGATATTTCTACTTTATTAGTCCTCTTTTCATTATATTATTATGATATTACATGTGATCCCTATTTTCCTATTATTAGTCTTATGTGTTCATCATTGCCACTATTTCTCTTCACCTTTCATATCTCATACTATCATCTTTCTCACCAATTAGAAATCCATCTACTCTACATTTTTTTTCATTTTAACTTAAGCGCCTCAATAAACATTTATTGTCAATAACTTAAAAAAACTTAGAGTAACATTACCTCTTCACCTTCTACATATCACTTCATTCTTGTTAAAGCCTAAAACCTTTCACATTCTCATCGATTAATCATCTATCAACTTTCCTATTGAACCTTCAAGTGCAAAAGGAATGAGAACTCTTTTGTCTTTTGTTTTCTTCAACAAAACTTATCCAAGAAACTGATTCATTATTTTGTCTTTATTCCAAGACCTTTTCAAATCCTTCCTCAAGAATTCGAGTTTCATCATCTTCTTCCTTGAATTTTCATATTTCTTTACAAGCTCAAAAGGCACTTGAAGAAGACAAGATAAGAGACCCTGTGCCTTCCGTTTCGAGGTGTGGTGGATTCACCATGAGAAAGCATATTCAAATGATCTCTTAAATCTTATAAACACCCTTGTGACTCAAACATAATTGAACTTTTACCATTTACATGCACATAAATGAGGCACATTGAAAAAGCATCCTTGAAGTGTGTAAGTGTCATTAGACCTTTCAATGCATCTTTGTGATAGCACTCAAAGCTTAACATCACCGTATCTATGCCTTTTAGATTATTTAAGCTAAGTTCAATGCTTTCTAAGAAGATTTAACATTGACACATTATTTTAAGGTTCTTATTTTATAGGAGATATCATGAAACCAATTCTTGTAAGGAGATTCTTTGTATTTCTATCAAAAATATCCTCTTTAAGCAAAGCCAACATTCTTTGAGGGTTTATTGACACTTGTGGAGGTTTAAAAACATTAAGAGGTCTTAAGATTTTGAGAATAAACACTCAAACACGAAGAACTTCTCAATCCACTGTCAAACAATGACTGTGCATGTTTTGAAGATTTACTGCTAAAAGGTTCTCTTAGTATACTTGTTCAATCACCAAATTTCTTTTTGAAATGGGTTTCTATCCACTCCAAAAAGATTATTTCAAAAAAATTTGAATTTTAGTTGGTGGCAACGTTTTATACAACCAAAAATTTCTTGAAAAACGTAAATCAAGGTTACATTTGATGTAATGCCCAAGAGCCAACAATAAAAGGTTTCTCTTTTCATAGGAATAAAATTAGAAATTTTTTAAGACTTGTAGACTTATGGCACTCACATCAATGTTCTCTAACCTTTTATTTGATTGAAAGCCTTCAAGAAAAAACTGCCCCCAACTTTGTAAAACACAATGCATAGTTGAATGGAAAAAGTGATAGAGTTTGTCATTAGGAAGGAAGAGAACTTTAAAGTTCAATATTTTGTATTTAAGTCCTTGTATACATGATTGAGATTCTAAACACCTTCAATGGAGGGAGACACTACCAGTTTGAGGTTAAAATTGCACCTTGAAAGAAGAACAACTTAGTTACATACCTGTGTATGAGTAAAGCATGACTCCAAGAGTCCCGTCAACAAGAAAATGGACCACAAACTTCATAATTTTTCTCAAATGTTCCATGTTTGTGATGAAGAGAGTTTTATAGTCTCGAAGATGATGTCAAAGATAAATAAGAGAAAGAAATGGAGGAAAACATTTCAAAGACAATGACTTCATGATGCACGAGTTTCTAGACATAACCATTCCCACTAAATCATTACCTTACAAATGAATTGTAAAGGATTTTGGGTCCTTATTGCAACCATTTACAAGTGTTGAGGTTTTGTATAATAATGTACTTGATCAGACTTGAGAGAGCAAGGTTTCCATTCAACAAAAGGATCTCGCTTAAGAAACTCACCTTGACCCCTTGTGCTTGTCATCATCAGAGCATGAAGATATTATTAGAGGTTCCAAATCACTGTTAGCACTCACAAGATTTATTAAAAGAACAAAACAACTCATCTTGACCTTAAAGACTCAAGACACATGCCAAGAAGGAGAATAAGTCTGTTTGAAGAATGTTCACAACTTTTTCAAAATAAGTCTAATCGATCTAAATTTTTGCATTACCTCAGGCTTGGAGTCTACTACAAAAATTTATTCTATGATTTATCCAAAGAAGTCTTCATATTTTTTCTTGGGTGCTAAGAATCCAGGAGCCTCAAAATTCATTTTTCAAGAAGGAAGTTTTAGAAAAACTTGAATAACTCAAAATACCCATTTTAGAATCTAATGAAATTTGACATGGAGCACTAAAAGACATCCCTCTACACATTCCATGTGTTGGTTAGCCATAGGTTTTCCTGTGAAGCTATAAAAAATCTCATTAACCTTAGAAAATACTGTCTGTTCTAAAATCCACTTTATGTGCACTTTTGAATTTTGACTCCAAGAGCTAAAATGAGCCTTGTTTTTGCTCACACATGCTATATAAACTATTTATAGGTTTTTCCCATGTTCACATGGCCTTTCCTTGACATGTACCCACTTGTCACATCTCATTAGGCACGAAAAGCGTCACAAAGGGCACTACCAATAAATCTTCATGTCCCTGACTTCTTCACTTCACCAATCAACCCTTTTTTCCATCAATACCACTTGAAATCAATGAAAAAACCACTAAAAATGAATGGAGTATAAAAATCCCCCTTTTCATTGATGGAAACACCTTAGAAACCTACAAAATTTGATGGCAAAAACATTTGCATACCTGGTTTCTGATTGCAAACTTTGTATCTCTCCCCATTTGACATCATTGACAAAGGGCTGCACAATCAACACAATGAGAAACATGCAATCATGAACTGACATTTAATATCCCCCTTAGATGATGCATGATATGCTTCACATCATTTGTCTTGAGATGGAAACTAGATTTCCTTTTTCATAGGCTCCCCGAGAGGCGTAATCCATCTTCTTTAAATCCCATCAAGCAATAAGCTGATTCATGTGGTATGCTCCATCTCCTTTCTCTTCCAAGATAATACCAAAAATTTCTATTCACATGCCACAAGCTAGTCATGTAATTTCACTTAGAAAGACAAGATGCCAACATTTGATCACTAAAACGAATTGGCATCTTCCTCTCGAGTTTGATCACTAAATCGGGCATGTAGCCTACTATTCAGTCCTTCCACGAGACATCAAAGCCTTGATATTATGTAACATCTACTTATGGATTGTACAACCTTTGAAAAACAACATCTATCTCGCTATACAATCCTGTAGGAATACATAATGTGCCTCATATAATCATACTAGGTCTCCTTATTTTGATGAACACCTCAAACCATTCTAGGTCATTTATAGTCATGTAGTCATTGTTATTGAAATCTGATCTACTACTTATAGGTTTAAATTTACCTATGAAATGTCACCTTGCCCACATTTTGAATTTTATGAAGTATATAATTCTTGAGGCCACACTCAAATTTTCTTTGCTTGCACTTCATGATACTTTACATTCACCTTGTTATTCCAAGGATTGATAATGGTTTGAGGACCCACCATTTAAATTGATACACCTTTCAAATGATTGAATAAGCAATATTAGACTCATAATGCCATTCAAGAGCTTATATGACTTCTTCATATCAAACATGACTCACCCTTTTGACTTGAATCATGACATAGTGCACCTTGACCCACTCTTAAGATTTTTAGAGCATCTTCAACACAATCACAATATCCAAGACTTATGACACACTTCCCAATGACACATACTATCTTAGACTTATAGTGGACTTCTTGAAATGACAAAGTACACTACCTCTTTTGAAGAATGAATGCTCATGAATTCAAGATGGTCTTTGCTTACTTGAATGACACTTTCAAAGCTTCATATATATACTATGGACTACTTAGACACACTTTACATAGCTCAGACATACTCAACACTATCAATCATGACACAAAGACTGTAAATGCACTCTTCATGAGTTCAAGAACACTTATTTGCATGATGATAAGACTCATGAACATCCTAACACATCCCATACTGGAAATTTGATAGGAAAAATACCAGACACAAACTGAAGGGACTCATACAAACACACACCAAGATGCTATATGACAGAGACCATGATGTTTTATGACCAATGAACCATGACACCCCACTTAGAGACTCAAAAATGACATATCTCTTGCACAGTCTACAAACCCTTGTAGCAAAGAAGCACACACAAATCTTGATGCACATACCTCCATTAACATCTCAGGCTTGATTTGAACATCCTCTTGAGCACATACTCACATCCATGATTTTTAATGACATGTTCCAAGATTAGCATTCCCAGGTTTCAAGATACTTCTTCTTCATTAGGCCTTTTAAGCACATAGACTGTCATATCACCTACTGACAAAGAATTTTATGAATATATATATATACTTGAAGCTTCAAAACACCGGAATAATTGAGCTCTATGAACTTAGATGATTTTTTCAAAATTTTAGCTTCAAGCTCCTTCATTTGACCATTCAAAACTAAGTTTTCATCTCTACCGCTTAATAGGTTTGTGTAGACACGGTCATGGAAAGTGAGGTACCAAAATTGTCTTGATTTTTTTCTATGTCACTTGGAACAAGCACTTGACCAATTTCACATATGCATATTAACACACTAAGATTTCTTAGGTAGTTAGCTACACTTGCAACCATTCTACAGTATGACGTTCAAGATATTTTATCCCATCATAGGCTTTGGAGTACACAAACAACACTATTTTGCATTGAAAACCATTTGATGTAAGCAAGGAGGACACACAAAAATTTTCATTGAGACATAATGTGCATTGGCATACCTTAATAACCATTCTTGAACCCTCACCTTGTTTCAAATGTAAAAACATCTTCTTGAATTCTTGATGTTATAGCACACAACTTCAAACTTAGATTACTTCATGTAACATCATGAACACTTTGAGAGCTCATAATGATGTTGATGGAGTTCATATGCCTCGACCACACTCCTCAACCTTGTTTATGCTTCAAGGCACTCATTTATACTTGTACAGTCCTTTTGTATCCTCAAATACCTCCAAACCCTAATGTCATGCCTCAAGGTGATTGTTCAGACCTTAAAAGGAACATACCCAACTTTTCACATGCTACTCAACCTTGGAATCATGCCTCACACTCTAAAATCTTGGAGAATTATATATTTCTAGGACATTCTTTTGATTTCATCATCCTTCACATGAAGCTTCACACAACCTTGATTGAGCATATACATGACCTCTTTTGAATAAGCATTTGGTAACTTTCCATACATATTTTTACGAGATCAAAGCATTCTAAGCACATACTAACAATTTAACAAAAACTAGCTCAACTTGACCACTAAGATACACTATGACATTTGGGATAACAACTCAGACTTTTGACAAGACATTTTTCTCATACCCTTGAGACACAAATATTAAAAAAATCATAAGAATGCATTCTTTATGGACAAATGATGACAAGAACTTGTGAAAAACACCTCTTAGAGTCAGTATACCAACTTTGACAGAGACCTTAAGGGACTACTCAATGTTCTCCATACTCTTTTTAACTGTGATAGATTGGACCTTATATACTTATGCATAGTCATACTTCATCCTCTAGGCTCAAAGATCAACACCTTTAAGGACCAACTCAGAATTTGAGCAATGGTATATGTCTCATAATGACTATATGAGAAAAAATTCATTCTCTTAAAACCTTGACATTATTCGGACACTGAGAAAGATAGTGTGTTCATGAATAAATTAGATATGTTATGGAAATGAAGCTAAAACATATAACCTCAAAGCATGAATCTAATCTACACTAAACCAAAATAAGAGATAAACAAGAATAACATCTATCATTGTATGAACTAGATTAACTCTAAACTAACATGATAAAGCTACTCTCTACTCTTTAGATCACTAATTAAACATTAAACCTAAGAAGATCAACTTAGCAATCAAAGGTGTGATTAGTTGTTTATGGTTCTCAAGCTTTCAAGAATGGAGTCTCACCATTAATGGCTTCAAGGCCAATGGTTCTCTCCATATTACTTAAACTTGGATTATGGATGCAAATGGAGGCTATTAGCTCAACAATGGAGGAAGGAAAGCTTTAGATCAAATGTCTAATTATCTTAAAGCTAATACAAATGAGATCAAGCTTTCTTAGGCTTGTTTTGGTTTTGTGTTATGTAAAGTTGTAAGTTTGAATGGGTAGGCTTAGCCTTGTATTTATAGTTTTCCAAATGGAAGACTTTGAACTTTGGGTGCATGTGGGACTAAAAGTAAGCCAAAAATCACTTTTAGATTAGATTAGGATAAACATGCTTTAGGATTAGTTAAGCTAGGTTTAGGCTAGTTAAGCATGATTAACGAGTGATTAGAGACTCATTGAGAGTTGGGAGGAGTCTGATTAACCATTTGTGACTGATAGATAGCCTAGGAAGCCTACATAAGTGATCTAGAGAGAACTAGGGAGGTTCTGAATGGTCGAAAGGAGGAATGTTTAGCTAATAAGAGAGATATTAGCCCAATTAGCTGATTATAGGAGGAATACAATCGAAAGAGTGTCATGAATGGGCATCCGAGAATGGAGCAAAGAATGGGGAATTAACGAAGTGTCGTTAATCGGTTGAATTGGAGGAAATGCTAAGTGTAAGCATATTTTAGGTGTCTACAAATAGGTCAAACTTTCGAGAAACAACACGGTACAAACAGACCTTTACACTTGACTATGTAGTTAAATTACACTTCTTTTCTTAAAGAAGATCTTCACACTAACATGACAATCCCATCAATGTAAACAAACTTGGATAAAGGAAACACAAATTTTTGACACTTTGGAAGATTATAACACTTGAACCTTGACAACCACAACATAAGATTACATACCTTGTGCATCATGGAGAAGACTCATTCTGACTCCAATGCTTCATTTAAGTGAATATGCCTCCTAGAAGCTTAGAGAAGGCATATTGTGAGCCTTGAATCATCTCAAAACAGTAAGAAGTCATCAAAACAACATGATGACTCCATTTTCCCTTTTCTTGTCCTTAGAACCCTGTTGACCTTAGTTGCTTTTCTGGGTAAAAAAATCATTACCTAAGCTCTCTTCTTCTTTTAGAGTACCTAATAAGAATTTAGGTTGCAATTCATATACCTACTCTACCATTGCTTGAGGAAGAAATTTCTCATCCTTGGCATTGGAGTTGTTTTCATGTTTCTTTCCTTTGTCATCCTTTGTTGATATCTCATGTAAGGTAGTTTCTCCTGACATAGTATTAGCTTGTTGTGCCTCTTCCATATCTGCCCATGTCACCTTCTTTTTAGTCTTTGCTATTTCAACTTCTGAATTTGCTTTCTTGATCCTGTATACCCACTTCATTTCCTTCTTTCCAGGAGCTGCTTGAGGCTTGACTAATTTTGTCTCCTTTCTAGAATTTATCTTCATGTTAGAGGCTTTCTTTTCTTGCCATATGAAGGTATAAAACTTGTTGCTATGCTTAGGTTGTCCATAGTTATAAAAATGCTTTGAGAAATGTCCAACTTCATGACATGTATAACATATGACATGATTTATTCTTTTTCTTGAGTAATGACTATCATTGCTAACTTGACTTATAGGTTCTTCTAGGCAATGTTTGGCAGTATGACCTTTATTTCTACAATTGAAACATACTATGTTCCTTTCATATTCAGTAGCACAAGATCTCCATGGGTGCTCTTTGTCATAGTTTTTCATGCACTCTCTAGCTCTATGTCCAAAGTTATAACATGAGAAACAATATCCATTAAATTTCATCTCATACCTGAATTCATTTTGTTGTCTGATTGACTTGGATCTTCCAATGTTGCTTTCCTTGGTCCGATTTTTTTTTTTTTTCATTCTAGGACTAGCCTTTTTATCTTCCTTGTTCTCTAAACACCTTTGAAAACATTCATAGCTTGGTTTAACCTTCAAATCTCTTTACCTTGCTTGTGTCATTTCTTCTCGGAGAGTATTCAAATCTGCAATTAATTTTTCACACTCTTCAGTCTTTTCTTAGATGGATGCTTGACATGATTCATGCTCTATTATACCAGAATGTCTTTGTAAGTCATTAAACTAATTTGTAACTTGTTTCAGTTCAATCTTCAGGGTCTTTACTTCATTTTCAAGTTCTAGGCAGTCATTCTCCTTTTCTTTCAGAGATCTTGAAACATTTTCTACAAATGAAGCCACTTCATTTAGTTCTTCACCATGGTGAGCTTCCATGTGCTTAATCTCATTCTTCAGACCTTCTATCAAAGATTGAGCAATCTCATACTTTCTCTTCAATATTGATCAATCTTGGTGAGCTTCATGTTATTATGTCTAGCTTGTGTCTTTAGGATCACCTCCAAGCTATTAGACTCAACTCTGGAGGACCTGGATCTGATACCAATTATTGGATATCATAAGCAAAAGGAGGGCGGGTGAATCAATGCTGACTAGAATCAGAAAAATCAAACCATGAACAAATTAAAGTGCATGCAAGAAGACAAGTACACAGGACACCAAATTTATAGTGGGAAACCCATAGAGGGAGAAAACCCACTTGAAATCAAGGCTTTTATTAGGAACACAAATTCCTTGTATACAATGATTTCCACCTTGGTTGAGCACCCACACAACCTATGAAGAACCTACTTCAAAATCCTTCTAAGCACCCACTATAAGGCAGCCAAACTCCCACTCAAATAGTTCAACAAGCTACAACTTACTAGAATCACCTACTCTTATGACCTAAGCACCCACTTAGGAAAAATACAATGACACTATACAATTTGATCATTTAGTTCCTTGTTGCTTCATCAACAAATCATGATCCCTTACTTGATATTGATTCAACAAATCATAATTCATCTATTTATAGGCTTAAATTTATAGTATCAAATATGTCCATTACCTATGTTTTCTTTCTCCTTCACAATTATATTTGCATCATTGTACTCATTCATCAATTCATAGATATTAGTTATGGTTTTGGTTCTCTGTTCTTCTCTCAATTTAATAAAATAATTCACATCATCTACTTCCTTTTGATCTCGGATATTTCTAGTTTATTAGTTCTCTTTTCATTATATTCTTCTAATACTACATGTGATCCCTGTTTTTCTCTTATCGGTCTTATGTGTTCATCATTACCACTATTTATCTCCACCTTTCATATCTCACACTATCATCTTTCTCACCAATTAGAAAGCCATCCACTCTACCTATTTTATTTCATTTTAACTTAAGCTGTCTCACCAACATTTATCGTAAATATCTTCCAAAATCTTAGAGTAACATTACCTCTTCACCTTCTACACATCACTTAATTATTTTCAAAGCCTAAAACCTTTCACATTATCATCGTAATCTATCAACCTTCCTATTGAACCTTCAAGTGCAAAAGTAATGAGAAGTCTTAGTTTTTTAATTCAACAACACTTATCCAAGAAACTGATTCATTCTTTTCATCTTTATTCTAAGACCTTTTCAAATCCTTCCTCAAGACTTCAAATTTCATCATCTTCTTCCCTAACTTTTCATATTTCTTTAAAAGCTCAAAAGGTACTTGAAGAAGACAAGAAAAGAGACCCTCTTCCTTCCATTTTGAGGTGTGGTGGATTCACCATGAGAAAGTATCTTCAAATGATATCTTGAATCTCATAAAAACCCTTGTGACTCAAACATAATTGAACTTTTACCATTTATATGAATGCAGATGAGGCACATTGACAAAGCAACCTTGAAGTGTGTAGTGTCTATTATACCTTTCAATGCACCACCATGATAGCAGTTAGAGATTTCCATCATTGTATCTATGCCTTTTATATTATTTAAGCTAATTTCAATGCTTGCCAAGAAGATTTGACATTGACACATTATTTTAAGGTTCTTATTTTGTAGGAGATAACATGGAACTTATTACCATAAGGAGATTCTTTGTATTTCTTTCAAAGAGATCCTCTTTAAGAAAATCCAACATTCCTTGAGGGTTTCTCGACACCTGTGGAGGTTTAACAAACATCAATAGGTCTTAAGCTTTTGAGAATAAACACTCAAACACGAAGAACTTCTCAATCCAGTGTCAAACCATGATTATGCATGTTTTTGAAGAATTCGATAAAAGGTTCTCTTATTATACTTATTCAATCACCAAATTTATTTTTGTAATGGTTTTCTATTCACTCCATAGAGCTTATTTCAAAAATTATGAATCTTAGTTGGTGGAAACGTTTTATACAACCAAAATAATTCTTGAAAAACCCTAAATCAGGGTTACACCGACCATTAATTAAATGCCCAAGAGATAATAATAAATGGTTTCTCTTTTAATAGGAATGGAATTCAATTTTTTGAAGACCTATAGACTTATGGGACTCACATAAATCTTATCCAACCTTTTATTTGATGGAAAGCCTTCAACAAAAACTACCTCCGAAACTTTGCAAAAGATAGTGTACGATTGAATGCAATAAGTGATAGAGTTGTCATTAGGAAGGAGGAGAAATTTTAAGTTCAAATTTTTCCATTGAAGTCCTTGAGATTCTAAAAACACCATCAATGGAGAGAGACACTACCAATTTGAGGTTAAATTTACACCTTGAAAGAAGAACAAATGGGATTGCATACATGTGTATGAGTAAAGAATGACTCCAAGAGTCTTGTCAACAAGAAAATGGACCACCAAATTCATAATTTTGCTAAAATGTTCCATGTTTTTTATGAAGAGAGTTGTTTAGCCTTTGAAGATGATGTCAAAGATGACTAAGAGCAAGAAATGGAGGAAAACACCTCAGCACATTGACTTCATGACGCACAGTTTCTAGACACAGCCATTCCCACTGAACCATTACCTTACAAATGACTTGTAAAGGATTTTGGGCCCTTATTACAACCATTTACGACTATTGAGGTTTTTAGAAGATCTGTACCTAATCGGACTTGAGAGAGCAAGGTTGCCATTCAAAACAACAACGGAAGGATTTGCTTGAGAAACTCACCTTGACCCCTTTTGCTTGAAATCATCATCAGAGCATGAATATATTATCAGAGGTTCCAAATACAAAAGTTAGCACTCATAATATTGATTAGAAGAACAAAACAACTCATCTTGTCCTTAAAGACTCAAGACAAATGCCAAGAAGGAGAATAAGCTTGTTTGAAGAATGTTCATAACTTTTTCAAAACAAGTCCAATTGATCTCAAACTTTTAACATTACCTCAAGATTGGAGTCTGATACAAAAATTTATTCTATTATTTATCTGAAGAAGTATTCATATTTTTCTTTGGTGCTAAGAATCCAGGAGCTTCAAAATGCATTTTCAAGAAGGAAGTTTTATTAAAATTTGAATAAATCAAAATGCCCACTTTAGAATCTATTGAAATTTGACACGGATCACTACAAGACATCCATCTACACATTCCATGTGTTGGTTAGCCATATATTTTCCTATGAAGCTCTAACCAATCTCATTTACCTTAGCAAATACTGCATGTTCTCAAAGCCACTTTTTGTGCACTTTTGAATTTTGACTGCAGGAGCTAAACTGAGCCTTGTTTTTGCTCACACATGTTATAGACACTATTTCTAGGCTTTTCCCATGATCAAATGACCTTGAATTGACTTGTACCCACCTATCACATCTCATCAAGCACTAGAAACTAACCAGAAACTATCATGAAAGGGCACTACCAATCAACCTTCATGTCCCTGACTTCTTCACTTCACCAATCAACCCTTTTTTCCATCAATACCACTTGACATCAATGAAAACACCACTGATAATGTGGATTCCAACACTTTTCTATGCTTCTACTCTAACCAATTCTACAAGGATAAAAATTGCATATCGGTGAATGATTAGTATGATTGATTGGGAGGATGAGAATATAAAAACAAAGCAATAAAGGAGCTGTGATTTACCTTCTATAAATTTGTATTTAGTGCATACTCTATTTTAACTGATTTTATTTTGTGATACTTGTCTATCATTGTTTTTTTAGTTAAATCTCTCATGCCTTTGTGTAGTCTTGTGTCAATTTGCAGGTCATAAATTGTGTTTTACATATTGTTTGTAGGATCTTGTTGTGGAGCCATATTCTTCCCCTTCTTTTCTTGTGATAATTATTCCAAACCCTTTTGTGAAGCAGATTGATTGAATCAATTACTTGTAGTTGTGTATGGTGCATGTGGCTTCTTTGCTTCATTTATGTGATCCAAATAAGTCTGAAGTTCTTAAAACATTATGGTGTATCACCTCCCTTTTTAGTTCTTTTTCTTTCCTTTCCTTCTCCCTTTTCCTAGTCAGTTTTAGGAGGTAGAATTAGTTTAGGTGTTTCACTAGGGGAACTAACCCTCTCTGGAGATTCAATCCAACATATAGGTCACCCATAACCTAGGAGTGTTTCCATTTTTTCAATTGAAAGGAGATTTATCACACCATTCTCCAAAGGGTGCATTTCAAAGTGACAACAATCAAGTTTCAACATTCCTTTTATGGATATTGTTTTTCATGTAATCAATTTGGTCACAGGGCAACAAAATGATATCTCATGTAAGTATTTCCGATAGGAAGACACATGTAAATTCATGGGTACGTGCACCAAGTTGGGGGGCCAAAAGGGGGTCTTAAGTGGATGCATTTTTATAAAAATAAAAAACTTCAACTTGTATGAGTTTTTTGAAATAGTTACACTCAAAATTGGAAGATGTTGTATAAACATGAATCATATCATTTTGAGTCTAGTTTCTAAGCTACTAAATTTTATTGAAAATGGATAAGTTTAAGTGGGTCAAATAACTAAAATACCAACATGTGCTCCTATTTTTGTTAAAAAACATAACAGAGTGACTTTCGTGCCCCCACCATTTTTGAGCACCATTTAGTAGTTTTGAAAACCATTTGGTAGAAAGATAGCTAGGAGTATCTAGTTTGTGCTAGAATTTTTTTAAAGATTTTTTAGCAAGTATTTATTTTTTAATGATTTTTCTAGTACATAAATTTTATGTTTTGAAAAATAATGGAGCTCCGATTGTGCCCCCCTAACTACCTCAAAAAATATTGAAAATTAGATTTTTTTTTTGAATATGTATAGAATTAGGCCTAGTTTGTTTTAGTATAATTATTTTCAATTTGGATGAGTCAAAAAAAAAAGACACACGATGAAAGATAGACATATTTAAACTTCAAAAATAGCTATAAAAAGGCATAGTTAGAAAATAAATAATATGGAAACCTTATATTAGTCAAAAATTTGAAAAATTATATTTTTAGAAAGAAGAAAATCTGCTCTACATCGTGGTATAATTTTTTAAAAACGAATCGATTGTTTTATGTTGATTTATCATGGATGAAGTGACATTTTACATTTTTCTTGCAAAAACATGTTGTTTTTTGTGTTTGTGCAGGTCCATGCCTCAGGCTTGGGGATCCAAACTAGATCCCAAGCCTTGAGGCATGGCTTAAAAAAGTGAAAATGAAAAGTGAAAATGTAAACGCGTACATGTTATAATGCGTACGCACTATAACGTTTAAGTATATATTTTTCATTTATTATTATTTATATTTTATTATTTCTTATACTTTAATTTTTTTGTAAATATAAGAAATTAGGGTCACTCTGCACCTTATGGAATTAGTCTCATAACTCCATGAGTCATGGTTTAGGAGATAGTTTTTATAGTATAATATGGTCAATACATAGGTAAATTTTAGGATTTCAACATTCAGCCTAAAGCTTTTAGCATTTAACTTCTACAATCGAAACCCTAAACCCTAGGCCATAAATCTAAACCCTAAATTGTAAACATTGATTCATAAACCTAAACCCTAAACCTTGAACCATGATCCATAGACCCTAAAACCTAAACCCTAAACCCTAAGCCCTAAGCCCTAAACCTTAAACATTCACCCTTACCCATGAGCCCTAAACCTTGAGCCTTAAGCCCTAAACCTTGAGCCCTAAGCCCTAAACCCTAAACCATGAACCATGAGCCCTAAATGCTAAACCCTAAACCTTGAACCGTAAAAACTAAATCCTAAACCCTAAACCCCAACTCCTAAATCCTAAACCTTAAACACCGAATCCTAAACCCTAAACCCTAAAACCTAAGCCTTGAACCCTACACTCTTATCCCTGAGCCCTAAAATCTAAACCCTAAACCCTAGACCATATACCTTAAGCCCTAAACCCTAAACCCTAAACCCTAAACCTTGAGCCCTAAACCATAAACCCTAAACCCTAAACCCTAAAACCTGAACCATAAACCATAAACCATAATCCCTAAACACTAAATCCTTAACTCTAAACCCTAAACCCTAAACCTTAAACCCTAAATCCTTAACCCCGATCCGTAAACCCTAACCATAAACACTAAAACCTAAACCCTAAACCCTAAACCTAAACCCTAAATCCTAAGCCATAACCCTAAACCCTAAACCATAAACCATAAACCCTGAACCATGAGCCCTAAACCCTAAACTCCGAACCATATTTCATCAATATTTCCTAGTCTTGTGCCTAGAACCATCATTGAGTCTGCTTATAGAACTACCTTGTTTATGAGAGGTGGGACAAGTAACTAAATGGATATGAAATCTACCTTGTGCCTTGCAATGCATATTACACATCTCTTCCATAATTGTTTCTTCCCACATATACTTGTTTTCTTGAATGTAAATTTATTCACACTCTAAAACAAATTTCACATTTCTCATATTTCCATGTATGGTATTATGCAAGCCAGGATGACCCATTGGAAGTTGTAAAAAATAACCATCACAACACAAAAATTAATCTTAAAGGAAACAAAAGAAACATAGAGAATATATCGGTGCGGAGGTGTGGGATCATGATTGAATTTCTTGCAGTATCCTCTCCTCCAGAGAAAGAGAAAGTTCTTGTTCTAGTATAATGGATAGCAAATTTGATAGAACTTTCTAAAGTGTTCAAAATAAGCATAGAAATAGAGAACGGCTAAGAACACAAAGGGGTTATCAATCCTAGTAAATCTTTCTTATTTAGTTCTAAATAGGAGTCACCTAGCCTACTGAATTAGTGACCTTCCATTCATTGATAATTCCTTATATGATAAACTCATGGATGTTTTCAAATTTGCCTTTAAAAAGATAGGGGTAGTCATCAATCCTAGTGAAGGGTGTGATGTGATTTCCAAGAAACTTGAAATTCATATATATTTAGAGGTCATAACACGAATTTAAAAATATCTCTATCATTATAAATGGAAGCCGAGTAATGGTGTCTCCCTGTACATCCAAGGATCGATGAATACTGGGGGCTGTGGAAGGATTGGACATTCAGGAAAATGACATTTCCCTCCTTCAAAATATCAACAGATGAAAGAAATCAAATTGTGATGAATCTCTTTGAATGTTCTGCCTATGAAGTCGATGAACCCTATTCATTTAAATACTCTCTATCAATTAATAATAAGAATGGGTAAGACATAAAACATTACAATGAGTGAAATATTTCCCATGCGATGGGCAAAAGAAGATAACTATATTGGGTAATATTTCTTTACCCTGAGCCCTAAGCCCTAAACCCTAAGCCCTAAACCTTTAACCCAAAACCCTAAACACTAAAACCTAAACCCTAAATACTGAGCCCTAAAACCTAAACCCTAAACCCTAAACCTTAAATTCTAAACACTAAACCCTAAACCCTAAACTATGAAACCTAAACCTTGAACCCTAAAAGCCCTAAACCCTAAACCCTAAACCCTAAACACTAAACCCTAAACCTTGAGCCACAGAACCACGAACCCTAACACCTAAACCCCTTACTCGATCCTTAAACCCTAAATCCTAAATCCTAATCCCTAAACCACAAACCATGAGCTCTAAACCTTAAACCCTAAGCCCTAAACCCCGAACCATGAGCTAAAAACCTAAACCATACACACTAAATCCTAAACCCTAAACCCTTATCCCTAAACCCTAAACCCTCAACCTTGATCCCTGAGCCCTAAAAATTAAACCCTAAAACACAAACCCTAAATAATGAGCCCAAAAACACGAACCTTAAGCATTAAACCCTAAACACAAAATCCATAAACCCTAAAACCTAAACCTTAAACCCTAAACCTTAAATTCTAAACACTAAACTATAAACCCTAAACTATGAAACCTAAACCTAAACCCTGAACCCCGAGCTCAAAACCCTAAACCCTAAATCATAAACCCTAAACCTTGAGCTCTAAACCCTTAACCCTAACCCCTAAACCCTCGGCCCTAAGCCCTAAAACCTAAAACCTAAACCCTAAACCCTAAACTCTGAGCCCTAAACCCTAAACTAAACCATGAGCTTTAAACCCTAAACCCTAAACCCTTAACCTTGAGCCCTAAAGCCCATTCTTCATTGCCGTTGAGCTCTAAACCCTAAACCCTAAATCCTAAAACCCAAACCCTAAATATTGAGCCCTAAAACCTAAACCTTAAACCCTAAACCTTGAATTCTAAACACTAAACCCTAAACCCTAAACATCATTTTAGTAAGGATCTCATTTTAGTAAGAAGTAGACAAACATCATAGAGTTGATTCGTGGTCACTAAAGTGAATTATGGACCAAATTTCAAAATTAGTACCAATTCAAGTAGTGGTAGGGCCAAAATCCAATCCAGAAGGTCAAAAACCTACAAAACAACTATATGTTTTCACAAAACAAAGACCGAATACAATATATATGGCTTGAAAGTTTTAGGTCATTACTGAAATTCGAAAATGAGTAAGTACTGACTAGATTAGATTTTGAAAAACTATCTTCTAGATTATCACTTTATCGAACTACGAGACCACTTCCATCAAGTGTAGAGTGACCCTAATTTCTTATATTTAGTAAAATAAATTTAAAGTAAACATTTATTTTACTACTTATGGCTCCTTCCAAATTTCTACAAACTTCATATAGAGCAAGCGCGCACGCACGCGTTTTGTGTTCATGAAAACGTGTACACATTTTAACATGAGCGCATTATAACACGTACATGTTTTAGGTTTATTAATTCCCGAGCCTAGGAAAAAATAACACGATTGCGTTATTGCAAAACACGATCACATTTCGTTCATTTTCAGGGTTTTTGTCTACTTTTTGGCCCCCCAACTTCCTGCACTTACCCTCATGTGTTCGAAATGGAAAGTATAACTCATTTGCACCTGTAATGAATTTTAACATTGAGTGTTATAAGTGCCACAAATTTGGGCATAAAGCTCACTTTTGTAGATGTTGGTTTATGGATTTTTCTAAGGAGACTAAGAATGAGGAAACCATAGACAATTAAAAGGTTGAATCAGAAAAGTTTTGGAAGTGATGCAGGAGCATCATCCTCATAGCATGGAGAGCAAAATAAAGTTAGAATAAACCTTTGAAAGGAATTAAGAATATATAAGGAGTTGTTAAATTTTTTCTATCTCCATTATATCATTGTTCAATTTCAAGTTTGAATGTACATTATAATTGTGAAGGTGAAAACATTGTAACAAGGGGTAATATGTCAAGTTTGACTAGGTATGGGAGGTTGAATAGGTGTGTATGAGTTGGCATGAGCTAGATAAGGTCATGAAGACCATAAGAATAGATATGTAACGAGTTGTGATGTATTTTAGATGTAATTGCTATGATTAGAGGCATGGTTGAGCCTTCTTGGGGTGACTTGGTCAATTTAGAAGCTAGTTGAGCTTCTTAAGGAGCTAGAATAGGTATAAAACACAATGAAGGGAATAATTCGAGAAGGAAATACATGTAAACAGTTGAAGGATGAGGAATAATGTATGTATGAAGTATGAAAATAGAGAATTTTATTTGGTTTAAGTAAAATTACTTGTTTTTAGTGGACCATGCATAAATATTGCGTCAGGGCAATAGCCATAAAACCATCTATGATGTTTATATGTTTGAATTATCTTGAATGTTAATATGGGAAGCTCCTACAGGTGATAGGAAAAGTTTTCATAATTTTTGCAAGCTTTGGAAATGTGCAAAATGATTTCTAAGACAAATTATTCTCTCTCCACCATGAATTAGGGCCTTTCATATCTTTCAAATGTACGAGTGAATTAGACATCCCCAAAGTTTCATTGTAAATGTTTGGGTATAGTAGAAGATACACTTAATGGTTATTTCGAGCTTGAAATAAAGAACACAATGTACAAAAATGCTAGGAAAAAGACAGATTTTGGGAATTATTGTTGATTTTCATGACCCTAGTTTGAGTAAGGAGACAAAATAAGGTCAAATTTATGTGTTTGAAAGGTTTTAGGAGAATTACATCAAGAAAGTACCTTTATTTTAAGTAAAATTGGACTCTGCATGACTAGTAATAGTGAGTTAGATCACTCTAAGGGCTCTTTGTGATAGGTGAGTTGGGTAAATTAGCCATAAACCTAATAGATAGAAGTTTGATATCATCTTAATCGGGATGAAAAGGACCTATAAAATAGGTAATCATGTATTGAAAGCATCCTAATTGCATTTAGGGTCTTGAATTGGGCAAGTTTGAACCTTTAAAGAAGCTTGGGACAAAGTCTTCACATTGAGAGGGAGGTAAAGAATTAAAAGATGGAAAGGGATGATCCTAGGTGGATTGGTGATGGAAAACACGGGAGTCAACCAGGTATGTAGGACCTTGTTGAATCTATTGAAATGAAGGACTCCATTGTAGCTATGGTATGGTAAGAGAGTTTAGGAGGTATGTGTGTCAAACACATTTATGAATGGTTTGGTAGTATGAAACAATATTGAAGAGAATATAGGAGGTTTGAACATTTATAAGGTAGTGACTAATGATCACTATTACCTCAAGATGTTAACTAATGACCTCTAGACCTAATGTCTATCATCACTTTAGAGCTTATGGAGCCAGAGAAATTTTACCTAGGGCTAAAACATGGCATATTTGTCATAATTGGTTGATGGTTATCCAACTCATGCATATGACAAAGAATGAGAAGAGTAAAAAGGCCATTAAACATCTACTTGACTATTATCAAGTGAATGCCCTCTGTTTCTTCAAGATACTAGGCATAGGTGAGATTTATATATATGTCAAGCATGTAAGTGGAGTAGTATTAACTTGTGAATTGATTATTTTGTATTATATGCATTTAGGAAAGTGTTAAATTTTGTTGGAGCATGGGTCTAGAGCATGGTAGGATGCCTAATAAGAAACCACATCAACCTTAAATCATTGTCTTGAGGGCTATAAGACAACTCATTTCCCTTGTATACACATGAAGTCTAGAACATGCATTAAGAAGGGAGGAAGACTCATAGAATGAACAAGCTGAGCCAAGATAGTTTGTATCTCAGTTAAGACCAAGGTTGTGTGAACAAGAATAAGGGTAGAGTTAAGAATCTCAAGGAGTAAATTGTGGAGGTTTGAGCTAATGGACTAGGTGGAGTTAGTGAGTCTAGAGTATGATGAATGAGGTTAGGGATAGCTGAGCTAATGCTACACTTTTTTAGTATCGAGTAGGTCTCTGATTTTATTAACTAATGAGAGTATATATGTTGCATAAATGTTGGATTTTGTTTGATTGTGTTAATTATTGGATGACAAAGTAATGCAAGGTTGTAGGTAGGTGAAGGAGAAGAGAGATTGCAAATAGTTAAGAAGGAAGAGGAAGAGAAGTGAGGCTAAGAAAATTCCAAGAAAGAGATACAACTAGGAAATAAAGAGAAGAATAAGCCAAATAAGGCTGACTTAAATGACACTAGAGCTTGCACAGTGAAAGGTTTTGAGAAAGAGGAAGAAGTAGTCAGAGATATCCAAGAAGGATCTTGGATAAGAGAGGAAAGAAGACTACAATCCAAGGTGGAAAAGACTTGGATAAGAGAGAGATAAATTATGGATTTGAAATAGGTAATAGGTTTGGTGCAAGAAATGAAGAGGATGCGAGTGGAAGAAGAAAATAAGAGAAAATAAATGAAAAGAGCAAGGGAGATTGCTGATATAAGGAGACAAATTGATCTCCTTGAGAAAGAGATAACAACTGTAGGAGAAGTCTTAGTTGGAAAAATGTATAAAGAGATCGAAAGCACACAGGATAAGATGATGGATACACAAGAAGAGCTAAGATTCATGAGTGAAGCATGTGAAGACTCTTGCAGAGATGAGATAGAGTATGAGTATGAGGAATTCATGGAAGATGAGAATGAGTGGTCTCTGAATATGAGGAAAAACCACAAAGAGAAGTGAAGAAGGATGATGGAAAGTCCATTCAAAGGACATTTTTGAATACTAATACTATGTTACAATATGATTTTGTAGGTATAAAAGGCAGCCTTGCCAAGGAATCCATTATAGATGAAAGATCAAGCAAAGAGTCTAGGATAGAAGGACAACAAAGGATGCATTTGAAAGCATTCGGGAATGAAGGTAAGTGACAAGTAAATTGGAAGAAATAACAAAGGATGAGCATAAAGGATATTTCAAGAGAACATGGATACATAACACCGAAGTGTCTCCAAAAGGTAACACCTAAACAAGCATATGAAGTCCAAAAAGATGTATATGGAGGTAAAGACACTAATGAACTAGTTATTGTTCAAGAAGCTGATGGAAGAAGAAGGTTGAGGTCATTCCAAGTGAGGTAAAGGAAATGAGAAAAAAAGGTAAAAAAATTACATTTGATATACCAATGATGACATTATAAGCATAACTAGTGGTAGTGATGAATACATGATTGAATTTTGAAAAGAAAATATGGGATGGAATAATTTGGAAGCATGTGAATTTTATCATGAAGGCTAAAATGAGATAATGAAGGAAAATGTGGAATTCTTAGAAGAAGTACAACAATGTCTAAATGCTGGACCAAAGTTCGATGAATGTCAAGAAGATATGGAGGAATTCTTGTTGCGGGGAAAAGCTAAATGTGATAGAAAATTTGTATGCAAGTGAGCCCATGGGTGAAGAAGTGGTGGAAGCATGGAAGGATGATGAAGAACAATCACAAGTGGATGATGATGAAAATGTACAACATGAAGGTTTGAAATCATATTGTGTTGATGAAATTGATGGTGTAAAGCTAATTCAAGAGATGTTACATTTTGAACAAGAATGAAATGAATTTGTTTATGAGAACATGGAGAAACTACAAGCTGAGGTGAGTGCATTAGAGCATGCTCTTCATAATGAAGAACTCAATGACTGTCCTAAACCAACATAAATGGAAAATTTTAGTGAATGGAAGAAGGAAAATGAGTCTCAAGGAGGAAGAATTATGAAAGGAGAAGAAAATGCAACAGTTATAGTGGTAAATTGGAATGAAAAGCTCATTGATAAGCCTAGGAATGAAGCAAAAGAAGGGAAAAAACAAATATGTGAAGACCAAATTGGAATTGGTCAATGAAAAAGAAGAAGAAGAAGAAGAAGAAGAAGAGCAACAACATGAAGAAGCTTCATGGCTTCAAAATTTTGTGTCTAAGGTTGCTTTCAGTGTTGTGTATGCAGGTATAACAAATGATAAGGTGAATGAAGCTCAAGATTACATGAGAGAGATCTTGAAAACAAGAGAACAAGAAGACCTTGAAGACATATATGAAGATGAAGCAAGTAGTATGGAGCCTAGTAAATGAGAAGTAGACAAGAAGAACCAAATACGGAGGAAGACATAAATGAGCAAGAAGATGAGACATAGAGAGTATACCAAGAGGATGCAAAAATATCATGGCCAAGAAGAATATGGGACCAGGTATAGGTCAAGGAACAAAAAAGAAGATAAAGACTCATGAGTAGGAGCTCATGAAAACTTTCAAGATGGATAGCTTGATGTAGGAGCATCATACTCCTAGCTTGGAGATCATAATAAAGTTAGAATAAGCCTTTTAAAGGCATTAAACATATATAAGGAGTTAAAAGTTTTCTATCTCCATTATATTATTGTTCAATTTCAATTTTGAATGTACATTGTAATTGTGAAGGTGAAAAACATTGTAACAAGGGGTAATATGTCAAGTTTGACTAGGTATGGGAGGTTGAATAGGTGTGTATGAGTTGGCATGAGCTAGATAAGGTCATGAAGACCATAAGAATAGATATGTAATGAGTTGTGATGTATTTTTAGATGTAATTGCTATGATCAAAGGCACAGTTGAGCCTTCCTAGGGGTGAATTGGTCAATTTAGAAGCTAGTTGAGCTTCTTAAGGAGCTAGAATAGGCATGCAAAATACAATGAAGGAAATAATTCAAGAAGGAGAGGCATGTAACAATTGAAGGATGAGGAATAATGTATGTATGAAGTATGAAAATAGAGAATTTTCTTTGGTTTAAGTAAAATTACTTGCTTTCAAAGTGGATCGTGCATAAAGACCGTGTTAGGGTAGTAGCCATAAAACCATCTATGATGTTTATATGTTTCAATTGTCTTGGTTATTAATATGGGAAGCTCCTACATGTGATAGAAAACATTTTCATAATTTTTGCAAGCTTTGGAAATATGCAAAATGATTTCTAAGCCAAATTGTTCTCTCTCGGCCTCGAATTAGGGCCTTTCATATATTTCAAATGTACGTGTGAATTGAGCCAAAAATATCAAAATAATGTGAATTAGACATCCCCAAAGTTTCATTATAAATGGTTGGGTACAATAGAAGATATACTTGACAGCTATTTCGAGCTTGAAACGAAGAACACAATGTATAAAAATGCTAGGAAAAAGACAAATTTTGGCAATTATTGTTGATTTTCATGACCCTATTTTGAGTAAGGAGGCAAAATAAGGTCAAATTGATGTGTTTGGAAGGTTTTAGGGAGAATTCCATTAATAAAGTGCCTTCATTTTAAGTAAAATTGGATTGTGCAATTGGTAACAGTGAGTTAGATCACTCGAAGGGCTCTTGTGATAGGTGAGTTGGGTAAATTATCCATAAACCTAGAAGATAGAAGCTTGATATCATCCTAACCAGGATGAAAAGGACCTATAAAACAGGTAACCATGTATTGAAATCCTCCTAATTTCATTTGGGGCCTTGAATTGGGCAAGTCTAAACCTTTAAAGAAGCTTGTGATGTAGTCTTCACATTAAGAGGGAGGTAAATAATTGAAAGATGGAAAGAGATGATCCTAGGTGGATTGGTGATGGAAAACACAAGTTCAACTAGGTACGTAGGACCTTATGACTATATTGAAATGAAGGACTCCATTGTAGGTAGGGTATGGTAAGAGAGTTTAATAGGTATATGTGTCAAACACCCTCATGAATGGTTTGGTAGCATGAAACAATATTGAAGAGAATATAAGAGGTTTGAACATTTATAAGGTAGTCACTAATGATCACTATTACCTCAAGATGTTGAATAATGACCTCTAGACCTAATGTCTACCACTAGAGCTTATGGAGCCAAAAACTATACCTAGGGATGAAACAAGACATATTTGTCATGATTGGTTGATGGTTATCCAACTCACGCATGGGACAAAGAATGTGAAGAGTAAGAAAGACCATTAGACATCTACTTGACTATTCTCAGGTGAATCCCCTCTTGTTTCTTCAAGATACTAGCACAAGCAAGATTTATATATATGTCAAACATGTAAGTGGAACAATATTAACTTGTGAATTGATGATTTTGTAATATATGCATTTGGGAGAATATTAAATTTTCTTAGAGCAGGGGTCTAGAACTTGGTAGGATGTCTAATAAGAAACCACATCATCCTCGAATAATTTTATTAAGGGCTATAAGAAAACTCGCTGACCTTGCATACACATAAAGTCTATAACATGCTTTAAGAAGGGAGGAAGACTCATAGAATGAACAAGTTGAGCAAGAGAATTTGTATCTTAGTTAATACCAAGGTTGTGTCAAGAATAAGGGTAGAGCTAAGAATCTCAAGGATTCAAGTGTGGAGGTTTGAGCTAATGGACAAGGTGGAGTGAGTGTGTCAGAGTATGATGAATGAGGTGAGGGATAAGCGAGATAAGAATTCGCACGAGGAAGGTGAAACATGAGAAAGAAAAACAAAGAAAAATCCATGATTTTATAGATAATATTTCATGCAAAAATGAAAAAATCATTGGTACATTGATAGTGGCTTCTAAATCCATATGAATGGAGACAAAATTAAGTTTATTACTTTGAAAAATGTAAATGGAGGTACTATAAAATTTGGATACAATGCCACAACAATAATTGCAGGTAAAGGCACCATTAGCTTAAATAATGGTAAATCAAAAACTGGTAATGTCTTGTATGTTTAAGGACTAAAGCATATTATTTTGAGTGAGATTCAAATGAGTGATAGGGGATATACAATAACATTTTATGCTGGAGGATGTGAAATCAGAAAGGCATGTACCGGGAAGGTTATTGCTAATGCATGTAGAACGATAAATAATCTCTACATTATTAGTGAGATTAAAGGAGAAAAGTGTTGCATAGGGAAAATTGATGAGAGATTGTTATGACATAGAAGAATGAGTCATATGAATTTTGATAATCTAGTGAAGATTAGTTCCAAACAAGATATTAGAGATGTCAAAGATTACTAAGTCAACAAATACCACTTGCAAACAATATCATTTTGGAAAGCAAACAAGAGCCCCATTCAAGAAAAAGGAGTACCCAACCACAAGGTTGTTGGAACTTGTGCATACTAATCTCTGTGGGCCTATAAGAACTCAAAGCATGCAAGGTGAGAGGAAGTTTATGCTATTTATTGATGATTATTCTAGAATGACATGGGTTACTTTCTTAATATAAAATTCTAAACAATTTGGAAAATTTAAGGCATTCAAAGCTGTGGTTGAGGATGAAATGAATTTGAAAATCAAGTGTTTAAGATCTGTTTGAGGAGGATAATCGATTCAAATGAATTCATAGAGTATTGTGAGTGTAATCAAATAAAAAAACATTATTCAATTGCAAGAACTCCACAACAAAATGGATTTGTAGAAAGGAAAAATAGAAAAGTGCGAGAGATGGCTAGAACCATGCTAGGTGAATCTATAATATCCGACAAATTATAGAGAGGATAATTCATCACAACATTCTATATTCTCGAATAGAGGACAAGTCCAAGTAAATAACAACAAAAACCCCTATGAACTATGGAAGGAAGACTAATAATTGTCAAACATTTCAAAGTTTTTAGAATTAAATGCTATATCAAGAAAGATGATGAAGAATTGGGTAAGTTTGAATCTAGATCTGATGAAGGTATTTATCTTGGTTATTCCCAAATGAGAAAGGACTATAAATGTCATAATCTAAGAACATTAAAAATTGTTGAAAGTGTGTGAAGGTAGATGATATCTAGTATAAAAATAACAGGATACAAGAAATTGATTATTCTAAAGAAGCCAACAATGAAGATGAAGATGAAGATGAAGATGAAAAGGAAGAAGTTGAGATAAAGGAAACAAAGACACCATCCAAATCAGTACAAAAGAATCATTTAGAAAATCAGATTATAGGTGATAAAAATCTTGGAGTACAAACCAAAAGAAGACTGGAAAATGCAGATGAGCATGCAAATCTATCCTTAATGTCCAAAGTTGAGCCTAAAATATTTGTTGAAGCAAGGGAAGACAAGCACTGGATTGGAGCAATGGAAGAAGAACTTGACCGAGATATAAAAATAATGATACTTGGGAGCTTGTTCAAATACCTAAGGACAAAAATGTGAGAAGCACCAAGTGGGTATTAAGGAACAAGCTTTGAATGAATAAGGGAAAGTAGTAAGAAATAAAGTAAGGTTAGTATGCAAAGCTTATGTACAAGATGAAGGTATTTATTTTGAAGAAAATTTTGCTCCTGTTGCACATTTAGAATCCATCATGATGTTTTTGATTTTTCTTGTTATAAGAACTTTAAAGTCTATCAAATGGATGTTAAATATGCTTTTCGAATGGGAATTTGGAAGAAGAATTATAAATTGAATAGTTAGAAGGATTCATATTATCAGATAGTAAGGACTATGCATTCAAGCAAAAGAAATCTCTATAGATTGAAACAAGCCCCCAAATCCTGGTATTCAAGACCAACAAATCTGCAACAATAATGGTTCAAGAAAGAAAATGTCGCATGAATCAGTACATCAAAACAAAAGGTGAGAATTAGTTGATTGTTGTTGTTTATGTTTATGCTATCATTTTTGGAGGATGTAAGGATAACATGTATAAATAATTTGTTGAGGAGATGCTAAAAGAATTTGAATTGTCCATGTTTGGTGAGTTATCATTTTTTTCTTGGATTACAAATTTTTCAAACTGAAAAGGTATATTCATTTCACAAACCAAGTATATTAAGGAAATGTTGAAGAAGTTTAAAATGGAATATTGCAATCTAGTAAGTACTCCCATGATCACATGTTGTAAGTTGAGCAAGGATGATGAATCTCTTGAAGAAAATCAAAATCTTTATAGATCAATGATTGGAAGTTTGTTATATGTAACTACATCAAGACTGGATGTAATGCAAGCAGTAGGCATGGTAGCACATTTTCAAGCAACATCAAAAGAAACTCATGTGCAAGATGTAAAAATAATACTTAAATATATAAAAGGTACGATGGATTATGGATTGTGGTATCAAAAAGGTGAAGTTTTTCTTAACAACATATACAAATGTAAATTGGGTTGGTTGTATAGATGATAGAAAAGTACAAGTGGAGGTGCTTTCTTTTTGGGAAAAGTTTAGTATCTTGGCTGAGCAAGAAACAAGCTTATGTTTCTCTACTTACAGATGAGGTAGAATATATTGCTATAGTATCATGTTGCACACAAGTTCTTTGGATGAAACAAACACTAAATAATGTCAAGGTAGAATTGATTCTCCAATTTCTTTACTCTGTGACAATACTAGTGCAATAAATATCTCAAAGAATCTAGTTATGCATTCTAGAACAAAGCATACTCCCATTAAATATCATTTTATGAGAGAGTACTTGTTGTATATCAACAAGTTAAGCTAGAATACATTGCCACAAAAGAATAGATTGCTAACATTTTTACAAAATTTCTTCCTTAGGAAAATTTTGAATATCTCGAATAAAATTTGGGAGTAGTATCCTTTTAGTAGGTCATTAAAAAGAAGCATATTATTAGGGGAAAGTATGGAGAAAGTTTATCCTTTGCCATCCATGTCAAAGGGGAGAATTGAAAGACATGAGAAGTCATGCATCGGGGGAGAAATAGGAGAATTATAGTTAGGGGGAGAAATTAATCAAGATGGAAAATTTTTGCAAGATGGTTGATGAAGATGATTGGTTTCCATCAATGACAAAGGGGGATATTGTTGGAAATATAATCATTGATGTCAAAGGAATACGATAATTATCTATTTAGTTATAAATATTGTCATCAATGCTTACAAATGTGTGCCTCTTACGAGAAAGATGATTTAGTTTGAATTTTGCATGCCGCGCGCTAGAGAAAATGTTTTTGTAGTGTTATGCGGGTTATGAAGTGTTCCACATGTGTTTGTTATGCTTCGTTTGTTGTGAAGTGTTTAGCTGGTTTTGTAGTGTTTTGTGGGTGTTTGAAGTGCTTCGCAGTTGTGAATTGTTCCGCAGGTGTTTGTAGTGCTTCACGGGTTGTATTATTGCCTCACATGATGAAGGACCAGACTGAAGTATGTTGGTTTATTTGAAACAATGTCACATAATGAAGAAAAAGCTGCAGAAGTCAACAAGTGATACGATACAAATGAGGATAACCACACAACAAAGATAAATGTACAAAATGTACATATTTGTCTGCGATGGCCATGTAATGCCGTGGGACCAAGAGAAAATAGGGGATGTTCGCAGGAGTCTTGAAAAATTCAAATATTCAAAATTCAAAGTATACTAAAGTTGAATCATGATGAATATTAAAAAGGATGTTGACTCATGAAAATTCATGTATATTTATGAAATGAACATGGTATATAAGTGGATTCATTTGTGAAGTCATGATTGAGCATTAACGATATTATGATGTTATTATGAAAAGAAAAGGAAGAGAGCGATAAGAGATGAGTGGTCAATGAAGTCCGATCATGAGGATTAAAGAAGAAAGAGGAAGAGAAAACTCAAGAATATTATAATGTCAAGTTATTGAAGAAGATTGAAGAGCGAGAAGTGCAAAACACGAGTATTAAAACAATAGGAAGTAGTGAAGAGTTATCTATATGTCATCATTTGGTTGAAGAAACAACTATAGTGGGTGGATCTTTTGGTGTTGAGTTGATGCTCAACATTGGGGATTAGTATCTCCGGTGAGTTGGTGCTCACGAATCTTATTGAGTTAGGGATATGCCTTGGGGATTGGTGTCTCTAGTGAGTTGGTGCTCACAAATCAAGTTGACACGGTGCTCGATTTGGGGATTTGTGTCTCCGTAGGTTGGTGCTTACAAACATATTTCAATTCAATTTATTATTATGGATAGATTTGGATAGTAGCTCCAAGTAGTATTTTCTCGTGGTTTATCTCTCAAAAGGGTTTCCACATAGATTATGTGTTGTGCAATTGTCGTATTTTGTATAATTGTTGATTGTGAATGTTAAAATTTTAAATAAATAAAATTTTTCATATCTTGATTCACCCCCTCTCAAGTATAAGTGTGTTTTTGACGGTAAAATCTTAGAGTTACCCGCTAGTTTATCATATGAGTAAAATGTGTTAAAAAAATTATAGATGGTTTTATTTTATGTAACATATAATCACTTAAAATCAAGATTCAAAATTTCTAGCTAACATTTTTAACTACTACACCTATAATACTTGCATTAACAAATTTCAAAATTCAAACACATGCCATATGCCAATATGGTCAAAAATTGCTCTAAAGAAGAAGATTATAATAGCTTTATGATATTTCATTTGCATCATTCCTCCTTTTAAAGGAAAATATGAACCCTTTTTTCCATATTGGATTAACACCATGCTATAAGATCCACTTCTATATACTATAACCATTATCCATGAGTGCATAAGATATATACATGATTTTTCTTATAATATATGTGTTTATTGACCATTGTTCCATTTTAGGTTCTTGTAAGTTCACATTCCTTGCATTGTTTGACTATTGACATGTTTCTCTCGTGTTTTATGTGACTTATAAAATTTTTTATTGCTTCTTACGACTTTGATTTCCTCTCTTGAATCTCTTTTATTCCTTGTTATATCCCCCTCTCTTTCCGTTGGTTTTCTAAAATTTTATACAATTTTTTTCGTAAGGGACTTGTATGGTTATGTATGTTAGAAGCTGTACTCATACGATTTTTGATCTTTGTACTATGGGCCATTTCTGTTCATAATTTGGACATGTCAAGATTTTAACCCTTATTTGTCACATTTCTCATGTTGCTTGTTAGAATATGTGCTTATAGGGTCATAATTTGAATTTAACAAGTTTGTAAATACATAGATGCATTGGTGGATTCAGAGACACAATATGATTACAGGTGAATTATATCAAAGCTATTAGAAGAGAGAATATATTCAATTTTTAAAACATCCTTGTGCTAAGAGAAGATGTGAAGAATTTGGATGAAAACATCCAAATTTTATAACTTGTTGCATTTATTAAAATAAGAAGAGTTGAAACAATTCATACACTTGTTATCCTATTGAATTACATTGCGTATTGATTTTTAAACTTTTTCTTCAAAGGGATTCTTGTTGCCATAAAAATGACGTGATTGTGGGTCTTATAAGTTTGTATATCCTAGTTAGAGCTAACATCAACAAGAAGGGTATTCCTATAGTCTAAATTAAGTATTTATCCTTTATTAAACATGAATAAACATAATACCTAACACATGAATGGTGCAATCTTCAAGAAGTTACTGGTCTTTGGATGGCAGAATGGGGAATGCAAAAAGTCGCAATGACTGCATATTATCTTCCCTTAAAAGCATTTATAATTTCATTGAACAACATGTTCATAGTGTCTACAGTTTAAGTGGGATTAATGAGGACATTTGGGGCCCTAAAGAGAAAAGGGATATTGCAATTTCTCAGGCGAGATATGAAAGACTCCTCTCAGGCCATTGCCATTGCCTTCTTCACAGGGCTATCAAGTAACGGGTTGCTGTGTTGCTGTTTTTTGGCTGCGAAGTTGCTGTTATCTGGCGGTTCTGGAGCTGCTTTTTGGCGGAGTTTTATATGTTGTTTCTCTTTTGGTTTCTTTTTTTTCTTTTCTGCTTCTTTTTGGATCATTGTTCATTTGGATCCTTTCTTCACATGTATTGTCATATTTGGCTGTTGAGCCCTCTTAGGTTGGTCGTTTTTCCCTTCTCTGGGCTGTTTCTCTCACCTTTGCTATCTGGCTTTTGAGCCCTTTTGTATCTAGGTATAGTCCCTTCAAAACTATTTTCCCTTAATAAAAAAAAAACACATGAATGGTGCAAAACACTAATATCACATTTATATTGACCTTAATTACATAAAATTTAGAAATATATGTTTGAATTGATTATTTTTATATTTTCATTAATTTATGTGATGTATTGATTCTTTTAATCCATTTTCATGATTGTATAGATTCTTCTCATCCATTTTAATGATATTTTCTTCCTCCCACATTTTACAAAATTAAATAGCCTTTAAAAGTCAAAGGTTATAATTTTCACTCACTATGACTCTTGGTAACCATTGATTAATACTTATTTACATTCTTGACTACTAATTAGTGGATATTTACATATATACTATGGTTTTTATGCATTTTCCTTGTGTAAACTATTATATATTCTTCATTATTATCATTTTGATATGTTTTTGACTTCTATGGTATACTATAATGCTCATATAAATCCCACCAACATCATAAATCAACTTCATAATATGAAGAACCCCGACATTTTAGCATCCTTGAGACAATCAAATGGTGAAGAACAATGTTAACATTTTTCTTGTCTCCAAAATAAGTTTGATGAATAAATCACCATTTCATATTTCCCACTACAATTCTTCCTTCTCATTCATGGTAAAGTACTCAAAGTACAAGGATCCTATAATATTATGAAAGTATCTTAATACTTCTTCTCTCTTTTCGCTTTCTTCTCTCATTTTTTGTATCTTATTTCCAAGTCTTATCCTATTTGTATCTTTCCAAATGGTGTGTCTTGTGGCACAGGGGACAATGATTGTTCCAAGGGGTTTAATTTCATTGGGTGTCTTGGTTGGTTGGGGTATGTATCTTTTTGTGGCATCTCTTCACAACTATCTTCCTCCATGCAAACTATTTCCAACCCTTGATGTTTCTTAACATATATCCTTCTTCTCATTCTATTTCTATGTAGCCTTCTCCACTTCTCCTTTTCTTATTAAGTATTACTTTTTCTATTTCCTTTATATTATTTTCCTCTTCTTCTATTATCCAATCTTCCTTCTTATCTAATATTCCTTTAGATTCCTTTAATCCTTATCCTAAATTATCCTTATGTTCTTGGTTCATAATTATGTTATTTTCTCTATTATTTAGATCCCTTTCTTCTCCATTCTATGTTATTATAAGCCTAGCCTCGTGATCGGTAATTTTCCCAATCTTCCACTCCTAGATTCTTATAGTATTGGGTTCCATTCTATCCACTATTCCTTTTAACTCCCAACTAACCTAGCCCATTCAACTAGTGATTTTTGTAATTTATTATTTAGTGAACATTTTCTCATGGTTATTTCCATTTGTGGAGAAATCATCGATTGTTGGTCTCCACTTAGTGCAAGAATTATTTTGCAATATTCTACGACCTCCTCCATTTTTGGGAAATCATTAAGCTGGTCTTCACTTGAATTGGTCAGACTTGTATTTCTCTAACTTTTAATTCTTTATTAATTTCATTTTTCCTTCCTTTCATTTAATTTCTTATTCCCCCCTTCTCTTTCCAACCTTTGTATTTCCATTTTTTCCTCTAATTTCCTTCTTTCTATGGTTTTACGTCTATTACAAATCTCGTAATTATCTTAACTAGCTACGTAATATTTTTTCTTTGATTCCCCCATTTTTCATGTCCTACTATTTCTTCTACCCCAACCATCACCCTACAAAATTCTAATAGTTACATCTCTTGGATCACCCTCTTATCTCTTGTCATCATGCAAAGTGCCTAACCCCTTTAAAAGAGGGAAAGACAAATTTTCATGTTAATCTTTTCCCCACAAAACATATACATGTTTTCTTCTTCTTAACATTATCTCCTTTTTCCCCCTACCTTCTTAGATATTATTTAGCTGAAACCTAGACTCAAACACCAAATGCTTTGGCATAAAACCCAACATAATTTTGGTTCGTATATGTTCATATATCCCAGCCTATAACTAACATCACTAAGATGCGTAGCTCTCTAGTTTAAACTAAGTATTTATCCTTTATTAAACATAATACTTGACACATGAATGGTGCAAAACACTAATGTCACACATATATTGATCTCAATTACATAGAATTCATAAATATATGTTCAAATTGATTATCTTTATATCTCTCACTTCTTATATTGATTTTTCTCATTAATTTTTGTGATATTCTCTCCCCCATTTTACATCATTATATAGCCTTTAAAAGGTAAAGGTTATGTATTTTCACTCATAATGACTCTTGGTAACCATTGGTTAATACTTATTTACATTCTTAACTACTAATTAGTGGATATTTACATATATATATCATGGTGTTTATGCATTTTCCTTGTGTAAAATATTATATATTCTTCATTATTATCATTTTGATATGTTTCTAACTTCCATGGTATACTATAATGCTCATATAAATCCCACCAACATCATAAAGCAACTTCATAATATGAAGAACCCTGTCAATAGTTATGATTGAGACATTATCCCAAATCTACACCACATTTTTAATGGTTTTGCATGGTGTTAAAAGGATTAAGGTTAAGAAAGGACAATTATTTTCCAATCGTGGCAACACAAACTATGGAAAAATGAGTAATGTTTTTAGACCCTAGGAGTGATTAATTAATTTTTTTATGTTGATATAGTAGTTAGATAAGGTTTCGTAACCATAATTCTACAGATTATGGATGGATCATTTTACTTTAATGGTTTAATAGACACCCAAAGTTGGTCATTTAGCAATTGATAATTTATTTTTGGATTATATTTGTTATACATGACTCATGAACACAAACATAGCTCAAACGAAATATCCTACTCTATTTTAAGGCTTACAATCCCTCATTTTGCTACTCAAACACCTACAAAAATACCTTTGCTAGTCAAAATCAACTCTAATCTCATGTATAAATATTTTTATACCATCACCATACCTGTTTGCCCTCTGTACATATTCATTTAGTAGAACGAAATTGACAAGTTAATTCTATCCCCGAGTTGATCTTGTATAGGTCTTAGGGCTCCTCCTCTTGGTTCTCTCTTGTTGTAAGCTTCCGAACCCCCTAAATCCCCTAAAACACACACTAGATAATATGTGGGAAACATAGGTATTCTCTAATACCAAATGATAAAATTACCAAAGTACACATGAACTTTTAATAATTTACACAACACAAATCCAAAAATTCCAATTCAAGAAAACAAGTTATAATATTAGAGATATCGGAAAAATGGATTATAATTACATACGACAACTAAATGAATCTATAACAAGATTCAAAAATCACTCAAAATAGAGTGAAATGAATTAAAATTTCACAAACCTTATATTTAATCTTAGTAGGATGACACAACATCGTTACACAAGTACAAAATGCTATTAATAACACATAATCAACACAATAAACATGTGTGTTTCATTAAGACACGGTGAATTAAAGTGTAGAATAAAAAATAAATTATTGATTATATTAGAAAGGAATAAACTATGAGGAGAAAATTTCTCCCACATCCAATATATTGACAATCAAGATGATTTTTCCTGGTTACCTAATTTGGTTGGGAACTTCATCAAATAGATGTCAAATCCACCTTTCTAGATGGACACATGGTCGAGGAAGTTTACATAACTCTACTAGAATTTTTATCACACCTAACCAAGAGGAAAAGGTGTGTAGGATTGTAAATTCTATGTATGGACTCAAACATACCCCTTTAGCATGGTACAACAAAATAGATGAACACCTAGTTCAAAATGATTTTCAAATAAATCACCGTGATCCCAATATTTACCTCAAAAAACAAGGGGGAAAGGTGATCATCATTGTCTATGTCAAATATTGAGTGATCACTAGTATCTCAACACAAGTGATTGGGAAAAAAATATAAATAAAAAATAAATGTTTGACATAGCGAGATCTCGAGCTACTTCACTATTGTCTTGGACTAGAAGTATGTCAAAGTAGAATAATATTTTTTTGCCAAATGAAATACACCAAGACATTGCTCAAGAAATTTTAGAAGGACTGCAAGCCTCTTGCTACACCCATAAAGGCAAAGCCTCGATTGTCTCAAATAAATCCATCATAATGAGTAGATGTAACCCTCTATCAATAGGGTAAGTGCATGAAATTGGGGGCTAAAAAGCGAGATAAGAATGTGAAAAAAGCAAAACGTGTACGCGTTTTGTTAAAACGCACTCGCGTTTTAGTTTTTTTGGCTCGGGAATCACCAAATCATAATGCGTACACGTTATATAACGTGTATGTGTTACATAACACGTACGCGTTATGTTGACTATAAACCAAAAAAAGAGGCCCGAGCCTCTATCATTTTTCCTCCCTCAAATGTGAGTTTCAGAGCTTGTTCGTGCCCTCATGTTTTTCATTCAGTTGGATCTCAAGCTCAAAGGATCGTTTCTGGATCATTGGGAAGATCTAAATCGACGATGGCGCCATGGAGAAGAGGTAAGCACATTTATTTTCTCAAAATTGCATTGAAATATGATAATTATAGATTAAAATTTGAATTGAGTACATATTTTTTATTGTTACAGTTAGAGGTCGAGGGAATCAACCACAACCAAACCCTGTTATTCCTGACATCCCTCCCGACACTCCCATAATTTCTCAACATCCCTCGGGTAGTCAAGAAGATTTAGTAGCCCAAATAGTTGAAAAAAAATTGAAATTGAGGATTTAATCAAAACAATGAGGGATGCACAATCTACAAACCCCCACCGTGCCTCTCTTACAAACACATTGGAGGCATTACTTGTTCAAATTGACGCGACAACGGGGAAAATTGATCGTTGGACAACTTATAGAGAGGGTTGTAGGGTTTATTATTCCAACAAATTGTCATATGTGGATGTAAAGAAAAAGAAATTTCAAAAGAACTCATATGCGCCTTATTCACGGACCCCGCACTAATCTTATTGTTCCGTTGACATGTAAACAATTTCCCATCCATTGGTGCAATAATAATTTGATTAGAAATAATTTTTGGGACCGATGGTGGATGGTGTTTGATTTTCCACCTTGTAATAACAACAAGGTGCCACTATAATTTCTAAGGAAACTCTATTACAAGTTTATCCTCAACGAGATCCTAAATTATTTTGATTTTCGATATTTCGGGGCGAGGAAAAGGATCTACACAGGATCAACTAGGTGCACAACATGCACCTATTCAGTAGGGTAGATTCCCCGCACAGAAGCCCCCTCACCCTGAGATTGTCCCTCAAGCAGTGAAGGAGACAATAGAGATTGATACACTCCACGCGCTTCAGGGCTATATCTGCGACCCTTGTTCGACATATGAGGGATATTTATGAGCCAGATTCTTGTGGAGGTACATAAAGTATTCCCTCAGGGAGTACTAACATGAGGCCAAATTTTTGCTCGTCATGTGGTAGCATATGTTTGGGGCCCGAGGAGGACGATACTTTCATGCGTACTGATTTTGGTGTACCTGGTGCTAGGGATGAACATGATAATGTCACTATGTCAGATGTCCTTTTGAGTGAGACATTTGGATTACATTCATTGGTGTCACCTTCACAGGTAAATTTGGTATGTTTTGTTATGTGTGTTACAAATTTTTTGGAGTACCTGATTTACTTATATATGTTAAATTTTTGAAATAATTGTATTTGTACATGTACATGCATTGATATTACAGTATGCGTGGGAGGTGCATCTTCATCCCGACCATAGGCGGCGAGCACCATGCATACACATACATTCATAGAGGTAATTTAGAATGTTAATTATGTAAAATTTTCACATACATGTGTGTGTGTGTGTGTGTGTGTGTGTGTGTGTGTGTGTGTGTGTGTGTGTGTGTGTGTGTGTGTGTGTATTAGTTTTGAAGTCAAATATATGTATGTTCTTGTATGTCCATCTAACTCACGTGATATACATGTTTGATAAAGATGTTGACTTCACTAGACACCCCACCATCTCTGCGACAAGTAGATAAAGGTGTTGCCGCTGCGATTTCATCTGTGCAGCAACTCACTAAGGTATTCAAACAACATGTAAATTTTGTTAAATTTCTCGTGTAATTCATATTATGTTAAATTACATGTTAGTAATGTCTTTCATTGTAGAATTATTAAATTATGTTAATAATGTCCTTCATTGTGTGTATGCAAGAGTTACCTGTGATAAGGCGCAACCCTGTTCATTTGATTCACATGCATGGTGGGGTAAAAACAATAGTTCTATTGATAAAATTAGTTAAAATATTGTCATTATGTAGATACATGTACTTAGCTCTATTTTCACTAATTTTGATGTTATATTTTATGATCTTATGTGTATGTAGGGAACTTCAACCCCCTCCATTTTGACTTTGAGGGCACGAACTCCTCCATCTTGTCGTCTTCGTACCCCCGTTCATACTGCAGGAGTGCATGAGATGCAAATTCGGCATGATCGACAACTTGCGGTAAGTTTGTGTATTTATGTAAATACTTTCATTCTAGCATGGTCTTAAATACATGTTGAAAACATATATAAATTAAGTTTTCACAAAAAACATTGTTTGCATTTACAGGCTCATCTACAAGCAAGTATTCAGATAAAGAGGACTTAAAGCATGGGCTCGAATGATCCAAAGCCATCTCATGGATTTCCATATTTCCTAAGGGAGGGAATTCTTGAGCAAGGCCAAGAGAGGGATATATTTTGATGATTAGGAAATATATGTCTTACATGACATTGTTTTTGTATGCCTATGTGCATGGCATTGTATGTAAGCATATATGGCATTTGAACTTGATGGTATATGACCTATTTGGGCATTTTTGTATTTATTATGCACATTAAAATACTATTTGGAACTTGATAATTTTGTATGAGACCTTACATTTTTGAAATTATTTTCACATGAATCTAATATGATGTGCACTTGACAATATTAAAGACAATATGGATTATTTTTTCATTTATTGGTGATGTACATGTACTAGCATTTTCATTGTATAATATGCATCAAACTTTAGAAATTAATATTTATATAATGTATCTATATAAAGAGTTACCTAATCTAATTAATTATTCATTTAATTTATCAATGTGTATATGTGTATTTACCTTACTTACACTTCTTCTTGCTCATGGTCTCTTTGTATTGGTTCTATCTTTCATCATGCACTTACTACATTATTTTATGCTTCATAGTCTTCTCCTTGTTAAAACACCCGACAATCGTCACAATTTGATGCCTTTCATCTGTTGATATTTTGAGAATGTCTCTCCATATACATTACTCAATGCTTGAGAATGTCTCAGATGCAATGACATTCTGATTTGAAGACACTCAATGATTCTTGATTGTCTAATCCTTTCCAATTCGTGTTCTTACCTTTAAATATGTAGGCATTTCAACTTATTTAGAAATCACATCACACCCTTCACTAGGCTTGATGACTACACATATCCTTTTTAAGGCACTTTTGAAAGCATCCATGGGTTTATCATAACATAAATTATCAATGAATGAAAGGTCACTAAGCCGTAGGCCAACTGACTCCCATCCAGAACTAAACAAGAAAGATTTACTAGGCGATTGATAACTCCCATGTGTTCTTAGACATACCCCTATCAAATTCATTCTTAATCCAATCTAGTCATTCAAGGCTCTTAAGCGACTACGCCCGGACAAGGCAGCCCTATCGACTCGAGCTCGCAATATTTCGCGTGATTACAAACAATAGGACAGCTAGAGAACTAGATGGAGACGGAGAAAACCGCAAGAGGCTTTTGTATAGGGCCCTAACGTGGAGCTCTCGGATCTGATGAGATGTCTCTAGGTTCCATGGAGTCGAGAAATCACATGTCGAAGATATGGCGTGTTTGGGCCTCAGGGCTCTTAAGCAACTACGCCCGGACGGGGTAGCCCAAAAGCACGGGGAGCATAGGGAACCAAAACAAAGCCTCCAATAGCGTTCACTAGGCCACCCCGATGTGTTGGCATAGTTGGTTTGGTCCCACGAGCTTTTGTTTGCAAACTCATGCCTCGATAGACCTACACTTACTTAGATTTACGATTTCACACGTTTACAAACAATAGGACAGCGAGAGAACTGGATGGAGACAGAGAAAACTACAAGAGGCTTTCATAGAGGGCCCTAACATGGAGCTCTCAAATTTGATGAGACATCTCTAGGTGCCACGGAGTTCGATAAATCACATGTCGAAGATATGGCATGTTTGGGCCTCAGGGCTCTTATGCGACTACGCCGGACGGGGTAGGTCGAAAGCACGGGGAGCGTAGGGAACCAAAATGAAACCTCCACTAGTGTTCACTAGGCCACCCTAACGTGTTGGCGTAGTTGGTTTGGTCCCATGAACTTTCGTTTGTAAAATATCTGACCTTTGGAAGCCCTATCTTTGATTCGAGACTACACTATTTCACGCGTTTACAAGCAATCGGACAACGAGAGAGCTGGATTGAGATGAAGAAAACTGCGAGAGGATTTCATAGAGGGCCCTGACATGGAGGTCTTGGATAAAATGTGACATCTCTAGGTGCCACGGAGTCCAAGAAATCACATGTCGAAGATATGGCGTGTTTGGCCCTCAGGGCTCTTAAGCGACTACGCTCGGATGGGATAGCCCGAAAGCACAGGGAGCATAGGGAACAAAAAAAGCCTCCACTAGCATTCACTAGGCCACCCGACATGTTGGCATAGTTGGTTTGGTCCCATGAACATCTGTTTACAAACTACAACCTCGACAGCCTGACCTTACATTAACTCATTGCACTATTTCTCGCGTTTGCAAACAATAGGACAACGAGAGAGAACCGGATGTAGACGGAGAAAACCGTGATATGTTTTTCATAGAGGGCCTTGACATGGAGCTCTTGGATCTGACGAGACATCTCTAGGTGCCACGAAGTCTGAGAAATCACATGTCGAAGATATGGCGTGTTTGGGCCTCAGGGCTCTTAAGCGACTACGCCGGACGAGGTAGCCCGAAGCATGGGGAGCGTAGGGAACCAAAACGAAGCCTCCACTAGCATTCACCAGGCCACACCAATGTGTTGGCATAGTTTTTTTGGTCCCACAGTTGAGCTTCGAGTTTGCAAACTCTGACCCTCTCGACAACCCCTACTTTCGACTTGACCGCACTATTTTACATGTTTAAAAACAATAGAACAACAAGAGAACTGGATGGAGATGGCGAAAACCATGAGAGGCTTTTGTAGAGGGCCCTGATGTGGAGTTATTCGATCTGACGAGACATCTTGAGGTGCAACAGTCGAGAAATCACATGACGAAAATATGGCGTGTTTGGGCCTCGGGGCTCTTAAGCGACTACGCCCGAACAGGGTAGCCCGAAAGCACGGGGAGTGTAGGGAATCAAAATGAAAACTCCAATAGTATTCACCAGGACACCACTGATGTGTTGGTGTAGTTAGTTTGGTCCCACGAGATTCCGTTTGCAAACTACACTGTCGTCGATGACCCTACACTAACTCAGTTTCGCACTATTTCACGCGTTTACAAACAATAGGATAGCGAGAGAACCAGATGAAGAAAAATAAAACCACGATAAGATTTTGTAGAAGGCCCCAACATGGAGGTCTCAGATCTGACGAGACATCTCTAGGTGGCACGGAGTCCGAGGAATCACCCATCGAAGATATGGCGTGTTTGGGCCTCATAAGCGACTACACCGACTTAGATGTTGTAGTTTGCAAACGGAAGCTCGTGGGACCGAACAAACTACGTCAACATGTCGGGGTGGCCTATTGAATGCTAGTGGAGGCTTCATTTTGGTTCCCTACACTCCCCATGCTTTCGGGCTACCTTGTCTGGGTGTAGTCGCTTAAGAGCCCTGAGGCCCAAACACGCAATATCTTCAACATGTGATTTCTCAGACTCTGTGGCACCTAAATACATCTCATCAGATCCAAGAGCTCCACATCGGGGCCATATATGAAATTATCTCGCGGTTTTCTCCGTCTCCATTCGGTTCTCTCGTTGTCCTATTGTTTGTAAACGCGCAAAATAGTGTAGTCTAAGTCAGTGTAGGATCTCTTAGATCTTGTATTTTGAAATGTGAAGTTTGTTGGAACAAACCAACTATGCCAACACATCAGGGTGGCCTTGTGAACACTAGTGGAGGATTCATTTTTATTCCTTACGCTTCTCGTTCCTTCAAAGCTACCCCATCCAGGCGTAGTCGCTTAAGAGCCCTGTGGCCCAAACATGCCATATCTTCGACATGTGATTTCTAAGACTCCGTGGCACCTAGAGACATCTCGTTAGATATGAGAGATCCATGTTAGGGCCCTCTATGAAATCTATTATAGTTTTCTCTGTCTCCATCCAGATTCTCTCATTGTCTATTGTTTTTTGCAAACGTGAGAAATAGTGCGGCCTAGTTGTTAGGAGGGCGTGAGAGGTCGTAGTTTGCAAACGGAAGTTCGTGGGACCAAAATAGCTACGCCAACATGTCAGGGTGTCCTGGTGAACTCTAGTGGAGGCTTCATTTTGGTTCCCTATGCTCCCTGTGCTTTCGGGATACCCTCGTCGGCGTAGTCGCTTAAGAGCCTTGAGGCCCAAACACGCCATATCTTCGACATGTGATTTATCAGACTCCGTGGCACCTAGAGACATCTCGTTAGATCCGAGACCTCCATGTTGGGGCCCTCTATGAAATCCTCTCATGGTTTTCTCCGTCTCCATCCGGTTCTCTCGTTGTGCTATTGTTTGCAAACGCGAGAAATAGTGCGATCTAAGTCGATGCGTAGGTCGCAGAGGTCAGTAGTTTACAAACGGAAGTTCGTGGGACTGAACCAACTACGCCAACATGTCAGGGTGGCTTGGTGAATGCTAGTGGAGGATTCATTTTGGTTCTCTACACTCCCTGTGCTTTCGGGCTACCTCGTCGGCGTAGTCACTTAAGAGCCCTGAGGCCCAAACATGCCATATCTTCGACATGTGATTTCTCAGACTCCGTGGCACCTAGAGATGTCTCGTTAGATCTGAGAGCTCCATGTTGGGGCCCTCTATGAAATCCTCTTGTGGTTTTCTCTGTCTCCATCCGGTTCTCTCGTTGTCCTATTGTTTGTAAATGCGCGAAATAGTGTAGTTTGAGTCAGTGTAAGGCTGCTAGATGTTGTATTTTGCAAACGAAAGTTCATGGGACCGAACCAACTACACCAACACATCGGGGTGGCCTGGTGAATGCTAGTGGAGGCTTCGTTTTGGTTCCCTACGCTCCCCGTAATTCGGGCTACCCCATCCGGTGTAATCGCTTAAGAGCCCTGAGGCCCAAGCACGCCATATCTTCGACATATGATTTATCGGACTCTGTGGCACCTAGAGACGTCTCGTCAGATCCGAGAGCTCCATGTTGGGGCCCTCTATGAAATCCTCTCGCGGTTTTCTCTGTCTCCATCTGGTTCTCTCGTTGTCCTATTGTTTGCAAACGTGAGAAATAGTGCAGTCTAAGTTAGTGTAGGGCTACCAGAGGCTGTAGTTTGCAAACGAGAAGTTTGTGGGACCAAACCAACTACGTCAACATGTTAGGGTGGCCTGGGAATACTAGTAGAGGCTTCTTTTTGGTTCCCTATGCTCCCCGTGCTTTTGGGCTACCCCGTCTCGGGCGTAGTCGCTTAAGAGCCCTGAGGCCCAAACATGCCATATCTTCGTCATGTGATTTCTCAGACTCCATGGCAACTAGAGACATCTCGTCAAATCTGAGACCTCCACATTGGGGCCCTCTACAAAATCCTACCACAGTTTTCTCCATCTCCATCTGGTTCTCTCGTTGTCCTATTATTTGTAAACACGCGAAATAGTGCAGTCTGAGTCAGTGTAAGGCTGCTAGATGCTATATTTTGCAAAATGAAGTTTGTGGGACCAAACCAACTATGCCAACACATCAGGTGGCCTAGTGAATGCTAGTGGATGATTCATTTTGGTTCCCTATGCTCCCCGTGCTTTCAGGCTACCCCATCCGGGCATAGTCACTTAAGAGCCCTGAGGCCCAAACACGCCATATATTCGACATGTGATTTCTCGGACTCCGTGGCACCTAGAGATGTCTCGTCAGATCCGAGAGCTCCATGTTGGATCCCTCTACGAAAGCCTCTTGTGGTTTTATTTTTCTCCATCCGGTTCTCTCGTTGTCCTATTATTTGTAAACATGCGAAATAGTGCAGTTTGAGTCAGTATAGGGCGCTAGATGTTGTATTTTGCAAACGGAAGTTCGTGGGACCAAACCAACTATGCCAACATGTCGGGATGGCTTGGTGAACACTAGTGGAGGCTTTTTTTTGGTTCCCTATGCTCCCCGTGCTTTTGGGCTACCCCATTCGGGTGTAGTCGCTTAAGAGCCCGAGGCCCAAACACGCCATATCTTCGACATGTGATTTCGGACTCCGTAGCACCTAGAGATATCTTATCAGATCCGAGAGCTCCATGTTGGGGCCCTCTACAAAATCCTATCGTGGTTTTCTCTGTCTCCATCCTCTCGCTATCCTATTGTTTGTAAATGCGAGAAATAGTGCGATCCGAGTCGGTGTAGGGTGCAGAGAGGTGTAGTTTGCAAACAAAAGCTTGTGGGACCGAACGAACTATACCAACACATCGGGGTGGCTTGGTGAATGCTAGTGGAGGCTTATTTTTGGTTCCCTATGCTCCTCATGCTTTTAGTCTACCTCATCCAGGCTACGAAAGCCTCTTGCGGTTTTCTCCGTCTCCATTTAGACTGAGTCAATGTAAGGTTGTCCATTGCCAATCACCTGAATAATATAGGTGGTTCATACAATATAGGTTGTGAAATGAGAATTTTGATAAGATATTTTTACAATATAGGTGGTGAAATGAAATTTTTGTTTGTTGTTCCTTTCTAATATTTAATTTTTCTTAGCTTCACTTGGCTTCGAGAATAATAAATTCTCTCTTGTGCTAGCCTTGCCAACCGCATAAAGGTGGAAGATTTTTGGCACCACTAACCTACATAAACATGTTAGTAAGCAATTAAATAGAATTTTAAATCATACAAAATTTAAACAAAATCATTTAAGTAAATATTCAAATTAAATTCATGAAGAACATACCTTTGCAAATTCAATCCAATGAATCGCAAGGATCAACTCTATTCTTGACAGTAGCAAGAATTGCTTCATGATCTGATTCACGAACCTTCCACAAATTTTTGTTTGATGGCCGACCTCGATATTTGATCAATTTAATATTTGTTGCAAGGACCAAATGTGAATAGTGAAGTATCTTCCGATGTACTTCATAGTCTTCAAACAACCAAATGTTTGATTTTTTGATAGGATATCGTCGAAGCCAAGTTCAGTGACTACCACTGATCTAGTGGGATACTCAAGGTCTTCACCATCAATGATTGTGGAAGTCAAATTTTTTTCCCTCTACACAATGAGATAAGAAGTAGTTTGTTCCCTCTTCGTTAAATTCCATTGCAATAACTGTAAAAACGTGCCCTATGTATCACAAAGTAAAACTATTCATTCAATTTATAAATACATTAAGAGTTGACCATTTAATAATTTATAAATCTAAAACATGGCATGTACATATATGTATGTACCTTGTTGCACTAAATCAGAGACTTGGTCAAAGTCAGGTGATGTTGTCATTTGATCTGAAGACCCTGCAAGTTGTAATGCTCATGGAACTTGATGTGTGTCGAGTGGAATTAGAGGTCTACAAGTCCATTCATCCACCCACTGTTGTGACTCACATTCATTCCACGCAAAATCAATGCATGATATACAAAAACATGTCATGCACCTAGTATAAATAGTCCAAGCATTTGCATCTAAACTACGGAATGAGTGCATATCACTTGATCCTACAATTGTCATACAATCTTCAAAGTTTTTCAGATGTTATTTCCTCTATCAACCAAAAATATCTATGAACCGTTGATCTCTCTTGAGATTCATGGCCCATATTCTTGACACACCAATCAACAATGTTTTTGCATCTTTAAATTTAGCACCATCCTTGAACTTTAACTCTTCTTGTAAGTGCTCTTTTCACACATGCTCTGCACTATCATGTCTCCTTTTCCATGCCCTGCCTCAGTAAAACTCTAGATATGTTGTACATTTGTTTCTTTGTGCATCTGTTTAGCCAATAAAACATCCGTGCATTCTTGAATTGTGATGTGTAGTTGTCGACCAAATGTAATGTTGATCGAAACTAATGTTCCTCTCATTCAAGTTCGCATAAAACACCTGGAAACACCCTTGTACATATTATGTAGAATGTGTCGATCATCACTAATGTAGAAATGATACTCTCTTAATATTTTTGATCTTGCTCAGTGCTTTTAGGAGAGTGCATGAATGTTATATGCACAAAAATAGAAACTTGCACTGAGTTATAATATTGAGATTGAACCTCCATTTGTGGCTGCAATGTGTAATTATCTGCGAAGTCAACTACTGAAACAATAGTACCAAGTGGGAATGTGTCCTTTCTTAACTTGAATTGTTCATCCAACCATTGAGCTCTATGTGTGTGCCTTGCATACTCATAAAAATTTTCTCTTTGAATTTGACCATATATTCTGATACAGGTAATTGTTTTCTAACAAGCTCACACCTCTTAGATTCTTTTCCATCTTTTAATTGATATGCCACCGATTTATATTTGGTGAAATCAACCAATTCTTTTCCTATTGAATATGTACTCTCCTCGTGGATACAACTTTTCAGATTTGGCAAGCCACCACATACATTACACGTTCCATCCAAACATGCTTTGTTATAAAAAAATTATCTTGTTGATTTTTCACAAAATATTGTCAGAATAAATTCCCTTGAATTTTGTGGGACATTTATTCCACACTCCTGCAACATGATGTCGATTATGTAAAACACCACGTATTTGACAAAAACATCATAATGCATTGAAAATTCAATAAGATGCCCGCAACAACAAGTGGTATGTGAGTGATTATTTTACATAAAAGGGTTTGTTCATTTCAAAGAATATTTGGCTAATGTTAATTTTTGGATTTTCATTTTTAAACTTAGAGAACATTTATGTTTGAGTCATATCTAAGAAATATTTTGTACACGATTCATGATTACGAGAACCTATTCTTCTTTTTACTATATCTCTTAAAACACAATACACCCTGTATATTAAATCATTTGCAAAATTTTACAATTATTCTTTTAGAATATAAGATGATTCCTATTTTATACTCAAGGAGGTTGCTCTAACAACACTCCCTAGATTGGCTTACTCTAAAACCATTTCAACTTATATAATGCTTACATGAGTTTTTTTTTGTTTCAACAACTCACTCAATATAATAATCACCCAAACATATAACTAATAATATGAGTTGTTAACCAACTCATATTATATTACAAATAATAATCATGATTAATAATGTAAACAATATTAATCCTAACATTCACCCCCTTAGTGTGAACATTATTAATCACTAATCTTCACCCCCTTAATGTGAACACAACGAAGAACCATATTCAAAGAAGTTGAACCACCTCCTAAAAGCACTTCTTAGACTAGGTACAAACTCCATATATTATCTCTTTACCCTCGTAAAGGCGTAGTGTCGAGGATTATGAATTATGCGCAGAATGCTCCCTTCCGTTTTGGGTTTGTGGGACTTTTAGATTCCACCTCAAGGCATTTGAATTACCTTGAATCTCCAAGATCCACAAGCTTCACACTAGCTGGATAACCATCCCTTGAGTCTACCTTGAAATCTTCTCCTGCTCCCAAAAGTGAGTATTATGAAAACATGACTCCTCCAAAAATCTCAGAAAAGGGTTTATTCAAAGAAACCATCACTTATAAACAAAACAGAATTTTCAACAAAAATGAACTAAAAATACAAACCTGATTTGCACACATGTCACCAAACCATCTATGCAGGAGTACAATGATAATGGTTTTTTGATTTTCGATCGACGAGAGGTCGTTGAATGACCTCCAACCTCCATTTTCCTCCATCCTCGATATCATGCCGCTAGTTCACCGGATGTGTTCATAATTTCAAAATACCTTCAATAATTTGGACGTTCCTTGTACAAGCAAAAATGCGTCCAAAATTGAAATGCGAGAAATTTTTTTATTAATAAAATGAGATTACTTTTTTTAAATGACTCTTTTACATGACTTTGATTCTTTTAACGACAAATGTATTGAAATGACTCTTCCTCAATATAACACAAGATTTTAGATAATAACTCACCAATAACACCTAGAATGACTGATTCGACAATACACTTAAAAGTGACACTATTGACACAAGGCACTAATTATTACTTTTATTATCCTAATGATACTCTAAATAAAAAAATTTAAACAACATTGATAGATTCACTTTGACTTTAATTTTTTTGAAGGAAGACTACAAATTACAAACACAAGTATCATCTTAGATGACTAAATTTAATAAAAACTAGACTCGACTCAAACAAACAAAGACTATACTTAACTTTGACGTGGAGACTGGTCGACTGCACATGTGAATGTGAAGATATACGTATCTGCGAATCAACACATATACACACAACAATGAAAACATGCACCATATACGCTCATAGAGATTTGTATATATTTGACAATCTGCGCAGACTTGTAAACAATCACTCCAATATCGACTTCAACAATGATGGGTACTGCGATCACGATTAGGTGTCGATAATTACTGAGGAAGCTATCGATAAATTTTTAGGAGTCCTTTTAAATTCTGATTTTTCCTCGAAAAAAATCTCCAACCGATTGATCTGTCACACATCGCTCGACCTTTAAATATCACTGTATGCAAACTGTAGGATTTGTTTCATGCCTAGATCTCCTTTGGCGAGTAGCTATTTTCTCTACAGAATGGACCACCGTTGGTTTCTTCCCACCACAGAGGATCTTGAACAATATTGTCAATACAACCAATTGATGAAGCATATTCAATCTATCTGATGCATGTGGTGGACAAGCTCAAGGATGTTTTTCAGGCATGCAGTATTCTAAACAATATACATGCTAATCACATGTACAATGACTAATGCTCGAGACAGTTTGTCAATCGAAATCACAAATATATCCAAATGCAGATCAACTGGAGTGAGTTTAATGTGGATCCGATGCCATCAAGCTGGGAGTGATGCTCTGGATCATGCCAAGAGGTTTGCCCAATCAAGGAGGCATAGGCAAGCGTGAGGCTCATAAGTGATGGTGTTCAACTCTGATCCAAGAATCGGAAACTATTCTTTGAACTCAAAGTGCCACAATGCTATGCTGAATAGATAATCGAGGGTAGAATATAAAATTTAACTTGTGTTGTAAACAATGTTGACCAGATCGACTATAGGGATGGAATAAAACTGCAGTCCTACGCATGGGATGAGACACATTTACTAGATCGACTATATGCAATAGATCTGATGAGTGGCGTGGAGAATATTACAAGAAATATGGTCATTAAAACATGTCAAAATGATTTAACGCACTTTCCAGGGCTTATGACTCACAATGGATTGACAAATGTGATCTAACATGAATTAGCTGGAAGCAAATGCATAAGAAATATATAGACTGCACATAGAAAACTCTGATCATGAATACATGGCGAGATCAAGCCGTGGAGTGACCATCGAATGCTAGGTAAGATGGAGATTGCAAAATCTTAATGATTCACACTACTTAATCATGTATGACTAAAAAAGATCTCAAATGGCGGATTATCACCGCTCCACGATACCAAATGTTTGACAATAGTTCTCTGTATATTAAATCATTTGGAAAATTACAATTATAAAGGAGATCTTGCCATACTCAAAAGGTGAATGCTAACAACACTCCCTAGAATAGCTCTCTCCACAAACCACTCAACTTATAAAATACATGAATTGTTTCAACAACTTTCACTCAATATAATAATCATTGAAACATATAAACTAGACACCAGAGAATAATATGAGTTGTTAACCAACTCATATTTATTACAAATAATAATCATGATTAATAATGTAAACAATATTAATCCTAACATCTTTTCTATTTGGTGACACCCTTGTGTTCTCATTCCAAAATTTTACAATTAATTCTTTTAAAATATTAGATGTATTCTTGTCTTTTCGTGGAAGTTTGCTAGAGAAATCCCAATAGTCAGTGTTATTGACTGACTCAAGACATTTACGCATCTCTATTGCTTTCATTAGTGTTTTTCTATTTAGCTTCAAAACATTGCTTGTTTTTCTAATCAACCATTTATTAATTGTTTTATCACTTACTATACAATTTAGTGACACACGGGTGTAGCATTACTATCTTTGGTGTGTCTTTTGCCACCCTAGTTTGGTATGCTTTATGTATGTTTTCAACAATTGAGACATTTTGATTAACAACATTAGATGTTCTTAACCTCGGGTCTTCATTATAGGTCTCATCTTAATTAATTTCATCAATGAAACAAATAATTGACATCTTTGTGTGTTATTTAAATTCTCAAAGTAATTATCCCAAATTCCACTAGCTTTTCTTCTCGCATTTCTTTCAGACATTTTGTTAGGCATTGGTTTTATAATGTTTTCATCAATTTCAATTAAGTGAATTGGTTTTCTTTGCAAAATGGAAGGAGGTGTTCTTAGAGGTGAAGATTCGTTTACAAGGTTACTTTCTTCATTCAGTGTTTTCATACAAATTTTGGGGTTAACATTTGGATTCTCAAGTAAGGGTTCAACAATTGGATTCATATCAATTTCTTCATCCATACCAACATTATCATTCAATTCAATATCATTATTCATTGCAAAATCATTATTCTCTACATTTTCATTATGTATTTCATCCCAATTTTCTAATACATTAGCTACATTTGATATAGCGGATGTACCTTGCCCTGCTCGAAGTTTTTGCATTCTCTTCAATTTCTTTATTCTCTTCTCTTCCAATTGCTTACGGTGTGTCTTATTCTTGACTTTCCTCTTGTCCTTAGCTTGATGTTTATCACCCATGATTAGAAAAAATCAACTAGTGGGGTAGGGGACAAAATGAAATACTAAAAAATCATGCAAGAATGTAGAGAATATTGCAGACAAAATAGAATGTTTGTAGAATTCCCGTGAAAGAGATGAAAGGGATGTTGGGGGGCCACAAGATATAAAACAAAGCAAAAATGCGTACGCATTTTTTGTTTTCTCTTTTCCCAAGCCATGCCTCAAGGCTTGGGATCGGTTTGGATCCCCAAGCCTGAGGCATGGACCTGCACAAACACAACAAACAACGAGTTTTTACAAGAAAATGTAAAAATGACACTTCCTCTATGATAAATCAAAATAAAACAATCGATCCATTTAAAAAAATTATACCACGACGTAGAGAAGAGTCTCTTCTTTCTTAAAATATAATTTTCCAAATTTTTGACTAATATAAGGTATCCATATTATTTATTTTCTAACTATGCCTTTTTATAGCTATTTTTTGAAGTGTAAATATGTCTATCTTTCATGGTGTATCTTATTTTGGTGATCGAAATTAAAAAAAAATTATACTAGCCCAAACTAGGCATAATTCTATCCATATTCAAAAAAAAATCTAATTTTTAATATTTTGAGGTAGTTGGCGGGGTGGGTAGGGGGTGGTGGGGGGGCACGGTCGGAGCTCCATTATTTTTCAAAACATAAAATTTTTGTACTAGAAAAATCATAAATAAAAAAATATTCGCTAAAAAATCTAAAAAAATGGATCCCAAACTAGATGCTCATAGCTATCTTTCTACCAAAGGGTTTTCAAAAATACTAAATGGTGCTCAAAAAATGGTGGGGGCACGAAATTCACTCTATTATGTTTTTTTAACAAAAACAGGAGCATTTGTTGGTATTTTAGTTGTTTGACCCACTTAAACTTATCTGTTTTCAATAAAATTTAGTAGCTTAGAAACTAGACTCAAAATGTTACGATTCATATTTCTACAACATCTTCCAATTTTGAGTGTAACTATTTGAAAAACTCGTACAAGTTGAAGTTTTTTTTTCAAAAAATGCATCCACTTAAGACCCCCTTTTGGCCCCCTAGATTGGTGCACTTACCCAATAGTTGATCAAGAGTCTTGTCTACTTAACCTACACTAGGTTAGACATAAATTATTTAGTGAACTACCTATCCAGATTCATGCAAGAATTGAAAAACACGGAAAGCAATATAGAGAATTCTAAGATACACCAAAAGAACCATGGACTTTATCCTAAAGTAAAAGAACAATCATTTTTCCTGATAGGATTCTTCGATTCAAATCATGCATGTAGCATCGATGATATGAGATCTACTTATAGATTTGTATACTCAATAGGATCTAGACAAATATCATGAGGGGTCAAGAAGTAAAGTGTTGTTTCACACTCTTCAATGAAATAAAATATCGCATTGTAGGAGGAGTTATCTATGAAGTGATATGGCTACATCACATATTTGAGGAATTAGGAGTACCACATAAACAACTAATCACCCTATATGTTGATAGTGATGGTGTTCAAAATCCAATGCTTCACGAACGAACAAAGCACATTGAGGTACATGCACATTTTATACACAAACATGATCTACAACACAACATCCAACACCAATTTTGTTCGACGGAAGAAAAATGTGCACTGTCTTCACTAAGCTACTTGCTCGGCAATTTTTTGAGGCTTTAAGAGAATCTCTCTTATTCACTTGAGATAATGTTGAATTAAGGGGGAATGTTTGGTTTAGTGTTAGTATGTTAATTCATCATTATAAATATTATAATGTAAGTAGTTAATACTACTTAAGTCAATAGTTTATTAGAGCATAACTATCATATGGTTTAGGGTCTAGTGTTGTTACGATTTTAGTACCTATGTTGGTCAGACGATATCTATTAATATCTGAACAATGATGTTTGTTTTTTGATGAATTAAGATAACCAATCTTGAATCTTGCATTTAGATTACGAGTTTATCATCCTTAGGTCCCATCCTCTCCACCGAGTAGATCAAAGAGTTTGTTATGGGACTTGAATCCATAAAAAGCATGTTGTGGGCATTGAAAGAAGCAATCAACCCTCTTCCTCTTTCTTACAAAGCTTTTATACGAAGATATGTTATTATTCTTTGTATGAATTATCGCTCGAGCCTTTTGAGATTTTATCTAAGCGAAAAGGCCCGACTATTTCTTACCACCTCCATTGATACATTTTTAGTCACATATACACTAAGATTTCATTTTTCATTGCCGACTTAAGTTCCACATTGTAGAGCATTTTTACAAAGCATGCACCCATGATTGCTTGGCATATATATTATTTTTTCCCTTCAAGTTTCTCAAGCCCAATGCAAGAATGAGGGTTAACATGAGATTTGTTGAGACCAACATCTTTTCCTTCAACTTTGTGGCACACTCACTTTGAATATATCCCCAATAAGATTGCACTCATTTAATTTCGTATTCCGTGCTTATCGTGGGGTCTTTGAAATTTTCCGCATATTGTTATTATTTTTCTATGTCATGTTGAGTTACCATTTCTATCCTAAACTAGGATTCTATATAAGGGTGGTAATCTAGATACTATTTTCCATAATAAATTTGCATTTATATGTTATTAGGGGGAGACGACCTAATATTTGGGTCGGGTCCAATAGTTCGAAGGATACTTGAGGGGGAATACCCAAAACTTGAGAAACATTAAACTAAAAGTAGGTGACAAATTACATACTATTATACAATTTGTACCCAACAATGGTGCAAAGTAACTAATCACAAGGTGACATATCATATGCCTAACTTTTAGATACCCAATGCACAAGTCTAGGTCTAACACTTATTTAGTGCATGTCAAAATTGTTATCTCGGAATAAACACATAAAATAAAATATATTAAATACATACTAACTCAACTATATGAGAAATTTGAAGTGCTTGATATGGCACCATTTAATTGTTATATATAGGTGCCAAGTTAAGTATGACAACTATTGGTTCCTCTTCCCTAAAAAGTATTATTTTGTTATAAGAAAATATTACAACCTGATCTTTAGTCAAGATTAGGTCAAAAAAGATTAGGTGGTCTATACTTTTATTTTTTTAATTTTAAATTAGATAAGGTTTTTGTAATATGCATACTGTGACTTTACACATTGATGAGGATGTCTTCAATTATTTACATTCTTTCACTCTGTTGGGATGGATGCAAAGAGAATGGAATAAATGGGTTTCGATTTGGTACAACACACTACAGAAAGTAAAATTTCATAGTTTTTTTATTAAGTTTTTTTCCATGGCTGCTGCTACACACACGTAGAATTGAGCACCTTAATTTTCTTTCTTTGTTTGCAATTATGCAATTATGGTTAAGATGGATGGCCATGGATCCTCTAGAGAACTTTGGATACAAGTTTTTGAATTTGATTCTTCTCCGAGGTACATTGGATATCGTCTCGTTTACAATGTCAGATTGGGAGCTAGCCTTGAAGTAGGGTACTTGTAGGATGCAATTCAAATGCCAAATATATTTAATTTTAAGGCAATCTAAAGAACTATGTATTCTCGAGATATTTTCTTCATCTCCCGGTTCAACACATTTTGGACATTTCCTCGATAGTCTACACCCTCATTGACTACTAGATAGACAAGTGGTGGTAAAAGGAGAGATAAGGGGCCCAAAAATTCAAAGATGGAATGTTTGGAGATGTGTCGAGGTACCCACAGGTAGGTATGACCATTTTCATTATTTGTAAGAGAAAAAGCATAATTTCCATTAGGTTTTATTTTTATGCAATTCAAAAAGTCAGAAATTTGGGGAGAGCATTATGAATCCACATTCAAAAGATTTGTGAGTTGAGAACACGTCACATGGTGACAAATTGGTCCTAAAGAAAAGTCTGTGCTTCGAATAAGGGAGAGGAGCCAATAGTGGAGCATGGGACCAGTAATGGTGAGGGTATTTGTGAACTGAGTGACTAGTACATGTACATTTGTCATTCAACATTTGAAAAAAAAGTAGCTAATAAAATGTGTCACATCAAATCACATCAAAAAATCACCCAATCACATGATGCCACATAAGTGAAAAAAAATGCATGGCATAATGCCCTACTAATGGTCCACATTTTTTTCCTTTGTATGAAAAACTACTTGATTTAAATCCGTTTAAAAACCACTTTCCATAAAATAAAAATGTTCAAAAAAAATATTTAGATTTAGAAAAAAAAATCTTTAAAAGGTTTTTTTTTTTCAAAATTTGATGTAGTTAAATGTGTGTTGTACACCCCTAAAGTTGGGTGCACAACTAATGGCTCCTCTCCCATAAGCTATTATAATAATTCATTTACATTCTTGTTCCTATTTTAGCGGGAAAAGGAACCTGTTCTCCATTCACACTACTTCACTTCTATGTAGGTACTAGAGCCATTAGCCATGACTGCAAGTTAGGTACATTCAGAATTTCCCCTCTCATTTAAAAGGATGGTTCCACTTGAGCCGCCAATTTTTGAAAGGAGTTTTTCCGGGCAGAGGCAAAAATGGTCCTGTCTGCTACGACGAAATAAGCTGCTCCACTGGCTGTAAAACACACACATATCATTCATTACATGACCATAAATCGGCAAGAAAAGAGTGGTAAAGGTAATTAGAAGAGTGAGTACCGAGAGAGATTATATGTGCCTGCGCAGCATAGTTGAGATTTGCTCTCGCCCAAGGAATCGCCCGCACTCCAATCAACTGCAATTGTTAAAAATAAATGCCATTATTTATTACATAAAGCAGGGTATATTTGAAGGCATGAATGAAGAAGCATTTGAGGTGACTGACCATGGGAATTGCAGATGCAATACATGCAATCGCTGCTGCCTTTGCCCCTGCCTTCACTCCATCTGCACATACAATTGTTGATAATATTATATCAACATTCATTCATTCCTTATGATTACAGAATTCAGTAATATGGAAGATTAATATATCATTACCATGAGAGCATTGCTTTGCTGTGTATTGAGCAGGAGATGGAGAAGGAGCAGCAGGCATGAAAGCCATGTTCATGTCCTGCCTCCTCACTGCCCACCACTTTCCTGCATCCATTGCAATACCCATGACTGAAAATGAAGCCGATTTGCTTGATATTCTACTCTGTTTAACTCAGTCTCTTCTGTTTTACAAAATTTGCCCACACTTTAAACTCGCTCAGGTTGCAGGAATGAAGAAGCGTTGAGGTGTGTATATATAAAGAAAGAGTCGAAGATGGGATTGCGGATAAACCAGGGTCCGCCGCAGAAAACCCCGCATTGAAAACGGGTATGGTGAAACGTGACACGTGAACCACTCCTGTTTTTTAACTTGATAAATCGATTGCCTGTACCTACCTCAAGCAGTTTTGTATTGCGGCCCCCAGTTTCATTTTAGTACGGAGATATTCACTGTAAAGCTTGGTTTCGGGTGACATATTTATCATTTAATTTATTTTACGGGCCTGACAATTCTCTCCATGTAAGATTTCGCAAGTCGTTTACACGATTTTAGTCATTTTAGATGTCAAAATACAATCACTTTTGAAATATATAACTTAAACGTTAAAATGACATGTATATTTAAAATTTGGCCGTGACACTATATCAAAAAAGTTATTAAACTAGCAATTACACATGAATTGCAAACTACGCTAGAAGGGATGTCCACGCATAATCTTGTATGTGCACTTCAATCTCATACAACCATCAAGAGATGATCTCTCCATCATTTCCAAACATTAAATTGATTGTATGACATTTTGTCACATTTTCTTTTTGTGAAGCATCTTTCTAACTCCTTAGGGATACCACTCCTTTTTCCTCTCTTTTCTCCACCTCCCACAACTTAGCATTCTAGATAGTGTAAATTTTCATGAAAGAAGTTCAATGTCAACAATGCGGTCTAGATCACCACATGGTTTGTTTTTAAAGAAAATATACATAAATTTTGATCTTTCTATATCATTGTTGGTTTGACATGATGCACCTTGTTAAATTGTCAACGTATTATTTTGTGTTGTACAAGTCCCAAGCAAACACATCCATGCAAAATTTGTTTTTCGTATATCTTGTAAACATGGCATTCCATTCAAAACTTGTTTTTTTGCATATCTTGTACGCATGTCATTCCATTCATGAGCACATCACTTTGATGCATTTCCTTTATTTGTTCATTGATCTACAAACAAAAATGAAGCTTACACGGTGAAGGTATGATCCAAAAAATTGCATTACTTCATAGAGTTTGATTCATATGGCTTGTGCATGCTTACACATTTTACAAACATATCTACACTACTAGAAGTAGGGTCATTTATCCACATCGTTATCCACAAAAAAATCATTTTGTGGAAAAATTGTGAATTATTAACATTAAATAAATAACTTCTATAAAAAGAAATGTAGATTTTCTACAATTTCATAAAATTAAAGTTTAAACTTGTGAAATATCCACATTGTTGAAATTTCATTGTAATAAAATCATATTTTCTCCACATGTTTTGAAAGAATCTAGAAATTTTAAAATAGAAGTATGGATACAAAACATAACCCACATATAGTATCTCATGATGATATTTTATCATACAATTTCCAAGGTTTATATTTTAATATACAAAGTCTACAATAAAATTTGATTGTATATTATTCACAATTTATAAACTATATGTATATTTTGACAATTCGGTACTCCATTACATATTACATAATCTATAGTACATAATTATACGACGATTCAAAATTTTAACATCATTTATAAGGTTCAAAAAATTGTGAAAATTCTACACATTAAAATATTTAGTTTGTATTACCCACAAAAATTTAAATACATGCATTGTGTGAAATTTCATATGCTAGTTATGTCTAATTTTTTAATAATATACACTAACAAAATATAAGTAAAACTATGGTTGTAGATAATCTACACTACTATAATTTACTCACGGATGATAAATCCTTAAACAAGGTAAAATTATTCAATCATGAATAATATACATCACTTCCAATTTTAATATTTTGTGTTGATAATCTACAGAATAACAGAAATATTATTTATGAATACCTAATGAAACCGAAAATTATAACAATCATTAATCAAGTCTACCTATAATTAATCAATAAATTGAAAATAATATTTGTTGATAGTCCACAATCCATTAATTTTGAAAACAAAATTGTGAATCATCTACAATAAATTAGTACATTCTCTAAAATATTATATAGTCATTTCACAATATAATAAAAGTCAAATATAACATTATATGTTGCACAATTACCCTTCAAATATTATGATATTTTTGTATAAATAAAAATATCCAAAACTAAATATGAATCTTTATTTAATTATCACATTTCAAATGTTAAAATAACTATTATCAAAATAAAATAATGAAAACTATATATATCATTAATGTAATTGTTTCATTATAATTTCTCCGATGGCCTCATAACAATACAAAATGATAATATCTAGTTAAATAACATAAAAAATACAATTAGTATTCATGGAACACATCTATTTCCTATATTACTTGTATTTTATTACGCCGAAGGCATTCCCCCTATGGTAAAGGTCCTCCGGACGTTTCTGCAGCGATGTTAAATTTGACAGCCTTAGAATGTTTTTCTGACGTGTTTAATTTTGACTGCTGTTTACACGTCGTTTTCACTTTTGCAGGCAATTTTTAATTGTGGCTTTTTCGTTTCTATTTTTAACCGCTGTTTTTTTGATTGGTTTTTTTTTCATGTTGATTTTTCTTTAAATACGCATCTACGAGTTAGGGCTTGTAATTGGTATTTAACGATCTGAATTTCATCTCGAACCATAAATATAGTGAGCCAAATCCAAACTGTAGCTGAAGTGAAGCATTAAGCTTTAATCCTTTTCCGATTGCAAACACTTGTGTGAAGCTTCGACCTGTCACTTGTGAAGTAGCCGAAGCATGATAGACCTACGTGAAGAGCTTCCCAATCTGTCGCTAGGTCTGTTTGGACATAAATTAGGTATTCGCCATTCATAAGGAAACCTAAAATCGACACCTATTTATCTACCCTTCGTAAGTATCGAAACGGTATTTATATATTTGTATCGACTCTTGTTTGTACTTATATATTTATCGATGTATTTAAGTGTCAATTATATTCATCAATCCCATCCTTTCTCTAACCAGACGCCTCTGAAAAACGACAGCTAACGTTGATCAGTAGTTATTGTTGTTTTGGAAGAAGCGGAAGCAGCGAGTGCATGGTGAGACAGGAGCTTTTCGCTGTTTTCAGGCACTTGGATGCCGACGGAGATGGTAAAATATCGTGGGTGGAGCTGAAGACTGCTCTGAATTTCATGGGGGAAGATGTAGGGGACGATGAGTTGCGAGAGATTGTAAAACAATTGGACTCGGACGGAGACGGATGCATTGATTTGGAGGAATTCATACGACTAATTAACACTGAAGAAAGAGGAGCGGAAGAAGCAGAAAAAGAACTGGTGGCGGCATTCAGAATGTTTGAGGGCAGGGAAGGTGGAGGCGGCATTACTCCTGTGGGACTGCACCGTATGATGTGCCGACTCGGTTTAGCGGATGTTGATAATTGTCTCACTCTTGATCACTGCACTTTCATTATTTCCCAAGTCGATCAAGATGGGGATGGAGTAGTAAACCTCGAAGAATTCAAGCGCGTGATGATGGCCGCCGTTCACTGAGTTATTTCAATTTGAACACATTTTGTAAATTAAATGTATATATGATTTTTCCATGCAATTTCCATAATCTTAGACAACACCAAACCTGGCCGAGGCCTTGTACAATTATCTTGCAAAGAATTTAATGTTGTTTCTACATTGCCCTCATCTGTCACATCACAACAAAGATATTAATTACTACCTAATAAAATTTAAAAAATATGCAAGCCTACTAGAATGGTCTTCTATTATCATTTCCCCTCAAATAAAAATTTCTAAGAGATTTACAGTGAATTTATTAAGTACTCACAACTTATTGAATTCCATGTTCATATTTGTTGGACAAAAGATAGGATCACTTCAAAAAGGCCTTTCTCTTGTGGCGTATTACTTATTTTAAGATAAATTAAATTAGTTTCCTTTGAAACAATTGAGGGTTCATCAGTTAATCAATGAATTAGACAAAAGACTAAGTTAAATGGATGGATAAGTTGAAAATGTATATAGTTTGGTAAGCAAGTAAATTGTTATGTCATTTAGAAAACAAACTCCAAAGACATGCAATCCACATTGCCTCAAGGAATAAGTGGAGATGCATACTTCTGTAATAAGAAACGGGAAACAGGAAATGAAACAGAAATGGATTCAAAATGAGAAACAGGGGTTCTAGGGTTTTATAAATTGTGATTTTTATACATATAAAAGAATTATTGAATTTTCACTGTCGTACTCGTTATAAAACAAAATTACAAATCATTTTAACTTTCTACACGTACAAAGATATATCATATTCAGATTCAGATTCATAATTCAGTGATAACAAACAAACAAACAATATTTCAACAAACATCCATATCAACAGAGCTCAGCTCGACAGATCAAAAGACAAAGTCACAAAATTAATTGCCACCAGAAGTTGAAATTGTTACTTGCTATTGTATAAGCCTTAAATGCAGAGAGTTGAAGTTTCAGTTTCAAGGTAGAGTAAATGTTAGAGCTACGATAGTGTCGTTTGTAGGGTATTCAGTTTCTCTTGATCTCAAATCACTGGATCAATCTTCTGTCTTACTTTAACTCTTCTGGCAGATTGCATCATTGATCTCAAATCAGACTGCATCCGAAAGTCCTGATCCATCCATTTTATTTTTACTTAGCACATGGTGGTGAGAGTGCAAGCCCTTAATGTGGTGTGTGGTGGATCTAGGTTTCTACGACTGAGCTAAATTTGACGGCCGTTAAAACGTTTTTCATCGTTATTAAATTTGACGTTCGTTTGCCTGTATTTTTCTGTGTGATGCTGCCACACGCAGTTTCTTCATTCACAAGCTCCGAATTTAGATTTTGAAGTTCCAAATGTTCAAGAGTTGTTATCCGCGAACACAACTGTGCAACAAGATGCAGAAGAAAACCTTCGTTCTCTTGGGTTCCAAGGAATGTCAAAGTGCATTGATACGTTTGTTAGCACTAGAGTTTGCAGACACAATTTCGTTCGATTGGGGTTTGATACCTACACCAGGTGTTGTAGTTTTGTGATTGGAATAAATAAGAGGGAAATAATCCCCGGAGGATTGTTGGTAGTGAAAATATATGATTCAAAGGGGGATGAATGGACTACATTCCACACGATTAATGCTCTGTCATCAGCTCCAACAGGGGAAGGAGTATTCTCTGTAGGGAGTTTCTACTGGGTTAGTGTAACCAGCGAACTCAAAAACCGATTGATAATAATGCGAACTGGTGTAGCCGCACTAAATGTGGAAAACAGGACATGGAGTATTAGTAGCATGCCACAGAGGCCTCTTAATCCTAAATCTGAACCATACTGCCATGATTGTATATCTGATTGGAACTTGACAGGGTATGACGGGAATGTGGTTTTGGTGTACACCAGATATCTGCGCTTGTGGAAGTTGGATGAAAATAATAATTCATGGGCAGAGGCGAAGCCATTTCCTGAAATTCCATGTAATCATTTTAACACTAACACCCAGGTTGAGAGCCCTTCTTATTGTGTCTGCACTATCATGGCGTGGAGGATCAAAGAGGGGCATAAGACCAACAAATTGCTAGGGTCCTCCTGGACTTTCCTTCCTGCCATCGGGCACCTCCTGGAAAAAATTTAAGCCAAGTTGAAAACATGTAGAGACATGGCTAATATTAAAATAGAACTGAACCCCAAAACACAAAGTTGCACCTGATATGCAACTTCAAGAGAATAACGCGTCACAGATATACAATGCTAGCAGAAAATGCACCGTTTGAAAATGTCCCACATTATTTGTTGTGTCTACGAGATGGGTTGCTTTACCAAAAAAGATGGACTCCTGTAGCTATAACCACAGCTTCCAGTTCACCTTGCTTGCGAGTTGAACCTGAGTAAACCCCATCACCAGGATTCTTGGTCACTGGCAATGACTCTCCAGTTAGTGCAGACTGTCATCATAAGAGACTCGTGTTAATCCAAATTTTGTTAAAGCCTCAATCAATTTATATGCCATGAAAACAAAATACAACATATAACCTGATCAATCTTCAAAGGGTCTCCTTCGAGAAGTCTACAATCTGCAGGAACAATATCTCCAAGTTTAATGCTAATTATGTCTCCAGGAACCAGACAGGCAACATCTTCTTCACTCCACCGCCCATCTCTTAGAACCTGAAATGAAAACATGGATTCTAGAGCAGCCTTAGATAGGGAAACGAGAACTTATAAAACAAAAATTAGTGCATTTGGAGCTAGGACCTTTGCTTTTGGAGCCAACCAGGCCATTAGTGGAGTTGATGACAAGCAGTGTTATGATACCAACAAAATCTTGCCAATCAGGAGGCTTCCCCTGCAAACCATCCATGCAATGAGACTCATAAAACTTGAGCAAAAACTTCAAATTACAAGCCACACATACAATTGCAATGTCTAAACAAATGCAAAAAAAAACTTCAAACTTACTCCTCCATTTGCCAATGCAATGGCCATAACTGTTGCAACTTCCATGACCCATGATAAAGGATTCCACATAAAGCCCAAAAATCCTACTACACCATTCAACAAACAAAACCCTTCTACCTCCACTAAGATTGATAATTCAAGGAACGACTGGCACAGGAAAATCATTTCTGATAAATAAAATCTGGAATTCATTCACAGCATCAACCACATCTCCCTCACCTCTACTTGTACTCGCCCCTACCGGTGTTTCAACATTCAACATCTCTCGCATCCACAATCCATGCAGCCATGCGTATTCCAATCAAAGAACTAAAACCCCTTGAAGGTAGTGCATTATCATCTTTTCAAGAGTCACTGAAACATATAGAATATGTTCTTATTGATGAAATGAGTTTCATTGGGCCAAAGTTGCTAAGAAAAATTGACAGTAGGCTCCACAAAGCTTTCCACACTCAAGAACATCTGAATTTGGGAACAGATCAGTCATCCTCCTCGGTGACCTCAGCCAATTACCGCCGGTTTTGGACAATCCTCTTTATGTAAGTAATTCCTATGAAGCAACCCTTTGGAAGGGATTTTAGTCTTCCATTACATTGCAAACAATATTTTGGCAACAAGGAACAACCAATGCATAGGTTTCATTCTGGAATTTACTTGCTCCACATGCAAGATTCAACCCCTCTAATTGAGGATTGGGAACTCCTAATGTCTCGCACAGACACACACCTAACTCAGCAGGAGCTCAACATTTTTAAAGACTTGCAAATATATATGTACGAATTTGTAACAAATTTGAAATGTAGAGATAACACCTTTAAATTTAATGCTTCATATATATTCCTACAATTACAAAATCAATTACACCCCTTATCGATATCAACTACAAAAATAATAACTATCCCTCTAAATCAAATAACATATACCGTTTGGCGTTCACATCTCATACAACCAATACAACCATGCATGCTACTGAAAATGTGATGAATAGATTTGGCAATTAAGAGAAACTACTTGAGGCACCATTGTTATCCTTTAGAGAAGTATATCGATGCATGGCCTTCACAACCTCCCGCTTACAGGTACATTTGATTGACCATACAATATATGTTATAATTCAAGTTATGTTATGATCCGGTGCCCGATATAGCTATGGTTTTTTTATGTGAATACAGAGAGGTTGTTGGCAAATATTGCACAGAGGTAAGAGCCCTGGTTCTACGGTTGCTAGCTGCCATATCGGAGAGCCTGGGACTCGACCAGACTTCCTGACAAAGCTCTCGGAAACCATGCTCAACACATGGCCATAAACTATTATCCTCGCTGCCCCAATCCCGACCTCACATTTGGTTTACCGCCACATTTTGTTAAGAAAGTGTTCAGTGATACATTTTAACATGTTGCCATAATCATTATGGTCTCGAAATACAACCAACCGAAAATGCGATGAATAGATTTGGCAATTAAGAGAAACTACTTGAGGCACCATTGTTAAACCGAAAGATTTGAGAAACATTCATTTATCTACCATAAAAAAATAATCAACAACCCAGCTCCCGCAAAGATTGAAAACGCAGATGCAGATCATATTAAGTACCATATTAGTAAGCTACGCACAACTTCTTTAAGAGGTATGTTATGCTTTTCAAGTCTCGTATTTGGTGTTTTTTTGTATTTCATCATCCCACCATGCCTGCAATTCCTTGTCTCTATTTTAACAGAGGTGTCTTCCTTGTAAAAACATTCCATATATGGCTCCAGGTTAATTTAGGCTTTACCCGCTTTGCTAGAACGCTATCTTCCTCTTAAATTCTTCAAATTTAGGTCATAAAACGTAAATTTAGGTCTGCAAGGAGATCGAATTAAAGATTAACATTGGATAAATACTTCATGTGTAGAATTCAATCATCTCAGGTTCATAGAAATTGGAACATCACTTTATCCATTCATCACTTTATCCATTCATTCATTAAATCTCCTTTATTTTATGGAAGTGTGCGGGTCAGATTTGGATTACGGGCTTATATGTGAAGTAGGAGAATGAATAGTATAACAACAACAGCCCTAGAGGGCATCAAGAGCTTTGCACATAGAGATCAACTATTGAAAATTCAGAGGGATGTGCATCAGGTTGCTATGGATACACACCACTACAGGGGCCTGCCCTGAGTGACACAGATGTACAATAATTTTCCTATTATTGCTTTGCCATGAATGCCATCATCGTGGTGATATCCGGAAGAGGACTTTTTAAAAACATTCATGAACAGGAGGCCTTTAGGACTGAATATATTTACCTTACACAAGGTGGATTACAATTCTAAGGTAGACAACCATATGCAAAATAGTTAAAGCTATAAGAGATTATAATACAACTCCATCTTGCAGATTGTTATGAGGGTTTCCAAAGCTATAAATCAGTCCTCATCAGAAGATGGCATGAAGAAGAAACTAATTCATAGCAAGGAGGTTGAACAATTACCTGTACCGTTACACGAGCTTCAAAATCATCACCCGAAAAATGCTTATGGGCTTCAAATGACAATGGATGATGGGAGTCTTAGAGTTGTTATTTGTTATTTGTGATTGAGGGATAGTTATTACTTTTGTAGTTGATGTTTTAATAAGGGTTGGGATTGGTTTTATAAGTGTAGAAATATAGATGAACCACTTCATTTAAATGTTCTCTCTACATTTCTAACTTGTTACAAATTCATACATATACATTTACCAATTTTATATCATGAGTGGTAGCATTTTGCATATTTGTTTATTTGAACTAAACATGAATACATGAAGATTTATGTACATGTGTAGATTTAATATCATGAGTGGTAGCCTTATGTAGTGAATATGACATTGGTAGTGTAGATATATTTAGTTTTATTAACTTCTTTTTTCACTTTTTTGTAGGTTATTTGTGATTCTCATTCTCCGCGGTAAAGAAGAGAGCGTCGTCTCTAAACAAACTTGAGGTGGGTTTCAATATTGATTCAAGTATTTATTCATTTGTTTTGTTTATTGCATGTTATGGTTTAAAAAATTATTGTAGAGAGCTTTCATGTTATATTCTTTTGATTGTTACATTTATATTTAGACTCCAATCCTTTTTCCGAAGTGACATGTGGGGGCACGTGCCTTCATCAATGACAGGATTCGTTATGTGCTGAGGGGCTCATTCCCCAATGAGGCCATTTCAAAGCGTCCCAAGTTGGACATTAGACTGATCAGCTGACAAGGCTTTTAAAGCTGCCCGTCATACCTAAGAACATCTTGGTGGACTAACATACTTATTTTCCCTCTCCAGTTTAATATGATGCAGACTAGAAACACAATTCCCCTCCCCACAACGGGATTGACATTAACTACGCCTCACTTGCAGAGGGAGGAAAAGTTTAAGCGTATTCAATGTGTTGTTAATGTTTTGCATTGTAGGCAACCGAAACCACCTAAAATAGTGATAGCTGAAATGATCGAGATCGCTCCACACCGATGCCAACATCCCCAATTTTTCTCTCCAAAATCCGAACAATTGGAGATCATTCATGAGGCTTCTGCTTGATTTATGATTCTAACGAAGATGCACTAAAATATGAACCACCCCACAAATTGAGGAGAATGGGAATTCCAATCGAGGCATCTCTAATGGACAAAAATACAAGAAACGTGCAAAGAAAATTACACAAGCAAAAAGCAAGAAATTTGATTTTAAAAAATAGCTTGTAGTGGTTAGTTTATAAGTGTTTGTTTATAAGTATTTTTGAAATAAATTGTAACTCGTTCCAAATATTCCATGTATGTATTGTGGCAGTATATATCCGATAGAGAATCAAACTTATCAAACACATGTTCATTTTTTGTTATCCAACAACTATGCTTTCCTAATTTCTTTATCATTGTGTTTCCATACAAATACCTATAGTCTTCTCACTTCAAGTGTACATATTGTTCTTATTGTATTCCATTTTGTTTGCTTAACATAATAATCTATAATTCATTTCAAATAAATGCATGTATATATTGCGGCGGAACATATGGGGCACATAATCTAACTTTTCAACAAACAACAACAACAACAACGCATTTTTAATGTGTTATTCATTATATCTTTCCTTTATACAATTGCTCGCTTCTTTATGTAAACCAACGACACATTTTTAATGTGTACTTCATAATATTTGCACACAAATACATATATTTTTAAAATGCCGACAAACAACCATACAAATTTTAGTTGTTTTCAACCAAAGCTTTGTACATTATATCACTTTTTTGCATATTGAATTGTTAAAGGGTTAGACTTCATGTTTGCACTTTTTAGAAAATATGAAATAATAAGGAAGCCAACTTTAAAGGTTCTCATTCTTTACAAATGCATGATTTCTGAAAAATCCTTCATTTCATGATTGATCGCCTCTACAAGTTTACATTTTCCACCATATATTTATGAATTCTCACAATCTCGAGCATATTTTAGTCATGGAAATAAATTGACACACGAAGGCATTTCTCAATTGATTGAGGGTGGTTCCAATGTTGACCCCACATTTTAGATACTGCACTTGAGCTCTCTAAGGTCCATTCTCAACACGGGAGCCCAACATCGTGTTGACCTTTCAGATGGGATACATTTTCAGACAACACTTCTACCCTCCAAATTTGCAAGTCGTGTAACCGACAATTCAATACAAGAAGGCTCCATCGTGTGCTTACACAAATCCCTCGTTAGAATGATCAAAAGTGAACTGTAAGCTTCATCTCTTGCTCAATTACCAATGTACATAAACTCGCTATATCAATTAAAATTTATTTCTATTTATTTTTTCCATCCGTTGCTCAGTTCTAATTCTATCCTATTTTTCTTTTCCATTGCAGCACCGTTCTTATCATTGAAATGGATGTTGTTGTTGAAACACATTTAGTAATCGGTGCTCCAATCCAACTACCAACAAATGCTCTCAAACACAGTTAGTTGCCACAAACAGATGCAAGTGCAAACCGGGTTAACAAATATTTTACGAGAACACCAACTAAAATAAGTGCTTTGAATACATCTATGCACATGTGGTCCGTAGAGGGCCGTGCCCTAGCAAAAACAACCCTTCGCCAATATCACAATGCAAGGGGAAATGGATCGTGTTTGGGTTTGATTTTGTTGATCAGGAAGGAGGGGAAATCCACATCACTTGTTTCAACGAGGCCGCGGAAGCATTCTATGAGCAGATTGAGAATGGGAAGCTATATACAATTTCCAATGGGAGGATTGAGGATTGTTGATGCAAAGCTATGTTACAACCATTTGAACAATGCTTTGGAGATTTTCCTGCAACCTTCCTCAACCATATCTCCACTCATAGAAAATGAAGATACAATACCTTCCCATAACTTTCACTTCACCAAAATCAAGGAATTACCTACAAGCATGAAGGTTCTAGGTTGATTTGATTGGCATTGTTGTTACGATGTCACCATGCTCAACAATTCATCGCATATGACAAGTCTAAAACAAAGAGAAGAACACTGCAATTAAAGGACATGTCGGGTTTCAGTGTAAGTGTCACATTGTGGGGACAACACTTAGATGATATAAGCAACGAACTTGAAGACATGCTTTCTATACCGCCTCTTCCGGTCCTCGCCTTGAAAGCTGCCCACATCTCCAGTTTCAATGGAAGCTCAGTGGACACTGTTTCAAGAACCAAATGTTACGTCAACCCTAAAATTTTAGAAACAAATACACTTCATGGTTGGGTTGATTCCGATGACTACTTCCTTCTGGCGCCCTCTATCACAACCCAATTTCTAGGCCCTCCAAAAATCCTGACCTCTGTAATGATGATTTCAGAGGTACTAAATATGGGGAACACTGAGAGAAATGAATGGGCCATGGTTACTGCATAAATCATGAATATTAGCATGGACAACTTTTTTTACAAGGCATGTCCTCTTCAAAAAGGTGACAAACAATGCAGGAAAAAGGTGAAAGAGAATGGTAATGGTTCATGGTTATGTTCGAGTTGCAACGGACAAGTTCAAAACTATGATTATAGATATGCACTTAATCGATCTAAAGGACCCAACAGGAGAACTTCAATCAGTTACCGCTTTTGATGAGACAACTGAGTTAATCATGGGTGTTCAAAGCTAATGACCTCCATATATGACTATAGATGAAGATGCGACTAGTGAAATTATAAGTAATGTCATCGAAACGAATATTGCTTCACACTTTCACTGAAAAAAGAGACATATTATGGAAACAACATATTGAAATGTGTCATCCTCAATTCAAAGAAAGCAGAAAATAGTGCAACTCCTCCATAACCTTTACGCAAGGATTTCCAACCCACTCGCCCCTTCAAACATTACACCATCACTCATCCCATTCTATACTTTGAACTATCACTGCTATGTTTCTTATTTCATATCTATGTTTCACTTTTTTCCTCGCTTCAAAAGAAAACTGTTGAATTCCCTTATACACGACATACTATTTCTCCTTCTATTATGTGGATTGTTAGTACTTTTAAGAAAATAAATATAAAAAAATGCAATTTTGTTATGTACGTATTTACATCCTTCCGTAGTATGTATGTGAACACATTGTATGTTTCTATATATCTAATACTCTTTTCCTTAATAAAAAATTAGTTTCTCAAAACTCAAATTGTTACCTCTTATGTGTATTTCCCATTGGAACTCCACATGCATTACAATTGAATTAGTTTTACATTTTCACTTATTTCGCATTTGTTTGTCATCAAACTATGTATCGTTCCTCGCTAACCCAAAATGATCTTTATCCAATGGTGGTACTCCATAATCTCGTGACTTCACAATCATGTCGACTCCTGCAAAACGAGCCCAACGAAGAGAGAACTACAAAAATAAAGTACACATAACTGCTGAGCAACGACATCGTAAATTAGAGCATAGAACAACGAAAATCTCTAATATCTTTCAACTTACAATGACCAACAACCTACGATCCCCGACATTCCAATCTTGCCATCAAATACAACTACTGAAGAATTTCCAACCAACATTCCGCATGTAACTTCCATGGAAAAAACCTTTCAAGAGCATACCACTTCCTTCCGTACGAACCCATCTTTGCTAGCAATTGTCACTTTTCCCCAAATGTCTGGGATGCCACATGAAACTGTCTCAAGTACCAACCTTTCTTCAATTCATCCCACATATACAACCAGTTTCTCCTCTCCTTCAGACTACTTTCCACCTTGCAATCCACAAACGACTCAAACAGAACACCCCACCCCTTCTAATACACAAAGATTTCCCATATCCCCGCTCTCTTCGCTGAATTTAGAAGCCCAATGTCGGTTTCGCAAAAGAATAGATTTGTTGGCGAACATCCAAACTTGCTCAATCTGTTTGGAAAATTACCCTGGAATTAAAACAATTTCCTTTAAAGGCTTTCCCTCGTGTAACAGATGCAAAAGTGAAAAACAAGGCCACCGCTTCTCTTCATGGAACAACATGGACCCTGAAAAACAACCTATCGTTCTTGCGTCTTTAACCCAAATCGAGGAGATGCTTATCGCACGAGTTAATCCATTCATGCAAGTCACCCAAGTACATGGCGGGAAATACAAATACTCGGGACACACCATAAGCTTCCCACAAAACATTAGTTCAATAGCAAAGACCCTACCCCACCGCCTTGGAGATTTGGACATAGTTCTCATACAAAGGGAAGGATCTAATTTAAAAAATTATGATTTCTACGTTAGTAGATCTCGTGTTTGTGCAGCCTTGCAATATAAAATCCAACATGATCCCTATTACAAAGATGTCTTAATCGATGATGACGCCCTTTCCTCACTACCATCCGAGTCATCAAATGTTTCCTCCTCTCTCAACACAACCACAATGGAACTGCCCCAAATGCAAACTTTCTCTACAACTCATGGTAGTGGTGTTCCCACCCACTATAATGAAACATATGAACACTCATCGTCTTTCGTGCCAACACCTCACAATACAGGAACAAAAGAAGAGGAAATCGAACAGTTCTTGCTCAACCACGATGGTAACACTCCATTTACCATGCCATGGCTAGAGCTTGGGCTTTCGCCAATAAATGAATACAATACTGGAAGGCCTGTTCTCAATGGCTTTCCCAACTTTATTTCCGACAGGAAAAGCAATGTGGCAACAACCCCACATTAAAGAAGTTCCAATGCATGAATACGCACTTCATTTGATGTGTTACCATGATGGGTGCTTTGGTTCCCACCCAAGATTTCGTTACTTCCTTCTAAACCTCATAATGCGACACAAAAGCCAATCCACGGCAGTAGTTTTTATGAAATAGAACACGAATCTGGAATCCCTCCAACAATTAGAGAGCTACGAAGACAACTATTGGAATGCCCCAAAGACAACCTCCCAGATAGCTTAATGCGCTTTGGATCGAGCCTTCGAGGGACACGTTCATTCTGGGAAAAAAGTAGAAGCGAGCTTTCAGATATGGTGGAACAATTGGGGACACCAACCTTATTCTTCACTCTAAGTGTTGCAGACACTAAATGGCCAGATCTCCACAATATTATGTCTGGTGAATGCCCAACAGATCCTCGAGCCACACAACGTTGGAGAACACTTAACATTGTCTCTAACCCTCATCGAGTATCAACATACCTGCATCATAGATTCACAATATTTTGGGAAGAAATATTAGAAGGAACTTGGAGCAGTAGACTTTTGGTACAGGTAATCAAATCTACTTATTTCAAAGTTTTTCCCAAACTACATATCTAATATTTATGTTCCCTCATCTCACAGGTATGAATGGCAACATAGAGGCTCTACACATGTCCACGGTTTATTGTGGCTCGAGAATGCACCAAAAGTTGACGAACTGGACTGGGAGGACACAATAGTTATTGAGGCGACAAAACAATACTTTGATAAGTTCGTGTCTTCCTGGAACCCCCACCGAGCTTGCAACCGCTTGGATTTTGTTCGCAGGTCACTCCTAGATGACCCTTGCTTGCTAGATACAACACAAATTCTATCCACCTCCCCGCATGCAGACCTTGAAGAACTGCTTAATCGAGTTCAGCGCCACACTAAATGTTCAGAGCAGACATGTCTGCATAGAAAGCAATCATAGCTGCAGTGTAGGTACAATGCTCCTGGGCCACGCAACCTACTTCTTCCTTACACATTGAAAGTGATGGGAAAATAAAGTACCTCCCTTCCAGAAACGATGACAGATTGAACATCCACAATCGAACAATGATATACATATGGAGAGCAAATGTCGATTGCCAACCGGTACTTTCCCGCCATGTCGTTCTTAAGTATATTGCAAAATATGCTTCAAAAGCCGAGCAACGTTCAAAAACATATCACCAAATGCTATCCAGATTTTCAAGAGATGTAGACGCAGATTCTCCAGCACATATCGCGATCCGTAAAATGCTCACAGAAAGCGTTGTTGAACATGACATAAGCGCACAAGAAACATGCCACATGCTGCAAAAATGCCACTTGTTATGTGCAACCGTCCATTTGTATCATTAAATGTTGGAAAAAGATTCTTGAGACATGTCGTTGAAAGTGACACCGATGCACAACAAACAACCGCTTTCTTGGATGCATATAAAGTTCATCCAACAACCATGGAACACCTACCACTTATTCAAGTTGCTCAAGATTGGAGCTACAACAAGCACCGTAAAGGTGATAAATGGAAAAAGTGACCGATACAAGCAATTGTTTGGGTCCACCCGAGATTTGTGGATGTCCCTGCTCAAGAATCAACGTCATATGACCTTTTCTATTGGTCAGAACTCCTATTATACAAGCCTTTCAGAAATATCGTGTTTGAATTTGGCTCAACCCCACATGACATCAATGTCACTTGGGACATGTACAAGCACAACTACAGACCGTGGCATGTTCTACGCACTACCGCAGACACAGGACTTGCAAAGATGTTAGTTCTGACTCAGAGCCCGAATGTAGTATTCAACAAGAACCATTGCAAGAATGGCAGGTCTTTCGCACAACTTCACCCGGAAACAACACGGGTCTAGACAGTCTTGAAATGTTGGGGAAATGAGATTTTGACATACACAATAATTGGACCATACACGACGTTCCCCATGATTTGCAGATAATTGGTTCATCATTCATCGAGAGAGAGAAGGCAGACACAATTAACAACAACATACATGCCACACCACCATCTTCCACACTTCCTTTGTCTCCAGAACAACAAATAGCTCTTGATACCATACTACACCATTCAACAAACAAATCCCTTCTACCTCCACTAAGATTGATAATTCAAGGAACGACTGGCACAGGAAAATCATTTCTGATAAATAAAATCTAGAATTCATTCACAACATCAACCATATCTCCCTCTCCTCTACTTGTGCTCGCCCCTACTAGTGTTTCAACATTCAACATCTCTCGCATCCACAATCCACGCAACCATGCGTATTCCAATCAAAGAACTGAAACCCCTTGAAGGTAGTGCATTATCGTCTTTTCAAGAGTCACTGAAACATATAGAATATGTTCTTATTGATGAAATGAGTTTCATCGGGCCAAAGTTGCTAAGCAAAATTGACAGTAGGCTCCGCGAAGCTTTCCCACACTCAAGAACATCTGAATTTGGGAACAGATCAATCATCCTCCTCGGTGACCTCGGGCAATTACCACCGGTTTTGGACAGTCCTCTTTACGCAAGTAATTCCTACGGAGCAACCCTTTGGAAGGGATTTCAATCTTCCATTACATTGCAAACAATATTTCGCAACAAGGAACAACCAATGCATAGGTTTCATTCCAAAATTTACTGCTCCACATGCGAGATTCAACCCCTCTAATTGAGGATTGGGAACTCTTGATGTCTCACATGTACACACACCTAACTCAAGCAGAGCTCAACATTTTTAAGGATGCACCACATTTGTTTGCAAAAATGATCAAGTGGCATGCCACAACCTATGATGTTGAAGGCATCAACGCTCCGATCACCCAATCCATTGTTGAAAGTAACAGTGGATCGACCAGAAATCCGATGATGATCGGTTGGAACACAACATTTTGTTATGCAAACAACAAAAATCATGCTTATTGCAAATCTATGGGTTGATGCAGGCCTCGTGAATGGTGCCACAGGAACAATCACTGACATTGTCTACGACGCATCAATGCAACCACCAACATTACCTTTATTTGTTGTTGTAAAATTTGATAGATACAATGCCCATGTTGGGATCCCTCCAACCCGTTACATATTCCCATACCCCCTATTTCGAGAGGGAATCGAAGACAGTTGCCGATTAAAATGGCCTGGGGATTAACTATCCACAAGTCGCAGGGACTTACTTTACACAGAGCAACCGTTCGACATTGGAACCACTGAAAGGCAGGGTCTGACATTCACAGCTTTCTCCAGAGTTCCCTCGCTTGCAAATCTGTGCATTTCACCTACTTTTTCATTCGAGAGATACTCAAATATGGTGCACGTACCAACACTCAGAGCAAGAAGAAAGGAGGAAGCAAGACTACTATCACTCAACCCATCGTAAATACTAGCTCTCGCTTTCATAAAGCACCTCAAATACTACTATACTCAACATTTCTTCTATCGAAAGTGGCAAGGTCATTCAAGGGATATCAAATGTAATCAAGTTTATCAAACTAAAATTGCCCACTAAAGGCTACCACTCATGATATAAATATTGCAAACGTATACATGTCTCATTACGTGTACGTATACCTACATTTATTTTATGTTTCCAAATATGGTATGCAACTTTAAAAGTACGAACCTGTAACATAATTAAATGTACACATACAACATTACAATGTAATGTTTCAACTAAAGTCCTACACTACAACTATCAATCACACACATTATCAATTGTATAATAAATGTTTCTCCAACAAAACACCAACTGAACAACCGATGCACAACTAACAACATCAACTATAAAATTGATTAACTATCGAAAACGATATCACAAGTAATCATGTACGAATTTATAACAAGTTTGAAATGTAGAAACAACCTTCAGATTAAGTGGATCAATAATAAATGTACCTCTAAATCAAATAACATATACCGTTCGGCGTTCACATCTCATGAAACACATGCTAATATTTATAGGCGGTTGATAAAGCCAATGATCGAAGGGTAGGGATACATTTCCTCCCCTTGATTTAGAAACCTAAATGCATTCTCCCCTCTCAACATTTTTAGTAGTATTTGTTTACAGCAGATCCTATGAAAACGGCGTAAGAATTTGGGAAGTGAATCTAATATGTAGATGCATGCATATGCTCATATGAGTAGGTGATTAGAGGTAGATGAAATAAGATCTGCTGGTTATCACACAGATGAAAATGGCAAGGAGGCTTAACATTTGAAGAGGGTTTTTCTCTCTCTTGTAAACGAATGTTCATGACATTAAATCTAAACAGAAAAGGAAGTAGTTTATGCGGATTATTTTTTGCAGATAATATTGTAAGTTTCTCTAGATCAGATATATGCAATTCTTTCATGAATGTCAATACCTTATTACAAATACATTTTCTGCAAAACAAAATTGTGGATAGTAAGTAAAATGGAAGTCCCCTTCAAAAAATTTGTTTTTATTTTTAATTATTAATAAAAATTTAACACAGTTTCTTTGAAATACAGGTCTACAATGGCGGGAGTTTACTAGCCTTTTCGGTTTTAGAAACCATATTGTTATCATATGAATTTAATTAGGTTTGTAAATTAATACGATATCCAAGAGAGTTTTTCGCATTTCCATATTTTACTAAATTTGGTATATCATATATTAACAGCCTTACGCATCTATTGGTTTCTTCGGGCCAAATATGGTCCCATATAAGCGAAGTGGAGCAGTCAAATGAGTCACACATCTAGCATCTTGGTTGATCTAAATCAAACTTCTCCAGATAAAATATGGAAAAGAAAAGGAGCTTTCTCGTACTATAAACATAGTTTCCTCTTTTCACGTTTTTAAATTGGGTTTCAAAATAAATATTTTAATCATCCCTGTGCATGTTAAACTTTGATTTATTGGTTATGATTTATGTCCTCTCAAAATTTCTACCCCAAAACTCTTTTTCTTTTCACCTTTACTAAAAAGAGCCCACATTGTTTCCTTAAAATTATGGGGCCTTTTTTAGGAGATTCATTCTTTTGCTCATACAAATATTTTTATCAATTAAAAACCAGTGATAAAAAACATTTATTCCTTCGCACTTAATTTTTGAATAAGATTTGAGGCAATGGTTTAATACTCACACATTCTAAAATTTTATTATTGTTAAATTATAATGTTTTGACATATACATAAACGTATTTCTATATTTTAATTTTTAATTTTTTAATAATTTTTTTAATTTCTAATTTATTTTTTGATAAATATTATTTTTAAAAAATAAGAATTACAAAATATATTATTATATAATGTGAATTATTTTTATAAATATAAATGTAATATTTTTATTAGAAGTTTCTCTCAAAATTGAATAATTGTATTTGAAATAATATTAAAATTGTAAAATATTTTTATTATTATTAAAATTGTAATACTCTAAAAGTTCTAAAAATGTTAAAATAGTTACAATCATAAATCATAGATTTGGGTATCAATTTCTTATTATTCTAATTTGGCACACAATTTTAAAATTGTAGATTTATAACATTATTAAATTGTGAAAATATTCACAATTATTTAAATTAAAGATATGTAACAATATTAGAATTGTGGGAAATGCCACATTATAAAATTAGAGTTTTTTCACATTGTTTTTCATTGTAGATTTTTTCACAATCTTTGTCACATTATATTTTTCCACAAAAAATTGTAGGTGGAGTCCACAAAATTGGATTCACAATTTTAAATATGATATCTACAAAAATATTGTGAAAACCTTGTGGATACTAAACCCATATTCTTGTAGTGCTACCATGACACTTCCAACTAAAACATTTGACAAAAGTTGGTTCTCCATAATGTTGTTAGTACAAATGCTTTGAAAGATTCCTTGCATAATTCATTGCATACATATCTTGCAAGCACGACAGTCCATGAGGCCACATCTATTTAAGACATTTTTTTGAACAGTTTATGTGCATTGTGTACCCCTCCACATTTTGCATACATGTCTACTAAGGCACTTGCCAATCCATCTAAAAACATAGCTTTCCATCAAGTGCTTTGATGGATGTCCACACATTTTTCATCTCTCATTTTCGGACAGGCTAGGAAGCTAGCAACAAAGGTTGTGGAGTGTGGCTTTAAACCTACCAACTGCATTTTTCTAAAATTTTCAAAACCATTTTCAGCGAAACCATTTTGTGCATATGCTACAATCATTGCATTGTACTTCTTATACAAATTGTAATAATCTATTTCTAAATCAATTAATGTATCTAGACCCTGCTCATCAGATAGAGGTCTATCAGGAGACCATGGATGTGATTTAAAGCTTGCAAGGAGATAACCAGTTTGTCCTCTCTTTCAAATGATAACATAACAATAATCTTAAGGTAAGTTGGAGTCATATCTTGTAAACTATCAAACCTAGAAGATATGGTGATTGCTTTCCACCTATCATTTCTTTGTTGTAACAAGGTCAAGAATAATTAAGAGTTCTAAAATGTGGGAATCCTAATGGTTGTGAATAATTAGTGCCTAATAGACACGTCTTGATTAATATTAAATAAAAAGAACAAAGGGAATCGCCTTATTCTTTCACCTAGAAAAACCTGAAGAGGATACAATATGATAAGAAAAGCAACTGTGCCTATACAAATCTCAAAGAGTACCCACCATAAATGACAATGCGATGTGATATAGCTTTACTCAGAAAATTTTACGTTTCAAAAATCTCAAGTCAACTATTTCTACATTTTTGTATCAATCAAAACTTTACTTGCATGCGCATTATAAATGTATTCATGATTATCTTTTGTGTCACTTCTCACTTACATAGGCTTTCAAGCATTCATCCAAGGCACACAAATCAACTATTTCTACATTTTCAAATCAATCAAAAACTTCAATTGCATGCACATTATAAATGTATTCATGATTTATCTTATGTGTCACTTTTCACTTACATTGGCTTTGAGGTGTTCATCCAAGGCACACAACTCATTCAATAGGGCATGTTATGTGCCATCATTAGGGTCATGGATTTTTAAGAAGCCAATGAATGTTGAGAAAATCTTTGACCCACTACAACAACACAAACATTTAGGATTCTTGTTAAAGCAACAACACAAAACTTGATCAGGCATAAATTTGATATGCATGAAATCTATGTTTCCTCCAAACAAGATATGATAACAAATTGCAACTATGCATACTGGTACAATTGCACCACAAGATCGAAACCCAAATGTGAATGCCATTAAACCAAGTAGCCCATTCATTTCCAAAATTTACTACCCATAAAACAAGAAGTTAACCATTTATACTGCACAAAGGAAAAAAATTACAATTAGAGTAAATTGTACAACAGAGCTATGATATGATTTACCATGAATGGATCCATTTTGTCTCTACATTCTAAGTTTGATTTGCTTGTAGTAAAATGTCACGATCTTAATAATATTCTAGACGGAGTTGCATGGATACGTATGGGGAAACAAATATGGATATGATTAATTTTTAGGACCCTTGATATGGATACAGTTGGACACAACATATATATTCACCTCCACATCCTCAATTGCTACCACTAAAATGCATTTAAGGAAAGATTGTCTGCAGTTCTCTAATTGTCTTTTTAGTTTTTTGAGGGATTTATTTTCAATTTTTTTTTCTTTTTAATTTTGAATCAGATAAGGCTACAAATGGCCCACATACTGTATCACGCCATATCCAATTCAGTCCAGTTATATAACTGTATGTCGAAATGGCTAGGTACAACATCCAGATCATATCTGAGCAACACCATACCTGTATCAATATCTGGCACACCGATACAAATGCCCAAGCTGTAGTGGTGACATATTAGACAACCCTGATTCCAGGATTCAAAAACAGTCCAAAACATGATATTCACATTTTCAAAAAGTAATATTCTCTTATAAAAAATTTTAGTTCATTTGGATTGCTCGAGTTATACAAGAATATTTTTCAAACACTAAGATTCATATCAAGCCCTAAATTATTTGTCACTTTAGTAGGGAACTTCTTATTGATAGCGGCTACCCTTACCAGCCATCTGTATGGAAACAACATAGGGAAAAGCCTAACTCTGGCCCTGTACAACTCATCCATGTTATGGTGTCAGATCCCAAAGGGGTCATCAGGTTGGAGAGTGATGAAGATCAACAATTAATGGAATGCTAATATTGCAAATGATGGGAAGCGCTACTCGGTGCATGTTCATAGAGAAACCTCTGAAATAGATACCATTGATAATGATGATGATGACAATGGCGATGATTGATTTTTACTGCCACTAAGTGACAGTTAATCATGTGTTTTAGTGCACCACTTCTATACATGTGCATATAGAAAATAAAATTTCCCAATTTCTTTTTAATTCTGATAAGTCGACAGATCAGATAAGTATCCTTGTAAGAATTTGTTAGAATTTTCGCTAACAATACTAACAACAATACAAAGTAGCAAAGAATGATATTTGTCTTCAATAGCTCTTGTATCACAAATTTGGAAAATTTGATGTTCCAAGGGCATTTCAATATTTGTCCGATTCCCACTTTAATTATGTAAATCATGTGAATTAGTCTCTTCCCAATATTGTTATTCTCATTTTTAAGGCTAAAGCATTTGAGAAATAACTTTGGTCTAACAAATCAGGGTTGATAACTTCTTCAAAGTAACCTCAGCTTCTTTGCTAATAATTTCACTGGTTTTCTCGTGTCTTTTCTTCTAATTTTCTAGCAATCTAGTAACCCCGATACATCCCCCTGCAGCCATGGTACTGTATGTATCTGATACCCATTCAGAATGGGAGCATCTGGAGATATGTTGTGAACCATCCGGATACACCCAGATGCCAAATCCAAATAATACACAAATCTTGGAGATCAGTGCCAAATCTTGTTCCCCCATTAAAAAAATCGAGAATATGAGTAAGACACAAATCTATTGTTGCCTCTATTTTGGCGATGAGGATGCAATTTGATCAAGAATGAAAACGAAGCCCATAATGAAAGCTTGTTCGAAACCAGGCTGCACAATCACACTGAAAACGTCTCCTCCCAGTGTTATCTCTGAGCTCATCTATTTTCTTTTCATCTGCAATTTACAAAAACCAATAAATAAGTTTTGATAAAAAAAGAAAAGCCATGTGAATGGGAGCAAACGCCGAAAACAAACCTCGATGAATATATTCTTCGAGGTGTTGTAAATAGCGCAGGATCTATTGGCATAAGATCCTGCAATCTGGTAATCGGGATGTCTCTTCTTCTTTTTTATTGAGCCCTCCACGAAAATCTCTGCTACAGAAACCCTTCTAGCACCCACAAGAACAAAGCATCTTCTTCCTACCGTAATTTATGTTTTTTGACCGCTTCATTTATCTCCTAAGAAGGCTTTACATGGAGATATGTATCTCTGAGAGCAAGGAGCAGAAATGGCATTATGGCCATTGGATCTGTTTAACCACCAGGACTGTAAATATCAAATTTATAGCAGGGTTAAGAGATTTGAAACGAATTGAGGATTGTAAATATCTAGGATAGTAAAAATATCTAAGATTGTAGAAAAATATCTTGGATTGTAAAAAAATATCTAAAATCCAGCAACCTGTAAAGTTAATCGCCAGAATTTGACACTTTTCTAAGAAGGGCATCTTCAAAGGTGAATGCCTATCGGCGAATTAAATATTATTTTAAGTATACATTAAAATTTATGAGATTCTTGATAGATACAACATAAATGAAAATAGAAACTTTGGAAAATAAATAAAATCAAAATAATAGAATTATCTTAATATTAAATTAATCAAATATAAACATTTTCATATTTCATTGATAAAATAGAAACATCTATTCATTTTAATTTTTAATTAGTTTTATTTGATATATTTTTTTAATCTTTATTTGATTTGTTGCTTGGCTTTATTTTTTTATTTTTTAAATTTCTATTTGTTTGATTTCTTACAAATAAAGATTGGATAGTGAACAAATACATTGGATTTGGGATATTGCAAGAAAAGTGAAATTTGAAGAAAGCTTGGAAGTTGGAAGTTAGAACTCATTTTCTCCAGAATTGCAAATTTGTGCCAGTGATTATAAGCGAGTCATTTCTATCTTTTTTTCATTTTTTAAAAATTGTAAAGCTTGATTTTATAAAGTAAAACACAATACTCTCCATTGCTAATCAAAACATTTGCCCCTATTTCAATGTGCTATCTCACAAATGAGATCCATTTTGAATCTATTAATAATCTAAACATTTTTAAATCCGTCACTAGACATTATTGTGCTTAAAATTTTGAAAAAATAATCGAATTTTCTTGTGCCTAAGGTTAACCATTTTCCCCTCCAAATTAATAACATTGTTTCAGTTTTATCAAAACAAATAAATATGCAAATAATGATATAAAAACTTAATAGAATTCCTAGCAGAAAAATTGGGAAAAAATAAATTTCATAGAGAGGCAACATGGGAAAAAATACATACTTCCTCATATTAGAAGCAACATGGAATAGAGGCACTATTGTGATGAAATGGAACAAAAAAAAAAGTTGTTTGATGTATGCAACGAAGGAAATGAAACAAAAAATAAAGTTGTTTGATGTATGCAACGAAGGTTAACCTATTACAATTGGATCACATAAATAATACTAAACAACTCAAAAATTAATTAACTCATCCTTAACTATGCCAATAGAAATCCAAATAGAATACAAATGGGAAGAATTTTAGACATAAATTTATTTTCAATCTTGTGGACGTAAAATTTAATTCAATTTATATATTTGTAATAATTATTATAAAAATAAATTTGATGTACATATTAAATTTTGAAAACCAAATGACATCCATATCGTTTTCTAAACCGTCAAATAATTTTATTATGACATGAAACATTCAACGTCAAAATTTAGTACTACATGTACCCATATCGATATTCTAAGTTGGGAAGCATGCTCATTTTTGCTCCAACCTCAAAGTCTTCATCCATTTGTTTGGAGAAATCAATGGCGAAATTAAACTATCAATGGCCTTCAAGTAGGTACAATGCAAATGCCAAATATATTTAATTTGAATGCAATCTAGTAACTATGTATTTTCTTCATCTCTCAATTTTACATATTTTAAACATTATTTTTCTTATTTTTTCCTTGTTCTATATTTAGATAGTCTACACTCTCATTGACTAATTTGCCTCTATACTAGCAATCACACGCGAGCAAAGGTAAATGTAAACTCCGTATGGGATGCAATAAAGGAGTGATATGTGGAAAAGGGAAGGTAAGCGAGAAGCAGAGTTATGTTGGTTAAGGTATTTGATTTTTCGGTTATATGGAGTAAGTGAGAGTGGAACGAAAATAAAAAATAGTATGTTGGGTGGTGGAATTTTGTGTGGTTATGTTGAAAAGGAGTAACCATTTCCGGTAGTTGTTTAAAAGAAAGTATTTGAAATGTGATTAAAGAGAAGGGAAATAATCGTACAAAATAGAAGTGACATTTTGAAAAGTTGTTTGGAAAAGATCAAGTTCGATGGGGAGCAGGAGTGGAAAATCCTCACGATTTGAAAACAAACCAATCCATATGTACAAGAGGGATTTAAAGGTCGATGAAAAGTGGGATACAAGGGAAGACTCTTTGTAGTATGCTCCTTGCTAGATCTATAGGCATCTGCTCACCCTGGGGAAAGCGATATAGGGATCCAATGTGATACTCTACTCTCCAACCACATGATTTTTTTGCAATCATTTGAAGGGGAAAGGGCTTGTTGTGCAATCATCGACGAAATATATTGTGAAGATATTTTTGAACACAAAAAGTGGGTGATCAATAATGTTAAAGTGAATAGTTGTTTGCAATTTCAGGCATTATGTTATTTTGGGCAGTTATAACACATGTAAATGTAAGGGGAATTTGAATGTGCATTTCATGGTGAAATTTGTAGATACAAAGATCTTGATCGCATCTAGCGTCCTACGGTAATGATTTAATAATTATGAAAGTTTTTCTTTCCTTTTGAGTGATTTATGTTGGAGGAGGTCTTGAATGTGTCAAGTGAGTAAACGATTGTCTTAAACTTGCTTATATGGGGGTCAATAGTTACAATTTAGCACTATGGTCAACTCATGTTGGATAACCATAAAATATTTATACAAATTGCAAAACCGATTGTCGTGGCCTAAAGTGGGATTGTTTATCCCGAGATCAAATCATTGGAGAGTTTGGTTCGTTGGACAATAAAGTCCAATGGTGAGGAGTGGGTTTGTGAAGCTCGTGGATGACATTAAGGAGCAATGGACTACATTTTTATTAATAAGAGATTTTTGTAAGTTGTTAAGCAACGTAATGAGGATAAAAATCTTGCAATAGGTATTATAGGAGTTAGATGTCTTGGTTCTCGCCACCATTAATTATCTTTTCGTATGAAATTATTTTTGTCTATCCATTGATAATGTCATTTTCCTATTCCTTGTGTTAATCCTTATAATTGGTTCAAAGAATCCCTAATCTCATCATATAAGAAGCTAGGGCCTTGGGCTTCGAGTTTGATTCAGAATTATTTTCTCATAAATGGTCACTCTCCTCACCAGGAAACAAACTATGAATAGATCTATATACAATAAATATTTAAAACAATTTTATATAAGAACTAATTATAAGCATACAATGAATGGACAATTAAAAAGCATCAGCTGAATCCTTCCACTTGAGAGATGCTACGTTAAGGATAGAATAAGTCACACTGACATAATAAAACTTTTATTCAATTTCTTGCCAAGCATCCCACTTCGCATCAACTAGTTAATTCATCTGATATCAATTAACATAAGTTTGCTGACTGGTGTGCTTTGGTGTGATTCACCCTCAACCTTGAGGGCTATAGACAACCTTCTCAACCGTAAGAGAGAAATATTTTATTTCAAAATGGTTAGACCAACTTACATAGTTTTCTACCGCTAAAGAAAATAATATTTTATTTCAAAATTGTTAGAGCAACGTAGTTTTCAACAGTAAATGAAAATAATAACCAGTAACTGATGCAAGGTAAGATACCCAACTTCAACTATGTAAGTTAAAAACGATATACCACCAAAGAAATAAACACTATTTTACTCCAAAAATCCATTCTCTAAATTTTAACTGTAAAATAATATACAAGACGAATAATAAAACCATTTTCTAAAAATAAAAAAGTACAACTTCATGATAGAGAAAATGTCAATTTAATAATGTAATCCTTCAACCCACTAGAAGAATCAAAATGACAATCATTGAATGTTAGAAAATAACAGGTGTATTCAGATTTGCACATTGTTTCGGCTTAAGGAGATAATGCCTTTAAAATTTGTGCAACTATATAAAGTTCAATATAAGAAAAATGTTAAAAATAGTAGAAGGGTTAATTCCCAATCTAAAAATTAAGGATAGATTCTAACACCGAGCTTTAGATATGAACCGACCTACTATTTTGTTCGGCTCTAGCGTTAGTCCATAAATTTAGAGGAAAAACTCAAACCACCACAACACAAACATGAAACGCACACAAAGAAACTATCGAAACACGAATGGAAGCCACGATCATAAGCTATACAGATAACCCCGAAAAAAACATTAAAAATATATATCTAAACCGTGCACTGCAACAACCACCCATGTGTCAAAACATTAACCCTGCATAGTTATTTAGAACTTATAAACAACATGAGACATTTTTAAACGTGTGTCTTGACACTGTAAACTACTATTTAACACTAAATGTAGTTTACAAACCTCCGCCTACAAAGATCGCTTGTAATTTGGCTACAAATCACTTTTTAACTTATGCATTTGTTTCAAGTTCAATATAAAAGCAAATAACATAAAACAAAAAAGTCATCCCAAAATGGGTTATCCTAATATGATAATTAGGAAAAATATAAAAATGGATGTCAACAATCATATTCTAAGCGAGATAATAAGAGAAAACATCTACACACAACTGCATAATTAAACCTCTAGAGAAGATTAATAAAATATGGGCACCAAATTCTATAGTTGAATCGACTAACCATATTCAAATGATAATCGACAAGAAATGTTAAAACCCTAACCCACAAAAATCTTGTACCTATGCGCCTAATTCAAGGCCAGATACGAAATATAAAAAGAATGACATGAGATTAAGGGAAAAATTTACAATACCTTATTAGGTTATTAAGCTACACGATTGGTTTGGACCGACCCACTCCATCGTACGGCACTCAAGCTATTCTCGCTACTCAAGAAATTCACAAAAAAAATATAGAAATTTTTTTTTAAAACATGCAACCCCAACAACCCAAACTTCAAACGACTCAAAACAGAAAACACACATGCATGGCCATGGTACGAAACATCACACCTTCAAAAATCAACCCAAAAAAACACACAACATAAACCAAACAAGAGAAGCGGTCCGAGGAGATCAAGTACTCAAAGACCAAAAAAATACAGATGCAAAAACAATTGGGGAAGGGTTTTTATATAGATCACGATACGTGTATCAACACCTCTCCTATATGCTTTTTCACTGTCAGACGCTTTGCCTAGAAACTTCCAGATAATATTTTGCTTCCCATGTACTTGTTGAAGACTCCAATGTCGGGTGAACCTACTTAAGAACCCTAAACAGGTAGGTCTTGTAGGTTTTGGTGCTCTTGTGCTTCTTCTTTCCTTTCTTATTTGCGCCTCCTTCTTTGGGCAGCTTCTTTTCGGCCTTCACTGCCTTCTTCTAAGCAACAAGGGATTTATCCACTATGGGATTCTTCAAAGATACGACCTTATTCTCTACCTTCGAGTCATTGATCCAAGCACCTTCAACATCAATCAAATTTCTCTCCTTCTCTCCCTTTGGAGCCATTGATGTTACTAAAAATCGATGTCATTGAAAAAATCAACTATCCATCTGTTTCTAAATCGCTCCAAAACATGCCTCCATTTCTTTGCAGATCTCACTTCAAAAACTCCTCCATTTCTTTGTTGCCCGCTCCAAAACCCTATACCGCTCTACACAAAATTCCTTGTTGTTTTAGGACATGTGGATGGCTATAATACGCGCATACTTTGACATCGTCATGCCTCGCCTCCAATCCGTAACCTCGTTTACTCCGCCGCATGTCGAATCCAGAGGCCTCATTCTAACTTGAGATGCCTTTTGGCGTAATTAGTTAGGAACTCATTACTTTTGAAAACGCCTCACATCAAAATGCCTTGTGCGTGAAAAAGGTTTCCGTGAACAATTACAGGATAAAATATCTATTCCGATAAAATATCTTTTTATTTTTATTTAAATGTGCCATCTCACTTCTCATTTTATGTGCACCTCATTACATACACAATAATGTTGGATATTTGGCATTATGCCCAAGATTTGTCTCGCATTTGGATCGTTAAAAACCTAAAGCAACAACATCTCTTAAGTATAAAATGTGAAGGCCCTCAAACAAGCATCAATAACTTAACTATGACATGTTTGTCATCACCCTCTAAAAATGAGGTAGAGTTTGTGACCCTCTCGATCAAACCTTCCTTCTCAATTTTCAAAGATTTGGATAAGCTGTCTCACTAAAATATGTTCCTTGAATATTAAACTAATCCAGACGTCATGGCCTCTTAGATCTTCATTTATAGCCATTATTATTATGTAGACCCAAGGGCTATGTATAGTATGAAACAAAAGTAGCGCCCCTCCAAATGACATTCAAGTACACAATTACAAACAATTGGAGTGCCCCTTTAAATGACATTCGGTACATAATTACAAACACTTGAGTGCCCCTTCAAATGACATTTGGTAAATAACGTTGTGAATTACACATTGAGATTGGTGGTGGGTATCATTTTATTTAGAACAATGAAATTTTCTCGCTATTGAATTTTCTTCTACTAAGGTCATGATAGTACCACCCCTCACTCGTTGTGTCCCTTCTCCCAACCATGCCAAATCATGTTACACCCATAACAATAGTGTTCCTCTCTACCCAAATTACATTACACGTGTCAAAGGAGTGTGTTAGTGAAAAATCACATCACCCCCAAATGAGTTGTCAGATATGCTTTTCTAAGGCAGAGTCATTTGGTGTGATCCGCATAACATTGAGTTTTCCCCAAAGTGTGGGACCTTGCAAATGGGAAAATCTCTAGAGAAGGTTGGTTCCTCTTCCTAAACTACTTGCCACAAGCTATTCTAGTGCAAGCAAGCTAATCTAATCCTAATCCATCCAAGGAGACAGGGAGAGAAAGAAAACAAGAAAAAATAGAGCCTACACTAAAATGGTGATACACCAGAGAAGGAAAATTGTTGATCATCTAACCAAACTGCCATGAAGTGAAGGGAGGTGAGCAATGGAGAGGATGAACAACTGCATCATAGGCCAAAGATTAAATTCACATAGAAAACATTTCAAACCCAACAAACACGACTCCTAGATCTCGTAAACGAACATCCAAAACATGCACATGTACCCTATAATGAAGAGAGGCAAGAAGAAACAACCAAAAAGAGCAAAGGATGGACAAATGCATCACAAAACACATTTTTATTGCTTCAGAAGTTTGCACAGAACATCATTCACGAGCAAGAGGCAAAAATTTCATTTACAAAGCAGGGGAGGAGGTTTGAACTCTATTTTCAACCCTGAGGAAGAAAAAGAGGGGGAGGTAGAGAGGAAAAATGAACAACCATTTGAAAGTGCCCCTCTATTACAATAGATAGGAAGAATAAGAGAGAGAAGAGGGAAGAAAATTGAATCCTTCTCTAACCACCCATAGATATGCATTGAATCTCATTTTTAAAGCTCAACCACTGAATATTAATGCCTTTTACAAATCTGCCCACAATATGTCACTTCTTGTTCCCTAGCAGATCGAATCGAATCACATCTAGTGGTTGAGAAAATTAGATTCTGTGTTAATCGCATGGGATTTGTTTTCCTAGTTTTCACCTACTAGATCTTGCTAGAAATGATATTTTATGCTTCTAATGCGTAGAGGGTGTCGAGACGTTTCCAGAAAGTCTTCTCATGCCCAAATGCTGTTTCTCCAGTCAAATGATATAGCGATTTGAATATTAAGGTCAGTAAGGGCAATATTTAAAGAGTCTGCCCCATTAGGGTCCACGTGGCAGCCTCGCGCACCTTGGAGATTTTGTTCTTGCCCTTACTCTTGAAATAGCACCTGATCAACATGTGGCAGCCTCCATGAGCTTCTTGACTTTTCAACGGCCGATTACACTTCTTCAGACTTTGGGACACGTGGCGGATTGGCACTCGTTTGAGGTCCTACCCCAAATTTTGCTCTTGATTTAGTGTCGTGCCGACACTTGGCACTATCTGTTGTCCCTGTCTCAATGTTTTGACTATTCAACCGACCTTGTCCATTTCTCGACTGGGACACGTGACAAGTCCGAGCTCATTTTAGCCTTCGCTTTTGGATTCGCCCTAAGAGATGCATCAGGCTGATGTGTGGCGGCTTCCACTAGCACTCAGACTTAGTCGTTTGGGCCCGCTATCCTTTTGACCCTCGTTAACCATTTACCATGTGGAGGGCTGGCACAAGTTTGAGTCTCCGCCTTGGGCTCCCATCTTGGAATTACGCCGAGCCAACACTTGGCACCTTCCGCTGAGTCTTCTACACTTAGTCCCTTTTGAGGCCCGCCTTGTCCACCTATTGACTTCGTTGACTCGCCCCTACTTTTAACCTGGGACACGTGGGGGCATGGTGCTTGTTTGAATCTACCTCTTGGGATTTAATCCTTGGAGATGCGTCGCTTTGACACTTGGCAACGTCCATTGGCCCCTCCATACTTAGTCGATTTTGGACTCTTTTTAAACTGTTTTGAGCCCAAAGACTTCAAACCTTCATCGTTTCTTCTCCTTTGAGTTTCGGTTCTTCTAAACTGGTCGACCTCCTTCCTCAACCCCGCTATTTCATTTTAGAGCCTCGTTCGAGTCTATTAAATAGATTTAAGACATGGATTCACTCAACAGAGTTCTTTCTTCTCTTTCTTCTTACACAGGTCATTTAAACCTTTACTGAGACCTTGCCACTCTATTGTTGAGTCCCTTTGTAACCTTGTTTGTCGTCCTCAAATGTGAGATCGCGGGTCTAATTCATTTCCTTCATAATTTCCTTATGTGCAGGACTTTTCCTAACCAAATTTACCGGGGGTGAATTTGGGATAACCATTTGGTGACTCACGGGGACATCTGCTTGCTAGATGAAGAGATCAGTGGCCTAGAAGCATCCATTAGGCATGTAGTCTGCCTGATAAACATGAAACTAATATTAACTTTGAAGATTTGATCCCTGAGCCACTACGAGCTTGACTGTATGCCTTTTCTATGTTTTTTCTAACCCTGAGCCCGTCCTAATGTCTACACTCTTAGTTTTCATAAGAAAACCTTGGAAATGGAGTTTCTGAGAGTAGAAAAATGTTTTGACTCTGGGGCTTTCATTTGTCCCTGAAATGGAATTTTTTAAACAACTTTAGTTTCTCTACATTTGGATTGTTTTTGAATTTGCAGAATCAGTTACTGCAACTATGATTCTTCTGCCATAAATAGTGAAGAGCCGGCATTGTGCACCTTTGAAGAAAAATGAACAAAACTTATATACAAAGACCAAATCATACATGCCTCAAATGAGACATGTAGATTGTGCATAAGCACTTCTTCTACTGAAAGCAAATCTACTCCTACTCCTAAACTAACCAGAGAGAAAAAATGCTAAACAAATCCCACTACAAAAAGTGGGAGATATAGCTTCCTTTTCTCAAAAGGGGCAACCTTGCAAATGATTTGACACTGAATATGGCTGCCTGGATGAATAAAAACTTGACTTTAAGCATGTCCTCCACCCAAATCATCAAGGTATCTACATTAACCAAAAATACCTCCTCAAGTTGACTTGCATTGGACTCCTAAAGGTATTAATGATGACCCTTAGTACTTTGATGCTCATTGTCGTGCCCGAAGTAGGCATGATTGGTTTTAGCTTCTCCTTGGATTCAATGAAGCCAAGTACCGATTGGGCACGCAGTTTGATCCTTTGGATGTTCCCATTTCTCTTAAATTTAACTCCAAAAATGGAGTCTTCTTAGATGGATGGTGTGAGAGAGATGATGACATCCTCTTCCTACCTTTTCTCTTCCTCTGCAGCAGGTGTGACTTTTGGAAGATCAAAATCTTCCAACTTGGGTTTAGGAGGCATGTTGCAAACTGTAGGTTGTGCTTGCACGTTCTCTTCCATGGTAGCAGGTTCTTGTGGTTGAAGACATTCTTTTGAGTCTGATAGGAAATCAAACTCTTTACTGTCTGTTGTAGCAAAGTCTCTCCCTTTTGCATGGTGATCTTAAAATCTTCATTATTTTCACCATATGAAGCCTCATCTTCAAATATGAAGCTAGTGAGTTCAGGATCCTCCAAAAAGTCATATTTTTGGAGAGGTTGAATGAGAGAGGGGTCTGTATTTTCTTGTATAACCGGCTCATGATTTAGTTCCTCTGAATCTATCTTGGTCACCTCCATATGCTCCTTTTTAACTGGACTTGGAGTTGGTTGTTCTTCTTCCTTTTCTTGTGAAGAACATGGAAGACTCATATCTTCCAACCTTGGTTCCAGAGATACGTTGTGAGACATAAGTTGCTGCTCTAGAATGCCCTCCTTCATGGCAGCAGAGCTCATATGTTTGGAAGGTGGTTAATGGAGGAAAAAATGGTGTTATCTCTTTAGGCTCTTCTCCACCAAAACAATCCTCCAAGTCGACGGATAATCGCCTCGTTATTATTTTGTTGCATGTGCTCAACCTCCTCCATGGTGTCCTCCTAATCTACAATTTACTCACCATGGTTCCCTTCATCCTCAAACATGAAGTTTGAAAGCTCAAACTCTTCTTCAACATCAGAGCTTGAAGGGGATGAAGTGAAAGGAAGAACTAAAGGTTCTTCTCTAGCCTACTCCACACTTGGAGCCTCTAAAATTGTATGGTCCTCCTCTCTTGCTGCAAACTCAGCCTCAACCACCATTGGTTCTTCATCTCTAACCTCCTCTATTGGCTTGACCATCAAGGGGATCTTTGTAAACCCAAATTTGGCAGCCCAACTCTTCAAATTTTTGTCATTTCTTCTCTATTGGGCTCCTCCTCTTGTTGTTCTCCTTGACTGGTTTCTTGGGTTTCTTCCCAACATGGACTTGGGAAAGCAAGAGGAGTGACAGGTTGGGGTTCAATCAGTTTTGCAATTGTTTGTGGTGGGGAGGGAAGTGGAACTTATTATTTTTTTGGAGGGAATGACTGCTTGGGAGAGAAAAGGGGAGAAGAATTGAAATGGGGTGGAAGATCAAGAGATGGACAAATGAAATCAACACTTGGGGTAAAGTAAGTGAGGGGAAGCTTGAGTCTTGCCTCTGTTGAAATGATAAAGATTGAGCAAGAGAAAATTAAAGATAAGGAGTTGGTAATTGACTTACCCATTGACAAGGTTGTCTCTCACTTTGCTCATAAGCTACAATGTCCTCAATCCATTGTGTAAGCTGAGGCAGACTTCAAACATGAAGTCAAGCTTCTCCTGAGGGCTCTAATGTCTTGGAAAGGGCCTTCCCATGGACAAGGTGTCCTGCAACCAATCTTGAATGCCTTCATTTGTGCTAGGCCCTTGGATTACACCATGCCAACCTCCATTTTTTGAATTTTCTCTAATAAACCAACATTCTCCACGCAGATTATCGCCATCGTATTCATCCCCTTGTTCTTGATAAGCTCCATGGAAGAACCGAATTTCACCCTACTCATATGGGTAAGATAATGGTTTTGAATCTAATCACAATGTTGATCCGGAGGAGCTCGGAAATACATGGGAGGTGAACTGCATTCTTGTTGGTGTGAATTCCATGAAGGGAATGAAGTCGTGATTGCTCAACTTCATGAAATGGAAGAAAATGGGAGATATGGAAAGAAAAGTGAATGAAGATGGGTGGAAATGGATGGAAAAGGTCTACAACTTTAGAGATAGGGTTGTTGACCAGATGGAGTCACCAGATGTGCTTGCATGTGCCTTAAAAGATTGACCCTTAACAGGAACACACCAACCTGCTAAGATGAAGTGGTAAGGTGCTTCAGACCTGTCCCATCGTGCCAAAATTGTTAGTGTGGTTACACGGTGGCTTATGATTTGTTGTTGATAATGAGACACCTTGGAAATATGGAAGATCTAACCTCAGTGTCCCACCGGGCATGCCAAAAATGTTAGTGTAAAATCACAGCACCCCCAAATGAGTTGTCAAATCTACTTTTTTAAGGCAGAATCATTTGGTGTGATCCATATAACATTGAGTTTTCCCAAAGTGTGGGACCGCAAATGAGAAAATCTCTAGAGAAGGTTGGTTCCTCTTCCTAAAATACCTGCCACAAGCTATTCTAGTGCAAGCAAGCTAATCTAATCCTAATCTATCCAAGGAGACAGGGAGAGAAAGAAAACAAGAAAAACAGAGCCTACACTAAAATGGTGATACACCAGAGAAGGAAAATTGTTAATCATCTAACCAAACTGCCATGAAGTGAAGGGATGTGAGAAATGGAGAGGATGAACAATTGCATCACAGGAAAAATATCAGATTCACATAGAAAATGTTTCAAACCCAACGAACACAGCTCCAGATCTCATGCAAACGAACATCCAAAACATGCACATGTACCTTGCAATGAAGAGAGGCAAGAAGAAACAACCAAAAAGAGCAAAGGATGGACAAATGCATCACAAAACACATTTTTTATTGCTTCAGAAGTTTTCACAGAACATCATTCATGAGAAAGAGGAAAAATTCCATTTACAGAGCAAGGGAGGAGGTTCGAACTCCATTTTTGACCCCGAGGAAGAAAAAGAGGGGGAGGTAGAGAGGAAAAATGAACAACCATTTGAATGTGCCCCTCTATTACAATATATAGGAAGAATAAGAGAGAGAAGAGGGAAGAAAATCAAATCCTGCTCCAACCACCCAGAGATATGCATTGAATCTCATTTTAAAGCTCAACCACTGAATATCAATGCCTTCTACAAATCGCCCACAATATGTCGCTTCTTGTTCCCCAACGGATCGAATCGAATCAGATCTGGTGGTTGAGAAAATCATATTCTGCGTTAATGTCTTGGGAGACGTTTTCCTATTTTTCACCTACCAGAGCCTACTAGAAATGATATTTTATGCTTCTAAGGCATAGAGGGTGTTGAGACGTTTCTAGAAAGTCTTCTCCGCCAAAATCGATTCTCCGGTCAAAAGATATATCCATTTGAATATTAGGGTTACGAGGGCAATATTTAAAGAGTCTACCCCATTAGGGTCCACGTGGTGGCCTCGCGCACCTTGGAGATTTCGCTCGCCCTTGATCTTGAAATAGCACTTGATCGACATGTGGCAACCTCTCGCGAGCTTCTTGACATTTCAATGGTCGATCGCACTTCTTTAGACTCGGGACACATGGTGGATTGGCACTCGTTTGAGGTCTTGCCCCAAATTTTGCTCTTGAATTAGCATCGTGCCGACACTTGGCACTCTCCACTGGCCTGTCTCAATGTTTTGACTATTCAACCAACCCTGTCCCTTTCTCGAACTCTGGGACATGTGGCGAGTCCACGCTCATTTGAGCCTTCACTTTTGGATTCGCCCTAGGAGATGCGCCAGCCGACATGTGGCGGGCCGACGCTAGCACTCTGTACTTAGTCATTTGGGCCTCGCTCTCCTTTTGACCCTTGTTGACCATTTGCCACGTGGAGGGTTGGTGCAAGTTTGAGTCTCCACCTTGGGCTCCAGTCTTGGAATTGCGTCGAGCCGACACTTGGCACCTTCCGCTGAGTCTTCTAGACTTAGTCCCTTTTGAGCCCCGCCCGTCTCGCCTTTTGACTTCGTTGACTCGCCCCACTTTTGACTCCGGGACACATGGGGGCATGGTGCTTGTTCGAATCTGCGCTCTTGGGATTTAATCCTTGGAGATGTGTCACTTTGACACTTGGCAGCGTCCATTGGCCCCTCCATACTTAGTCAATTTTTGGACTCTTTCTAAACTGTTTTGAGCCCGAAGACTTCAAACCTTCACTGTTTCTTCTCCTTTGAGTCTCTGGTTCTTCTGACACTACTCGGCCTCCTTCCCCAACCTTGCTATTTCATTTTAGAGCCTCGCCGAGTCTCATTAAATAGATTTAAGACACATATTCGCTCGACAGAGTCATTTCTTCTCACACAGGGTCATTTAAACTTTTGTAGGCCCCACCACTCTATTGTTGAGTCCCTCTGCAACCTTGTTTTTCATCTTGGAATGTGAGCTCACGGGTCTGAGTTGTTTCCTTCATAATTTCCTTATGTGCAGGACTTGTCTTGACCAAATTTACCGGGGGGGAATTTGGGATAACAAAGTGTTATAAAACTATGCATTCAAAGGGGAAATTACTCCCATTACCATTAATGTTTGTCTTTTACTAATGTTTTTGTGTTTTTATTTATATTTTACTTAATCAATCATAATAGGGTCTATTTCTATTGTTTTTAGATTAGAATTGCTCATTAGATACGTCGAAGGTGAGGAGGATTTTGTGGCCATGCCTCCAGCTGATGTTTTAACATTGATGACCATTTACAGGTGTTTGTGAGCTTTTAACTATAAATAATTCACAATGTAATGGCTTTCTTTGTAAGTTTTTCATTGCTAGATGATAAATGGTGTCACAAAGATTTAGACATGTCATAGTTTATTGTGATCCTTATGCCAATAGGGGTGATATCTTGTAATGGAGGTGATCCTCTCACCAATATAGCATGCCACTAATGGTGACACCCCATCCTCCTTCGTTAGCTCGGGTGACGCTCTTGATGCCACTGGAGGTGGTGATGTGTAATGCCCTGTTCGGCATCGACTTTCGCTGTTACGTCCTTGTCCTATTGCATGTCATTGAATGCTGAATTGAGCTCCCTTTTCTATCGTTAGGTGACTTTTACCCTGTTTGCGAAGTTATTTTTTTAGCACCCTTTCTTCTTCTTTCGTCTGTCGTGCCTTCGATCTATAGAATGCTTAATGTCGTTTGTTAAAAAGAGTTCTATTGGAATATTAAAATATTTACAAGTTACTTTTAGATGTAATTATTAAAAGATACCTAGCTGTGGAACCTTTTTGTGTTAGAAAATAAAATAAAATAAATAAATAATAGAAATAAAGGGAGGTTCGTCTTCCTCCTAAACTAACTTCTTCAAATCTAAGCTATGATGTTTGCGTGAGATTGGAGGGGGAGGCTTTTGTTGGGGGTTTTTAAATGGCGTTTGGACTCCTCCCAACCACCAACCTGCAGACCGTAATGGCCATTATGTTTCTACCTTGCGTGAGGGAGATGGGAGTCGGTGGAGTCCTGATTTTCTTCACCTTGATCTCATTTTGATTCTTTTATTCAATGCGTATGGGTGGATGAGTGTTGGGCACGTTTTGTGGGAATGAAGGCCACCTACTTCTTTAATTATTTCATTTCTGCTTGGTTTATCCCACGTGCTGTGGGTAAGAAATATCTCTTCCCTTTTTGGTAGTGGGCCGCATACTTTAATTTTAGTTGTTTTAGCAAATCTTTCCCAGATTTTCTTGTTGTTAGCTGCGTGGATGGTTGGTGATTGCGCAGGACTTTTTGTACTCCTTCTTACCTACTCGCCGCATACCTGGTTGGGTTGGATTTATTCTTTCTTCTCTGATTTCTTCTCCTTGCTGCGTGTGTGCGTTGTTTTCCTGGCCGCAATATTCTTTTTATCTGGGACTTTTGGTCTGAGTTCTTACCCTACGCGCGTGGTTTTAGATGAAGCTTCAAGCTAGTGAAGTAGGCGTGTTACCTCCACTTTCGTTGGGTGCTGCGAGGTGTGTTCTTGTCAGGATCCACAAAGAGCCGGCCTGCAATAGTAATTTAGCCAGCAAAGCACGGGCATGTCATAAAGATAGTAGAAACCTTTTCGAGCACTTCCAACAAGCAGGTTGTCCAACTATGTTGTTATCTGTTCAGTATCGAATGCATCCTCAAATTCGGGATTCTCCTTCAAGGTATTTTTTTATCAAAATCGACTATGTGACAGTGAGAGTGTTACCAGGAGACCTGATGAAGTTTATTGCAAAGATTCTCTATTGAGACCTTACTTGTTTTACGATGTAACTCATGGAAGAGAATCTCATAGGCGTGGATCTGTTTCATATCAGAATATTCATGAAAGCACAATTTGCTTTGCAATTATGAACTTGCTGGAAAACGTGGCACTTGTTTAGCTTCGACTCTTGTTTTTTTTTTTTTGGAATCCTCCTCTTCTTACCCTGCGCGCATGGATGGATGTCCGCACCTGTTCCAGTCTGTCATTTTGACCTGGTTGCATGGGCAGAGAGGCCATAGAAATCCTTTCTGTCAAGGCGTTTTTCTTGCACTGCTGGCCCTTGGAAGGAGGGAAGTATGTTTGGGTGCTGTTCTATTTCCCTCTGCTCAGTTTTGTTTCTGTTTCCTGCAACGAACCCTCTTCCTTTCATTATCTTCTCCTCTGTGACTTGGGTGATGGATGCCTCTTCTCCTCCCACGTTTCCAGCTTCCACTGGCTTCCTCTACAGTCTGGCATGTTTTGTTGGGTGTGGGATTTCGGGAGGGCGTCCAAAGCAATGGAAGAGGCAGGAGGGTGATGTTGAATCTGGAGAAAAAGGCAAGATATTTCTACACTTTTCTACTATTACTATATTTAAAATTATTGTGAAATCGAACCACCTTTTCCTTGCATTGATTTGTCAGTTGGATGTCATGATGGGAGATCTCCCCTTTCTGCTTGTTTTCTTCTTGTTTTAGCTTTTATCGTTGTCAGTATGTTGGTCGAAAGGATGCGTGTGCCCTCTCCTCTAGGTGTTATGTTTCTCTTGCTCGAGTGATAGACCTTCGTCTGTTTGTTTATGTATTTATTCTTCTCTGCGATTGAGTTGCAAGTTATTATGTTGATCAAACTAGTATTTTCGATATCATGGAAGTAAGTTTACGATAACTATGAAGCTCCTCCCTAGCACCCAAGTTTGTCTTTTGACATTTTTGTTAACTCCTTCTCAAGTCCCTTTGATAACCTTTTGGCATCGAGAAAGAAAGGTTGTAGGATTAGTGTGATCAATGCTTCGCAAGCTTGACCTTAGAGTTTCGGTATTAAAAATTTTAGAATGAAAAGGTTTGTGTGCAATGTGTTTTCCGTCTCGCGTGTTTAGACTCTTATATTATTTTTCATCTTGTTTCTATGCTTTTAAGGCCATCCTCAAGAAGTACCTTGACCATCCCTATCAACTTGAACCAAAACTAGCTTTTCGGATCAACTAAGCTCGAGGTTTCATTATGCGAATCCAAAGACTCGTTGACACTATAATAGTTTTGCTCTAATCCCCTCTCAGAATTATTGTTGATGGCGCTCTTCTATTTTTCCTAACTTGCATTATTTCTCCTTTGTAATGTTAACGCTATTAATTAATATTGCTCGGTTTTTATGCACGTAATTACCTTAATATTTTGTGATGGAAATTTCCTTAAATGTGATTAATCTTCGGGAAAAAAACTCAGCTTTCATTTGATAGTCTTATGGATTCATAGCGGAAGGTTTTGTTTTGATAATGTCACTTAGAAATTATGTTTGTATCTATGTGTGACGGTTGACTGTGTTACCAAGGGTTGCCTTAAAATATTGTTGTTTTGGGAAATAGGTAATTTATTTTAAATTAACCAAACATTAGAATTGTTGTGGAGGTTTGCAAATCTTTAGTGTTATAAAATTTGTTGATGACATTTTTGTATACTCTTGTTTGACGGAACTCCCTTCTTCTCTCGCGTGTTTGCTACTAGTCGATAAGGCATTGGCCCTTCTTGAATGATTGGAAAATCTCTTGGAGTTAATGGTCAAAACTAGTATACTTTGCCTTCGCTTCGAAACTTATGTTGTGTGTATACTCTATTTGTTTTCCGGTTTGAAACTCTATTATACATGGCTTTTTGTGTTATTTTTTGAAACCCGTGGTTCCCCTTTCTTGGGCCGATCAACTCTTGTTCTTTTAGAAATATATTATTTTAGCCTATTTGTTTGGTACCTTTGATAAATTTCTAGATGGTTGGTCTATATATCAAATCTCAATCTTGTAATTATTATTTAATTATTTACTTGATGGGAATTCTGTTTTTGCTAGATTGTTTATTTCTCCTTATAGGGCCAAGGGCCATTCTCATACGATTGCTATACTTTCGTTGCTTTTACTCCTAACTGAAGTACAAGGTCTTCTCCTTCTTTGATTGGCATGATGGAGACTTTATTATAACTTGATGTGTTGATAGTGTTTAGAGGTTTGACCCAATTCTTGTAATAAAGTGCTTCCTTTTGTGGTATTGTTAGATAATAGTTATGGTGGTTTTGTGTAGCCTTATCTTGCTCAGTTCTCGTGAACTGACTCTTGGAAAAAAATTTTGCAGATGGATTTTGCGAGTAGATGAGGGATAGACTTGTAGATTTTTACATCAACCTCAGTTGAGAAGTTATTTTGCATGAATCCTTTTTATATTGTTCAACTATTGATAACATCTAGTGGAAAATTTAGAAGAGGATCAATGTCTTAGTATATTGTATCGTGGATTATGTTGTCTTAACTTTGGAACCTTGAATTGTCTGTCTATCTTGGAAAATATAAGAAAATTTGTTTACCGCTTGTTGAGTGACCTTAATGGATTATCGGTATTCTAAGAGTTGATGTAACCTTATTTCGTTTTCGTAAATGAATAATGTTAAACTTTACCCCTACGATTAAATGTTGAGTTAAATTTTTCTAAAACTTAGTAATAGTGTGTTATAAGTAAAATAAAATGGGTTGTTTAATACTTATAGAAGTTAAACTAAAATTTATATTGCAAATAAATTAGTGTAGAGGTGACCAACTTGAGAGCATGTAATTCCATAAGTGATCAAAGATGAAACTATCCTTTGTTAAGTAACATTATATAACTTGATATCCCTAGCTACACTAGTGAACACTATCCCTTTCATGGTGAAATTCTTAAACGAACTTAAAGGAAATCTATGGTTAGTTCTGGAAGATAATAAGATTTAATAAGCAGGAGAAAACAATTTAGAAACCACGCAATCTATCTCTCAGCCATTGGAAGGTAAATTGTTTTATTTTTATAAAACTCATTTAGTAAAGCCTAAGTAAAATCTTTAATAATTCTGGTTAAGTTTTCAAGTTTCAATTATATCTTGGTAATAGCTAATGAGGTCTTGAAGATGATTTCAACTCAACCTTCTCCCTCTAACCTTTTTCCAAGGTGCTTTGTCTTTCTTCTCTTAAGTGTGTTGAACGCAAACCCATGTTGTCATATGGGCATGAACAAGTTCTAGTAGCGTAAGTGTAAATAGATGGCCTTGTGGAATTAAATTACCCCTTTCTCTAAATAAACGAATTAAGCAAATAAATGTCATAATAGAGAAGATTTAAAGATAATTACTCAGTGTAAAAAGAATAAACTTAGCTTGGTAAGATGAATTGTATGAATCATATCTTGAGTCTCCTTGAAAACGTAAGCTAAGAATCGCAAGATGTCTTTTTAAAATAAATAACCCTCAAGAATATTTCATGTGGTTGGCCCTAATCAGTAAGTGTGTTCTCGTGGTTGGACTTCTATGTTGTCATGTCAAAAAGAAAAAGTGTATTATCCTTTTGGGTGTTAACGTTTCCATGCTAACCTTGTGGTCGCCCCCGTAACAAGTGGTTCCAAGAGTTGGTTGAACTTTGTGACGACATGTTGTGCCGTGTTATGTGTGGAAGCAAGTCAAAAAAAAAAATTATCCTGTCTTTTACCGTGTTGTCACTTGTGTGAATTTTTGGGTCGTTACATGATGACAAACACCCTTGGTTTTGCAGACCCGAGGCACCTTGGAATTACTTCTATGAATATATAAACCTTATGTGCTTACCACCCATGCTAGACTACCTCTTCAATGCATTTTGAAACTCGCTTCAATGATTCTACAAACTCTCTTATTTTAACTATCTCGACATAGCATTACACCTCCTTTTCGGGCAAGTGTTAGTAGATAGACAAGTAGAGGTAAAAGGAGAGAGACGAGACCCAACAATATAAAGATGGATTGTTTGGAGATGTGTTGAGGTCTCCACAAGTATGTCCCTCTTCATTATTTGTAAGAGAAAAAGCATAATTTTATCTCTTGAAGTAATTCGTTTGAAAATTAATGTAATGTGTTGAATGCAAATGCCGTTTTGTGGATAATGAACATTATAAAATCTTGCTTTCTAAAATGTGCAATATTTTGGCAAAGAAATCCATCTATGGTTGTTTACAATGATATTTTATGCATGGTGGATGTGATTTATTTTAGGTGCAAGCTATGAAGAAAAAAGTTACATAATACACCTTTGAATACACATAAAATTGGTTTTGTTTTGATGGGCAATTGAGGTTGTCAAAAATCTATTGTTTTTTTTTTTTAATTTCAATTCATGCCTAAGGATAGCCTTCTCACTTGTAACTCAAGAGTGTCTACCAACATGCCAAGACAACATTTAGTAAAAAAACAAAAAATCCATACTAAAAATCAACTCTTTACCCCTCCTCTCAATCTCCTTTTCATGGGATTTTAATGAAAATTTCATATGTTTTATACCTTTTTTATCCGCCTGCAATGCGAGATAAATGCATATTCATGGCCTCTTCACGAAGAAATTTTGATCATAAGGAAATTGAAAAATACACATTCTATTATACTTTGATGGATGTCTATATGATGTTCCAAATCTTTATACACGATGACGAAGCTTTATGGACATATTCCATACCTTTTCTAATTTGTTTTAATTGGTAATGATATCTTACTACATAGGGTTCAATATTTTTGGTAACAATAAAATTATTTTGGGAGGTTTTGTTTTGAAGTGAAAGTGTATGCCATAACATTAAATTGTTTAGTGAGATATATTGTTAAGAAGCGAGGTCAAATTGAATTTTTTTGGTAAATATATGCTAAGTTGAATATTAATTTGGGCTTGTATCATATGTTCAAAAAATAATTTATATAATATTTTAACATTACATAAGAAAATGTTAGCAACCAAATAAAAAATTGAGAAAGGCCTAAAGCTCATTAAATGTATCATCGTAATTAAAAACTAATTATAGATATGGCTTAGCAACTTATGTAGAACCCTCTAACATAGAAACTAAAAAGTAAGATGGGCAAGTTTACTCATACAAGTGGGATTTAGGAAAGGATGGAAATAATAAATGAGTTCATCAAAGTTTAAACATTGGAATACCTAAATAATCTTACATGTAATAAAGATTCTAAGCATTGGACTAGTAAATTTCTTGATGGAAATGGGTCTTGTGTTGCTTCTTGACCTCTTTGATTTAAAGAAACCTAGAAAGATTTAATTCACCTATTCCCTTGTAAAGATTTATGTAAAATAGGAGAAAAGGATGAGCCAAAATCGACTCTAAAATGGATGTTGGTCGAATTGGATTTGATATATTTCAAAACAAAAGTACAATTCAAGGTTATATGCTCTATTTTATTTATCTCGTAACCAAAACATTGTTTAACTATGAAATCATAGGCCTTTGTTTTGTGCATTGGAATAAATTGAAATGTGGATATAGTTGATGAGTAGAGGTATTGAGACTTTAACAAAATTACTATTGGCATCCTCTATTATGTAATCCCTTTTCACAATATTATATGGAAATTATGTCGTTTTTATTTCATAAACATTCTAAAGTGAATAGGCAATCATATTATAAAATTTGTGGCTCATGTTAAAGAACAAACTTCAACCACGCCCCACCCTCCCGCCCAAAAAAAAAAAAAAAAGAAGAAGAAGAAAAAGATATCTATGACAATGCCCAATGCCCAAAAGTTTAGACATTGGAGTAAGAATATGACAAACCATATGATAGAGTGCCACTTAGATATAAAACTTTGGGCAAAGATAGATCCTCCAGCTTACTTTTGCGTTGCTCAAATTTTTGCTTTCTTTTACGATTCAAGAAAATTACTAACCAATTAAGAGACTCCCACATTCAACTTGTATCTTTCTAGAACTAGACAAAGTAACTATCAATTCATAAACAATACATATATGAAAGTTTTGTTTGTCATTTTATGATTAAAAAGTACTTAATTATATTAATGTAGTGTATGTTGAAGTATGATACTTAAAAATATTTAAGAAAAATTGCCCTAAAATCTTAGTGTTATTATGTGTGGGAAATTTTATGTGAAAAGTGGGCATAAAAATTTCATTTATTGTGGGTGGTTTTATTTTTATACAATATTTGGGGGATAGGCCTTTTTAAATCAATGTCTTGTAGATTTGTTAGTCCACCAAAATTATTTATGAGTATATATAATGAATCAATGCAATGATTTTTATATTTGTGAAAGGGGAAATTATACTCTAATAATATTAGAAAGAATTAACTAGAGGAGCTGTGATAATTTATACTAAAACCCACACATGTATAAATAGATTAAAAAATACAAAGTCATTAGATAAGTTGTAAATTAATTTTTTTCTTTACTCTTAAATTTTTACATGAAATAAAAACTGTAGGTATTTATACTTAAAAATGCCTATCAGCCTTTCACAAGCAACAGTTACTTGAATTCAAAAAGTCGAGATTTGGAGATAGCATTATAAAACCACATTCAAAAGGTTTCAGAGTTGAAAACACGTCACATGGTGACAAAATGGTCCTAAAAAAGGTTGTACTTAGAATACTTCAGCTTTTATAATATTTCATTTACATTGTTGTTCCTATTTTTGAGGGAAACAGGAACCTGTCCTCCTTTCACAGTGCTCCACTTCTATGTAGCTACTACAGACATTAGCCATGACTCATTCAGAATTTCCCCATCTCATTTAAAAGGATGGTTCCACTTGAGCTGCCAATTTTTGAAAGGAGTTTTTCCGGGCGGAGGCCAAAATGGTCTTGTCTGCTACGACGAAATAAGCTGCTCCACTGGCTGTAAAACACACATATCATTCATTCATCAAGTCTTCAACTCAAATTACATGACCATAAAACGGCAAGAAAAGAGTGGTAAAGACAATTATAAGAGTGAATACCGAGAGAGATTATATGTGCCTGCACAGCATAGTTGAGATTTGCTCTTGCCCAAGGAATCGCCCGCACTCCAATCAACTGCAATTGTTTTTAAAAAAAAGTGTCATTATTAATATATAAAACAGGGCATATTTGAATGCATGAATGAAGAAGCGAGTGACTGACTGACCATGGGAATTGCAGATGCAATACATGCAATGGCTGCTGCCTTTGCCCCTGCCTTCACTCCATCTGCATTACATCACCAATCACCATTCATTCACTTCACTTCATTCATTCCTTTTGATTACAGAATTCAGTAATGTGGAAGATTAATATATCATTACCATGAGAGCATTGCTTTGCTGTGTATTGAGCAGGAGAAGGAGGAGCAGCAGGCATGAAAGCCATGTTAATGTCCTGCCTCCTCACTGCCCACCACTTCCCTGCATCCATTGCAATACCCATAATCGAAAATGAGGCCGATTTGCTTGATAGTCTACTTTGTTCTAAGAAATTTACCCACAATTTAAACTCGCTCAGGTTGCAGGAATGAAAAAGCATTTGAGGTGTATATATAAAGAAAGAGTCGAAGATAAACCAGGGTCCGCCGCAGAAAAACCGCATTGGTAGTGGGTGAATATAATCACTAGTATTGGGGGTTTGGTTGTCGCCTACCAAAATCCCTGTTCCGTAAAAAAGGTTTCTCGATGGATGCGGTCACGTACACACAGGAAACCCCACTCCCATTTTACTTATTTTACATTTTACAAACCCACTCCAGTCGATGGCCTGGGTTTATCTCTTATGCTTTGTGGTTGAGTAACATATATTTATCATTTGTTTTATGGGCTTGGGCAATTCTTCCCGTCTACCATAAGGACCATTCAAAAGTGGATGTGGTTGCAAGATTTGTAGTATTTGTGTTGTTTATGAACACTATTAGTATACAAATCTTAATTACATTTATCTCACAAATATCAATAATTATTTAATTTCAAATTATGTGTCTTAGTTTTGCTACCTATATAGTTTTATTTATTGAAGGGTTTTTTCTTGATTAAAAATTCCATAATATTCTCTATAAATTGTCAGTTGATTGGTGATAAATGACCTTAATGTAACTCCACTCATGAATAGGACTTGAAAACATTTTCCAATGAGCGAAAAACATACCATGATAGTCAAATGGACATCGAATTTAAGGTTGACTATTTTTATTAACATCTCACACTATTACACTCCACCAAGTCCACCCCATTGTTTATGATTGTAGGTTTTGCCCATCAACGTAACAAGTACATATATCTTATTTAAAATTGTCGATTTGTCAATTTTGAGGTGTTTAGCTTAGATTTGTCACATAGTTATGCCCATTCAAAGGTTTCACACCGATTGACAACTCTATCACCTTATCCAAAAATGTCATATCAATGATGATGAATGGCCTCGACCTAGTTCCACCATTGTGATGGGATCTAGTAAAACATTTTGGGAAAAACTTTCTCCAAACTCCATCGTATGTCAAATATATTGTCATTTATCAATTGTTTCTCCAAAAAAGAAAAAATGTCCTATCAAGATCAAATGGATGTCAAATTCAAGGTGTGTCCAAGGTCCATTGTTTTTAGTGACATCTCACACTATTACATGCCCTTTACACACCCACCTTGGCTATGATTGTAGGTTACACCTATCAACGTAATAAACTTTGTATAATTGTAAACCAACATTTGCTCCACTAATGCCAAATCATCACATATTGGTATTGTATAACTTAATTCGTCAAAAGAATTATATGAAGTATTAGTACAATTATCATGAATACATTTATCCAAAAATGTGGAGCTAAACAATGTCAAGATGTATTTATCTCATTTGATTCTCTTAGAATTTTCACATAGTTTTACCTATTGAAAGGTCCTATATTAATTAGCGACTATTATCGTCTTCGGAAATTTCTTGTCAATTGGTGACAAATAGTCTCAAATCTAATTGCACCACCTCATATGGCTAAAAAGGTTTTAGAGAAAAAATACACACTCCAAACTCTACTTTACATTCCTAAATTGTAACATCCTACCCTTTCGAGTCCCGAAATCGATTTAATCGTATAGATGACCAATAGATCGTCAGTTGGTTAAAATGAAGTGTTAAGAGATAATTCCGCATTGTTGAAAATAAATCAAGCTTTTTAAAAATAAAGTTAAGTTAACAACCGAGAGTCTTAGCTCAGACCGACATTTTTGTCACATATATGTTTTAAAAGTCAATTTTGGAAAGTATATGGAAGACGATAATTATATTTTGTGTTTATTCTCTTGCTTGGACTCCTTGCAAATTAGGTCATTTTGTAAGACCACTCAAAGATTACTTGTGGCATGTTATGAATTTGTAACTATCTATATACAAGCGTTGATTTATAAGAATACTTGGCATATGGGCATGGGTAAATACATTAAATTTTAATTAAATGCATGGTGATTAAATGGATTCCATTAACTTAGAATAAAAATCTACTTGAAAAGAGTGGTGACATGTATTAGTGTCTTGTATGGCTTATGTGGCATGTTAGTTGTGTGGCATTGGTGACTTGGGGAAATGACTTGGCAAATGTAATTCGAACCATACTTGTTTAATGTGACATGTAATGGGCATGGTTGTTTGGCATGAGGAAATAACATTGAGAGGTTTTGGGTTTTAATGTTGTATTAATGGTTGGTCAACTCCTCGAGAACGGTTACCTTCCCCGATAATCCAACCATAAACTTGGTCGCATTCACTCTCTTTGATCATTTGGTTTGTTTGGTTTGAGCTATTTTTCGGGGTTTCGATGGAAGTGGATTTTCTCTCCATTGTGCATGTTTTTCTCTCCACCGTGGCATGTTTGGGAGATATGTATGTTTGTCGCCTACCTACCTGTGTCGGATATGCCTCTTCAAAGTGTATCCAAGAATCACTTTGACAACTTTGCAAACCTTATGTGCCTTACTACCTAGATTAGACATACCTCTTTCATTCATTCTAAAATTACTTCAACGACTCTATACACTCTCATATTTAACTATTGGTATAACATTGCACTTCTTCCTGGGTACAAGTGATAATTAATTTGAATGCAACATAACAATTATATATTCTAAGTTATTTTCTTCATCTCTCGATTTTACATATTTTGGACATGTCGAAATTTTTCCTTGCTCTATATTTAGATAGTCTACACCCTCATTAATTACTAGATAGACAAGTAGAGATAGAGGGGGAGAGACGGGCCCAAAAATTCAAAGATGGATTGTTCGAAGATGTATTGAGGTCCCGACATGTATGACCCTCTTCATTTTTTTGAAGGGAAAAGCATAATTTCCTCTCTTGAAGAAATTCATTTGAAAATTAATGTTATGTGTTGAATGCAAATACCATTTTGTGGATAATAAGCATTATAAAATCTTGCTATCTAAAATGTGGAGTATTTTTGACAAAGAATTCCATAGTGGTTGTTTGTAATGATATTTTGTGCATGGTGGATGTGATTTATTTCAAGTGCAATGTTTATATAATATTAGCAATGAAGAAAACGTTACATATTAAACCTTTAAATTCACTTGTAATTTAAGAGTTTTGAGAATAGTCATGTCACTTAGAACTCAAGAATGTTCTAAATTTCAATTCCTACCTAAGAATAGGCATGTCACTTGTAATTTAAGAGTTTCCGCCAACACATAACTACAATATTTTGTGAGAAAAAAACCATACTCAAAACTCTACTCTTTTGCCCTCCTTTTGATCTTCTTTTCATGAGATTTTAATGAACATATCATATTATTTACACCTCTTTTCTAATTTTCCCCGCAACTAATGTAGTACCCACCTTCATTAGCATTCATCCACCAAGCTACAAGCACACAAAAGTAATCATGCACCTTAGTTCTTTGTTTTTAGTGACCTTATTCATAAACCTAGAATAACTTGTAATATAGATTTTGATCTCTCTGTTAGAGTAGGTACTTACCTTAGCTCATGTTCACCTAGGTACTTTATTTACCTTTATTGTATTTATCTTCACTCACTTATGTGTGTGGATATTTTTTTATTTATTTAGATATTGGGGGATATTATCTAGTTGTTAGGTATAGTTCTTTCCTAAATCTATGGTCTTGACTAGTTCTTTGATGACTAGTTCTTTCCATGATTTATGGCTTGATCTACGACCTTGACTGGTTCTTAGATTGTTATTCCTTGCCTATATAAGCAAGGCCCATTCTCATTATATTTCATTGAGATCTATAATAATATATGATATTGTTGCTCATTTTGTTCGCAAAGGTTTTACGTAAAGTTATTATGGGAATTGCTTTCATCTTATTGATCATGGTGTTTGATCAACATATGTGTTCTTGGCTTGGTACGATCTGGTTATTGTTCCTTTTATGGTATCCAAGTGGAGATTGCTATTTACATCCATCCGTAAGTTTTATTTTACAAATAAATTCTTTAATATTCAGGATTAGCTCGTATTTTTTGTTGCGTGCGTGCGTTTTTATGCAAAACAGAGGCTTCCATTGGATCCGGAAGGTGGCAAAACCCTAAGATCGACTATAAACTTGACCATTTCTAGAGGAGTCATTTTTTTGGTTTTTTTGTTGTGCAGAGAAACGTGGTGGTTTTGTCTCGGGATTCGATTCAAGTCACTGGAAGAAAAACCAGAAAATCAATTTCTCGGGTTTTTCAAGATCGGATCTAGGTTTTTATTTCTATGGGTGTACTTGCTCTTGGTCGGCGACAACAAGGTTTCAAAATACGTTTCTTTCCATTTTTGGCGAGGGTCCATGGGCGAATGTGCATGCTTTGTTAAAGCTTGTGGTATGGTATGGTCATACAAGGGCTTAAAACTTTTGATTCCTACTAGTAGGTGCTTAACTACAGCCCCCTTTCATTTTATTTGTGTGGTGAAGGCAAGAGCATTTTATTATGTCTAAGTGGCAACTAAAATAAATAGTAGAGCATAATATTGAAAAGTTTCTAACTTTTGATCGGTAACTCAATTTTGAGTGTCATTTTTGCAAAAGTTCTTGTTTTTTTATGCTCTTTCCATTGAAAATATTTATTTTGAGAACCGCACTATGATTATAAAGTTTCATATTGTAACATGCACTCATTAAAAGTGCCAAAATCTGGGGGGCTCTTGTTGCATTGTTTGGAGGTCTAGTTGCATTGCTTGGTTCTTGCATTTCTTTTGGTGATTTTTTGAGGATGGCGTATTTATCTACTTCTGCATTAGATCATGTTGAGCCATTAACAACACATAATTACCACACATGGAAACCAAGAATGGAAACAATGATTAAGCGGAAAGGATTATGAGCTTTAACTTCTTCAGAACAACTAGTGTTCACTAGAGAATATGAGAAATTTCAGTACCAGTGCAAAATTGATGAGTGTATGGATTTGATAGGAATTTATGTAAGTGACAATCTTTTGTTTCATTTGGAAAAATGTGACTCTCCTTTCAAAATTTGGGAGAAATTGGAGAATTTAATTTGGTAAGGTGGATCATAAGAGAGCCATGCAACTTGACATTGAGATCACCTCTCTTAATCCTAAAGATTTTCCAATAATTATAGACTATCTTACCAAGTTCAAGCATTTTTTGACACAGTTGAAGGGGAGTGAAAAAGATAAGAAAGATGAAGAGTGTGTTTACTTGATTCTATCCAAGTTGAGAGTATTATTCCAAATTTTTGCTTCTACCTTTTTCTCTAGCATGGATGCCTTAGGTGACACATTCAAAATGCCTAACTTAGAAACATTTTGTAAAAGAATTACTAGGGAAGAATCCAAATTGTCTCACCTTGAGTCTTCCACCTCTCAAAAGGCATTAGTTGCATCTAATCCTAAGGGCAAGGGAAAACCAAATAGTAAGACTAAATTCACACCTTGTGTATCTCAAAATGCTCCTAAACCTAAAGAAAAAAACTAAAAACCCAAGGAGTCGTCTAAATCCAAGAATAAGTCTAGTCGCTCATGCTCTTTTTGTGGAGGTAGTAATCATGAAGAACATAGGTGTTATAAGCGAATGCAAGCCTTAGAGGATGCGGTCAAGAAACACAAAATTTCTATCTCCACACCACCTCCTTCTAATCAAAGCATGGCAAAGCACAAGTAATGTTGTTGGAAGATCTTAGTCACCACTTGTAGACAAGTTAGGTTATAGATTCTTGTGCTTCTCATCACATGACTTCTTCCAAGGAGTCTTTTGTTTCTCTAAGTTTTAGTTCTACTTCCAAAATTGACGTTGGAAACTCTTCCTTTCTTTTGTTGAGGGAAAGGTGATATACAACTTGATGGTGCCAATATCCAAGATGCACTATATGTTCCTAACATCACTACAAATTTGCTTTTTGTATATCAAATTCATCATTTTGGTCAAGGGAAAACAGTGACTTTTACACCACATGGGGCATAAGTAAGAACTTTGTTGGAGCCTTATTTAATTATTGCTCAGTGGTATTGTTGATCATAGTCCTCGACTATATCACTTTGAGGTTTTGATGACACTTCTTCTATAAGGACATGATTGGTTGCTCATGCAGATTCGTAGAGTAAGCTTTGGCATGAAAGATTTGGACATCTTAATTACGGATATTTGAAGGAGTTGAGCACATATGGTATGGTAGATGGTCTTCTTAGAGTTTCTAGTCTTGAGGGTGTTTGCTCCGATGTGCATTAGAGAAACAACACCAAGATCCATTTCCTAAGAATTCGTCCAAGAGATTTTCTTCACCACTTAAGCATGTGCGTAGTGCCTTGATGGTTTTTTCTATCCCCTCTTTCAATGGAGCTAAGTATGCACTTATGTTTATTGATAATTTCTTGAGGTGTACTTGGGTTCATTTTCTCAAGTACAAAAGTGATGTTTTTCACACTTCAAAGTCTTCAAGGCTTTGGTCGATAAACAATATTCTAGTTGCATAAAGAACCTTCATACTGATAATGGGGGAGTACTTCAGCAATGAGTTTTCTAAATTTTGGCAACTCAAGGCATTATTCACCAACATTTTGTTCCTCATACTCCACAAATCAGAATGGCTTAGCGAGATGGGAAGAATAGAACTTTGAAGGAAATGGCTAACTATATGATGCATTCTAGAGATATACCTCCTATCTATTGGGCATAAGCAAATTAATTGTGCTAACTACATTCAAAATCACACACCACACAGAACACTTGAGCATTTGACTCCAGAGGAAGCTTAGTCCAACACTAAGCCAGATTTCTCATTTTTTCAATTCTTTGGGAGCCATGCTTGGGCCTTTGTGCCAAAGAAGAAAATGAAAGCTTTGGATAAGAAGAGTAAACTCTTGATCTTTGTAGGGTATTGTGAGGACAATATGGCGAAAATTTCATTTTAGGAAAATTTGAAAAGGTGAATTATTCGGAGTGGGTCGGTGTCCTGTTCGCCTAAAATATATAGTATTTTTTTGGGGGTCGGCTTCACCTTCATTTGAAAACATCTCCTATAAAAACCTAGGTGATTCGCCGGGTAGTATACCTCAAGTAGCTTACCAAATTACCAATACTGTGAAATTTGAACTCGCATACCCTTGAGCACCAGAGATTCATATTACTGTTAGCCTGTGATTGTTGACGCGCGACAAATGCAGTGTTGACGCGCGACAAGGGCATTGTTGACGCGCGACAAGAGTTGTACTGACGCGCGACAAGAGTCTGTACTGACGCGCGACAAGAGTTGATCGACGCTCGACAAGAGTCAGTTCGACGCGCGACAGAGGAAGTGTTGACGCGTGACTTGGGAAAAGAAGTGACGCGCGACAGAGGAAGTGTTGACGCGCGACAGAGGAAGTGTTGACGCGACTTGGGCAGTGTTGACGCGCGACAGTATATTAAGACAGTGGACGCGCGACCTCAGACAGTGGACGCGCGACAAGACCTCGACATCGGACAAGAGTCGCTACTTGGGTTCTTTTCACGACGCAGACTCTTTTTCGTAATAATGGAAGGTGCCACTCAAAGAATACGAATAACCTAAAAGTAAGTAAGAAATCTTAAATCACTCTTCAAGTATTTTGGAAACTCACGGATACAGATATCAGTAAATACCAATCATATAGATGCCACCACAAAGAATCGAATACTGATCGGTGGAAGGTATTATTGAGGTGGACATGCTTTCTGCACATTATCAAAGTCAAACAAATGAAACCTACGATAATATGCCAGATCTTGAAGATATTGTTCCTGTTGGGGTGCAACCAGAAGTGCAGCTAGATATCACAGATACAAACACTCAAAGAAAATGGAAGACAGAAATCAAAATCAAACTCCGGTCCAAGAAAGAGGAAACCAGTGATTGTGATATTGCTCAAAATTCTACTCAAAAAGTAAAGCATCAAAACGAACAAGAATATGTGGACCATCGGGACATACAAGTTTGATTGGGCAGCTAAATTTCCATTTATCAACCTATACAATCATCTAATTCTCAAGAAATCCCATTCGAATGTACATGTACAATATGTACGTGGAAATTGGGAAAGCAACAAAAATGCAATCAAGCTGACACTATAGAAAAACATGTGGAAAACAATATTTAATCAGAATAAAGGGCGGATGGCCGTAAAATCAAAACACATAGGTGGAAAACTAAAAAGAATGCATGCATGTTAGATACGCAAAGGGAATATGAGGCAGAAAGTAAAAACACAGTACATCGTTGAAAAGGGAGGAACGATCACATCGCATATTGGTAAGATGAAAGAAACAAATCTACATGCAAAATTCATACAATTCTCTACTCTTTTTCAAATACTTAAAAAAGGAAGAGCGATTTCAGATTTCCTCGATTTCAAAGTTTTGTATCAATTTAACGGAATGCTGAATGTACCTCAGTCTCATTGGTCTGAGAGTAGTGGATGGGAAATGGCAAAATGCCTCTCGATGATAGAGAAGGAAGATTTGAAAGAGAATGTAAAAAAAGCAAACTTTATCTCTCTTTCAATTGATGAAGTGACAGCAGTCGACAACACCGCATGGGTATGTATCCACATCTATACTTTAGAAAATCATATAAGGACACCTCATCTGTTGGGTGTTATGAAAATGGTTGAAAATTGCAATGCCGAAAACCTATATAAAATAGTTGTTTCTCATTTGAAAGATATTATTGGTATGACTGATTATGAAATTGCTACGAAGTTGGTATGTGTTGGAGCAGATGGTGCATCTATCATGCAAGGTCACCGAACAGGGCTCTGTGTTAGATTACAAACAACAGTGGCCCCATATATGCTACCAATTCACTGTATGGCTCACATAATGAATTTAGCGTATAAAATGGTAAGCAACCACGAAAATGTTGCTAAATTAGAAGACCTTATAAGAGAACTTCATGCCTATATGTCAAGCAGCCCAAAGCGTTTTCTCGAGTTCAAAAAATTTGCAATTGGAATTACAGATGGCAAAAAACTTCTGAAGGATGTGGAGACTAGATGGATCTCTTTGTATGAACCTGCATGCAGAGTTCGTGAGGAGTATCCTTCATTGGTTGGTTTCATGCACAAATACCGTCATGAAGTTGATAGGCAAGGGACTTGTTGTTCCGTTTAACTGATTTGGAGACATTGCTTACATTGGTTGGTATTCTTCCAATGTTAAAGGAGATCAATACACTGATGAAGCATGCACAGGGCAGATTAATCTATATTGTGGATTTTATACGGATGAGGAAAATGGTATGTCAAAGTCTTGATATATTGTACTATTCCAATGATAGTTTTGATGCACCTGTTTTTGAAAATTGGAGAGATTTATTAGATCTTAAAAATCCTAACACCTTTTTGAGATTTAATATCCACGATCACCTCTGCATCACTGTTAATGGGAGGGAAATACCTATGCACATTTTGCAAAAACGTCAAGATATTACAGGATCGGAACGAGAAGATGTTCCCGTGACACGTAATTTGTTTGAGTCTGTTATAGTTGAAACAAGAATAAAGCTTAAAAAATTTTTAGAAACCTTGTCATCGTAAATTAGGAACGTTTCAGTAAAGATAAAATTTCGAAGCCATGGGTGTGATGAATCCTAATTTTTGGAATACTCAAGGTGGCCGTGCAGACTTTGTCAGTAAGCATTTCCATAAATCAATGGGTACAATAATGGAACAATTTACAAAGACGTCAGAGCTCAAGGGTGTGGAAATCAAAGGTATACTGAATGCCGATTTATTAAAGTTTCAGTCAACAAATTTTGCAACAACAATGAGGAACCAATATAAGAATTTAGATCAACCTTCTGAAAGTGGTGCTATTACAAGGCTGTGGCGAGGAATCTATCAAAGTTCTATTTTACAAGAAGATATCAGTGAATATTTCAGATTATATGAGTTATGCCAAACAATGATTTTGGGGTCTGTGGAGGATGAAAGGGTTTTCAGTGCATTGTCATTTATAAAATCAAAACTGAGAAACAAAGTTGATAAAAATCGAAAGTCGCATGAGGTGTTATGTTTCTCGATACTCCATCGAAACCTTCCGCTCGACAGAGCAATTGCGCACCGGAATTCCTTTCATGAAAGAAGAGGTGTGAATAATACAGCTACAAGTACAAATATTCCCAACCTGAGAGTGTAATTGGCTCTTCGTCACATTCTACGTAAGACAACATCGACTTTGATGAGCTTATTGATAATGGATTGTTTCAACTTTAAATAGGTATCTTCTTTATCTATCTTTTATCTTTATCATTAAAGATGTTACATCTATATACTAAAAATGTCGTGCAATTCACCCATCTATCTACTAATACATTTCTCGTGTTGGGTTTTTTTAAAACACAGATCTAGCTCATTACCAGTGGCAATGATGATTTCAACTTTAAGGAGGTATCTTTTTCCCCTTAATCTTATTGTTTGTTACTATTCATTTTTTTCAGCTCTAGTTATCATTAAAGATGTTACAGGTGTATGTATTTACATTTAGTTAAATACAATATTTTTATTTTTTGAAAACGTGGGTTGACATCCGTCCGAGGAAGTCACATTTCTGGATCGACAATGTCAGGCAACTCACCCATCTATCTACTAATCCATTTTTTGTGTTGAATTTTTTTAAGACAAAGATCTAGCACATTACCGGTGATGATTTCAATTTTAAATAGGTATCTTCTTCAACATAATCTTATTGTTTGTTACTTTACATTTTTTCAGCTCTTGTTATCATTAAAGACGTTACAGGTCTAATTCTATATATTTACATTTATTTAAAGATATTGTTGGTCTATATATTTAAAGATGTTGCTGGCACTTCTCAGAGTCAGACTGACAATGTCAGGCAACTCACCCCTCTATCTACAATGTCATGTAAAACAAAGATCTAGCACGTTACCCTTGATGATTTCACAAAGAATCTAATACGCAAGAGGTAAGCTAAACCCTAAAGATATTTGCAATTATGTTTAATTTCTTACCAGTGATGATTCTTTCTTGATTTCTCATAATTATATTTAATTTATTTTTAAATATAAGTCCACATAAAATTCCTCATAAAATTCACATAAAATTCGGGATAAACAATACATTATACGATTTTAAATATAAGTCCACATAAAATTCCTCATCATCCATATATATCATATCATCACCATATCATTATCATATCCTGAGTCCTGACACTACAATTATTATTAACACAATTATTTATCTAATTTTAAATTTATTAAAACAATTTCATTTTTTAAAATAATTCATAATCATATCATTACAATTCTATTCGTTCTAATGTCATCTATATCCATTCTAATCATTAATGTCATCTATATCCATTATAACACATTCCATTTATTTATCATCTATATCCATTCTAATGACATTATGATCATATCGTTACAAGTGTAGAGAATAATTATCTTAAAACAAGTTCAAAAGTCTAGAGAAGAAGAATTACTGTGCTTGATGATAAATCTACGTCCACATTAAATTGATCATCGTCTTTCATCATCATCTATCATTAATTATCAATTATCATCATTCATCATCTACGTCCACATACAATTCATGACAATGCAAGTAAACAAGAAACATACATATAATTCATGATAATCACCATCTAATGCAATTAAAATTAAAGATTGTATATAAATCCATATAATTAAATTCAAAAACCATAGTACATACTCAATAGTAGAAGTTTTCAAATTCAATATTTAAAGTTTCCTCAATAATAAAAGTTTCTAGTTTTCAAAACCCTCTCTTTCTTTATCCAATTCTACTCCTCTGCACTCTTCCCCAACGGCTTCTTCCACTGTGGCTGTACCTCTTTCCCCAAAACAGAAATCTCCATGCGACAACAAATTTGGATCAGCTGCAGCAGTATAAACTATCCCGTTGCCAATAATTTTCATAACGACTAATAATCTCATTGATAAGAACCTTAGCCCTTCTGTCCCATTCTATAAGCTGATTGATATGAGGAAGCATCTCCATCTTTCTCATCAACCCACACAAAATCTTTTTTGTGCTTGTCCAGATCTATGAAATACTCCTTGCCCTCTTTAGAAGTACTTGTGCCAAAACCCTGTATGGTCCAAGCAACAAGTGATACCTAATCAGCAAGTGAACAAAACCAGAACTTGAAAACATATAAAGAGAAAACAAACTAGCATTACTTTGTAGTACTATATGGTCCAGCCAGTTATCGATCCACTCAATGATTCTCTCCAAGCTTCATACTCAGGAATTGTGTAAAAAGATAACACATTTCCATTTTTGTGAGTTGCCTACATCAACATGTGCCAAAATTAGACATGGAGATACATAACATCTGGAGGCTTAAAAACAAATATAAAGAGTCTCAATACACTCAACCAAATATACAGGGGGAACATTTACCCTGACAATAGGAGTGATAAATTCCACAACAAATGAAGGAATTTTAAGCAGTGATGGCCAGGTATGGTGTATGAAATTGATCAGCAATCCTTTGATGTGGGAACCATCATGGTCCTTTAAGAGACAAAGGACAAGTCAAAAAGGATCTCACTAGAAAGGATGTGTCAGAATTAAGCAGAAACTAAACAACGCTAGACAAAGATCATGTACCTGGTCTGTCATTATCATCAGATGGCCATATCTTAAAGATTTAATGCTGTCATATATTTTATCTTCCTGTAGACCAAGGATTTTTTTTATATTTACTATCTCTTTATTCTCCATTTGTTGGTGAGTGGTAGCTTCCCTGACATTGAGCAACTTACCTCTGAGAGGAAACACGCCATAATAATATTGACCAACAATAGATATTCCTGCCACCTGATAGGATAAAGATAACTAAAATAACAAAAAATTAAATTGGAAAGTGATGTCGAAACATGTCACAATACTACCAAATTCAATATTCACATTTCCCTGATTCAAGGCACAAACACTTACAACGACTGCAAGAGCCTTGGCTGAGTCACCCTCCGTTAATATTAAAGTACATTGATCAGAATTCTTCCCCCCGCTTGATTTGCATCATCAAGTTTGGGAACATCAATTAATTTCCCCTTCTTGGTTCCATCAGTTTTCTTAAGATCTTTTTTTTGTTTAAACTTTTCCACTGCACTCATCAGGTCAAACAAAGTTACAAAGCTCATCTTAGACACTAGCATTGCAAAAATTACATGTACTCAGAAATGCTACATCTTAGACACCACGCCTTTATTTATTGACATGGGCTGCAAATGTGAAACAGTGAAAATTACTATAAATTTATAACAACAAATTGTATCAGAATAAAAAACAGAATAACAAATATGAATTAAAACGAATTATACTTACAATCAACATGGAAACCGAACGTTGATTCGAGAAAATTCTTTTCTTCCACGAGTGTTGCCTTGGTTGTAACAATTGGTAAATTTTTGAACGTAAGGCCCGTAAACCGATGGATGTCATTTGCTTCGATATCAATTGAAAAATTCGCCATCGCTCGAGTCACATAAAAATGCCGCCCTCTCAATTGTAGGATGACAGTAAAGTAATTCAAAATATCCGGATCTGTTTTGAAATGGGGCATATTAACGAGCCCTGTAAATTCACACGCATCCATTAAATCTTTATATTCTGAAGACATCTTTAAAACAGTATGGATGTGAGGGCATAAGGGACATCGATTGAATTGGATTCTCTTGATTTTTGTTACTGAACTTGCAGTTGGGAAGCATTGAGACCTGCAAAAATTCAAGAGCTGGAAGGTGAAAATGAGAAAATGACCGGTTGAAGGGTATTTATAGGCTAAATCAGGCGTCAATGGCTTCACTTGACGCGCCAAAGGTCCTAGCTGACGACGCACAATAGTCCTAGCTGACGCGCGTCAATTGGATCCAGCGACGCGCGTCAATAAGAGCAAGCGACGCGCGTCAATAAGATCCAGTGACGCGCGACAATAGGAGTCAGCGACGCGCGTCAATAGGAAAGTGACGCGCGTCAATAGAATCCAGTGACGCACGTCAATAGGAGTCAGCGACGCGCACGCAATAGGAGAGCCATGACGCGCGCAAAAAGAGCCTGACGCGTCAATAGCGACGCGACGTCAAAAGAGGAGCGCATGACGCGCGCCAAAAGAGCCATGACGACGCCAAAAAGAGCCAGTGACGCGCGTCAAAAAGTGCGCGACGCGCGTCAATGCGCGCAATGCGCGCGCTCGGCCAAGACCATCGACGCTCCATCGACGCACGCCAGAGTGATGAGTGACTAGATGGATCTCTTTATGCACAGAGAAAGCCTGAGACTACCAAATAATTGATTTCTTATCCAAAATTTAATGGAATTCGAAGTTTTCACCTCTTTTGCACTAGAGGAAATTCCCTTCATGTTTGCAATGCAGCCAATTGAGATGAAGCCTTCAAATTTATCCCCAGACCAAAGAAACAAACAGTGTTTGGTGTGTACTTGATGATGATAGGGTCTTGTTTGATAAGTTCAAAAAGAAACTTCATGATATATGCTAAGACTGAGTTTGAGATGAGGTACCAGTAAGGCACTCTTGACAAAATTTACACAATGTTACCTTTTTAAGATGATCCAACCTTGCACAGAGAACTTTATGTTGAGCTGTAAATTTTTTTTCAATATTTGAGACACTTCATTTTATCAATTGTACTTCAAGAAGATCATGATTAATCAATTCAAGGCATAGAAATGGGGGAGCTTCAAGAAAATTGTCTTCAAACATACACTTGAACATTGTATCTTCAGCAAAGGAAAACAAAACAAGGTGGTAGCAGGAATTTTATACTTTGATACTCATTGCAAGGGTCAACCAAGTATTTCATCAGCTCAACAATGATAATTAGAAGAAAGTAAAAACAACTTTCCGTTACACACAACAATTTTGATCACTTTACCCTTATTGTATCTTTCAAACCTCATACTTGTGCCTGAATATCCTTACATAGGATGAGATGAATCTACTAAAGGATCAAAGATTTCAAGTTCATTCTTGTAACTAATATGATATGTAAACAACCTTATTGAGCTATGATCATATGCACCACCTTAAAAATTTGAAAAAAAAAAGAGACATATTTTAATTCAACCACTCCAAGAAGCAGTCCTGAAGAGAGAATCTCAAGATGTGAATCCTATACAACATATTTTGATACTGATCCATTTTCCCCAAAACATTTTACAATATCTCAAGATGTGAATCCTATACAAAATTAACTTCTATGATTTATCTGAAGAAGGCACTGTATTTTTTCTTGGATGCTAAGAAGACAGGTTGTTTAGTTTGCATTTCTAAGCGATCCAGTTTTATAAAAACTTGAATAAGTTTAAATACTCATTTCAAAATCTGATTAAATTTGGCATGAAGCACTAAAAGACACTCCTATACACATTTCATGTTTTGGTTAACCATGGGTTTTCCTAAAGATGTTACAGGTCTATATACTAAAAATGTCAGGCAATTCACCCATCTATCTACTAATCCATTTCTCGTGTTGGGTTTTTTTAAAACACAGATCTAGCTCATTACCAGTGGCAGTGATGATTTCAACTTTAAGCAGGTATCTTTTTCCCCTTAATCTTATTGTTTATTACTATTCATTTTTTCAGCTCTGGTTTTCATTAAAGATGTTACAGGTCTATATACTAAAAATGTCAGGCAATTCACCCATCTATCTACTAATCCATTTCTCGTGTTGGGTTTTTTTGAAACACAGATATAGCTCATTAAAGGCAAAGTGATGATTTCAACTTTAAGGAGGTATCTTTTTCCCCTTAATCTTATTGTTGTTACTACTATTCATTTTTTTCAGCTCTGGTTATCATTAAAGATGTCTATGTATTTACATTTAGTTAAATACAATATTTTATTTTTTGAAAACGTGGGTTGACATCCGTCCGAGGAAGCTGTTACTTCTCGGGATTGACAATGTCAGGCAACTCACCCATCTATCTACTAATCCATTTTTTGTGTTGAATTTTTTTAAGACAAAGATCTAGCACATTACCGGGGATGATTTCAATTTTAAATAGGTATCTTCTTCAACATAATCTTATTGTTTGTTACTTTACATTTTTTCAGCTCTTGTTATCATTTATTTAAAGATATTGTTGGTCTATATATTTAAAGATGTTGCTGGCACTTCTCAGGACTGACAATGTCAGGCAACTCACCCCTCTATCTACAATGTCAGGTAAAACAAAGATCTAGCACGTTACCCTTGATGATTTCACAGCAATCTAATACGCAAGAGGTAAGCTAAACCCTATCATATTTGCAATTATGTTTAATTTCTTACCAGTGATGATTCTTTCTTGATTTCTTAGAATTATATTTAATTTATTTTTTATATGTGCAAAATCCTTTGATATATTTTTTTAACTGCGGGATAAACTATTAAACAATACATTATACTATTATAAATATAAGTCCTGACACTCTTCCTAAAATTCCCTGCTTTGTCATAGATCCATCACTTCTTCAGATTTCTCCATGAAGAAATAGATCTATTTTTAGACTTATAATGATCATCCTCTAACACGAAGTTATTCAAACTCAATTCTAATGCTATCTTCCATATCCTATAGTCTACCACCCAAATCTACACTAATCACAACTATTTAAATCAAAATGCTGAATTTGTTCACCGAGAAAGCATTAATTTGATACTACATATTGGGATTTTTAGAAATCATGAATGTAATAAACTAAACCAAAGAAAAAAATTAGATCTAAATGGAAGAATGAAATGCGCAAGGGAACTTGACAGAGTCTTTATCTAATAAAAATCCTTTCTAGTAATAAAACTGACTAGAACATTGATAATTCTATTAACTTCAAACTATCCTGCAAATGTAGTGTGCCTTCTTCAAGGCTCTACATAAATACTTACACACATAGTTTACTATGATCTAGTTTACAACCTTCAATATTTTCTTACACACTCAAAATTATTCCAACTTATAGCCTCCCAGTTCTAATCCACAATTATTCTTCACCCTTATCAAATATAAAAAAATGATAGGATTCTTCAACCTATGAACTTGATCTATACAGACTAATCTTCATGATAAAAACCTTATATGTTTTACATTAAACTTCAAAGTTCTATATCGAGCTTGACCTATCTTTTAATCACATGGTTATTCCAACTTTGGTTAATCTAGCCTCCATAACCTTGACTATTTACAGCAACTTGTCAATCTACTCTACACAAAACAATATCCATGATAACAAAACCATATCTTTTAAACCATGGTCTTGATTATTTCCCAAGCTCTAATTCTTATGGCCTGGAATTTAACTATTTCATAATTGGCTAATCTAGCCTCCACATCAATGATTGTTTCCAGCAAAACGTTATTTTCTGACAAATGGTCTTGACTATTTTGGATGTCAAACAACCTCTCTAATGAGAGATTATGCACTTATATAGAGGTGAATCTCTTTAAAATAGAATTTTCCTACACCATAAGTCTATTAAGGAGAAATCCTAAAGATCTGTTTCAAATCTTAGTTGCTATTTTTTCCCAAAAACATAATTTTCAAGATAATTAAAGTCCCACAAGATATTTAGGCACTACATTTTACATTATACACATTAAATTGATCATCGTCTTTCATCATCATCTATCATTAATTATCAATTATCATCATTCATCATCTACGTCCACATACAATTCATGACAATGCAAGTAAACAAGAAACATACATATAATTCATGATAATCACCATCTAATGCAATTAAAATTAAAGACTTTATATAAATCCATATAATTAAATTCAAATACCATAGTACATACTCAATAGTAGAAGTTTTCAAATTCAATATTTAAAGTTTCCTCAATAATAAAAGTTTCTAATTTTCAAAACCCTCTTTTTCTTTATACAATTCTACTCTGCTCTCTTCCCCAACGGCTTCTTCCACTGTGGCTGTACCTCTTTCCCCAACACTAGAAATAACCCCTGAACTTATAAGATCTTCTGCAGCACTATCCAGATTTTTTAAAATTCTTTCTTCTTGATTTGTTGCATCTCCATGCGACAACAAATTTGGATCAGCAGCTGCTTTGGCTTTGAATAATATGTCAGGGTCGAGACCATGCTCTTTAATTATCCGCTTTAGTGTATTGTTTTGTTTGTTAACCAAAACAATATTTTGCTTCAAATTTTTTGCTGCGGATAAGCTGTTCTTTGTTGTTTCCAAGTGAACTTGCAAAACCTTCGCCTGACTCTTCAAATTTTCATATTTCAACTGCACAAAAAGAGTAATGTCAATTCAAAATATTAATGTAAATTCAAAATTTCAAATTAACAAGAATGATTGTTTGAATGTAATAGTACTTACAACCGCTCTATCTCTTTCGGCATTTGCGATTGATACCAAATCCTTGTCCTTGGACCATTTGTTAAAATATGCCTGGGCCTCGGCACTAATATTTTCCAATTTGTTTAGTGCCTTATCTAAAATGTCATCTTTATAGTTGTTGTTAAACGTGACAGTCCCACATCTTACTTGGGTAAGTAAGGAATCCATCTTCGCAGGTTGATTCTGGACTGCAGCAGTATAAACTATCCCGTTGCCAATAATTTTCATAACGACTAATAATCTCATTGATAAGAACTTTAGCCCTTCTCTCCCATTCTATAAGCTGTTGGATATGAGGAATAATAAACTCACTGACATGGGATTGACAATCATAACCAATTAAGTTCTCCAAAGGAAAACGTGGCAACTCGCTCACTATCTCGAACTGATGCACGATCTGGCCTGAGAAGTATGGGGCTTTTCACCAAGATCAACTCGCTCCTTGTTTTCGCCTTTGGGTGGGCTGATCCTTTTTGAAAAAAATTAATCAAGATTTAGATAAATAAATTTAAATCAGAATGTAATTCAAAATTGTAAAGCATATTAAAATTGAAATTTGAAGTATACCTGCTGGCCTTGAATCATCTCGCGGGTATCGAAAAAACCAGTTGGGTCATTGCTATCAATGCCCAAATAATCTTCATCTAAATTTATATTGTTCAAAACAGATATGCCCGTTGCACTGGGCAAGCCACCAAGTGATAGAGTTGGAATTCGAAACGAGGAGGCAAGGTTTAGTGTCCCACTAGGGGCCGGAGCAAAAGGCATGCGTTTACCAATGTTCTTTTTCACTGTTCCTCTGGTTGGCATTTTAAAAATTAATGGTTGAGTGGGTGTCGGTGCCGTGGTTTGATCATGACTGACATGTGCTGAAAAGTACAAGAAAAAATGAAAAATATTAAAACAATTCATAAAGTCAAAACTACGAAATTAAACGTACTATAGAAAAGTTGTACCTTGTTGTCGAGGGGTTGTTTTTCTCGCTGCTACGGTGGCCTCAGTAGGAGTGTACTGTGGCTGTTTCGTAAGATATGAATGCATGCGACTGTATGGAGTGAGTTGGGGAAGAAGGTTCCAAAGTCCCTGCAATTCATCAATATTAAATGTTGTCAATTCATTTGGTTAAAATTTAAATTGAAAAATAAATATGCAACTTTGGAATTTGTAAATAATATATGAGAATGTATTACTTCTCTGGCGTTTAACGAGTTCAAACTGTTGAGGGTTTGGAGAGGAGTGAGCTTCCATTTCAGATTGGGAGTCCCCCGAAGCCTCCGCGTGTTGTTGGCCTCTTCCTCTCGATAACTTCTTTTTTCGGGGAAGGGCTTCAAGATATCTTCTCTGCAAAACATTAAAATTTAAGTTTTAATAACTGTACTGTAATGTCGAAAATTGAAATACAATTACAAACTAAATAGTTTATACCTGTTGTTCTTCAAATGGAATTGAGAATTTCTTCAAAGCCTCATCAGAGCAAGTAGGAATTTGTTTATCTTTTAAATTTAAAATTGCCTCATAGTAGAAGCCGAGGAGATAGTTTGTTGAATAAATGAAAGGTTTATCTGAGAGTTTTGAATTTGTTATGTCAGTTCTTATTTTTTTGGATAGATATGTGCACCAATCGAATTTTCGTTTTGAGATAGTGGCACAAATGTATGCAATGGCCCAATTTGGTATATCTGTTTGGCGACCCTGCAAAACAATTCTGGCTTGAAAAAATGAAATAAGTGCAGCAAGAAAGTGGTGTGCAATTGATTGTGTATCTACACCACGCCTGGATTTATTGACATGGGCTGCAAATGTGAAACAGTGAAAATTACTATAAATTTATAACAACAAATTGTATCAGAATAAAAACAGTAATAAAAATATGAATTAAAACGAATTATACTTACAATCAACATGGAAACCGTACGTTGATTCGAGAAATTTCTTGTCTTCTTCCGTGAGTGTTGCCTTGGTCAGAATAATTGGTAAATTTCTGAAAGGAAGGCCCGTAAACCGATGGATGTCATTTGCTTCAATAGTGAATTGGAACATTTGGCCATCGTTCAGAGTCACATAAAAAATACCGTCCTCTGAATTGTAGGATGACAGAAGGTAATTCAAAATATCCGGATCTGTTTCGAAATGGGGCATATTAACGAGCCCTGTAAATTCACACTCTTCCATCAAATCTTGATATTCTGAAGACATCTTTAAAGCCGTATGGATGTGAGGGCATAAGGGATTCCTGTAGTTGATCTTGGAAATCGATTGAGTTGGATTCTCTTGATTTTCTTGCTGAACTTGCAATTGGGAAGCATGTGAAGTCGACATTATAGTTGTAATTGCGTCTTTGACAACGATTTAGACCTGCAAAAATTCAAGAACGGGAAAATGAAAATGAGAAAATGAGTGGCAGAAGGGTATTTATAAGCTAAATAGGGCGTCACTGGCCCCTATTGACGCGCGTCATTTGCTCCTACTGACACGCATCACTGGCTACTATTGACGCGCGTCAGCTAGGACTATTGTCGCGCGTCAGCTAAGACCTTTGACGCGCGACACTGGCTCCTAGTGACGCGTGACACTGTCCCCTACTGACGCATGCGTCACTTCCTCCTATTGTCGCACGCGTGTCAGCTAAGACCTTTGACACGCGTCAACAGGTTCCAGTGACGCGCGTCAATAGAAGACAGAGACGCGCGTCAGGGGACAAAGTGTCACGCCAATAGAAGCCGCGTCGCGCCAAAGGTCTTAGCCGACGCTGCGCTAACAAATTCTAGCCGACGACGCGTCAATAGGAGCCAGTGACGCACGTCAGTAGGAGCAAATGACGCGCATCATTAGGGGCCAAAGTGACGCGCGGCAGAGGGAGAGAGAGAGAAGCGTGTGTCACGCGTCATCATTACGAGCCAATGACGCGTGACAGTAGGAGACAATGTCGCGCGTCATTACGAGCCAGTGTCGTGCGCCATTGGGAGCCGGCGCAGGCGTCATTACGAACCAGTGTCGCGCCAGTGACGCGCGTCAGTCTAGACCATTGACGTTCCATTGACGCGTGTCAGGAGTGGTTATTGACGTCTTGTTGTCGCACGTCACTGATGGAGCCATGAAAAACCAGGTGAAAATTTTGTTTTTGAATACTGTCAAATTCGCCTTTCGCTGAAACTGGTTACGGGGATATTCACCAGGTATTTTCCACCTTCAATTTTACATATAGGATCTTCCACCCACTAGGCATCATCACGCACATTCTACAAGTTCCGAACTTTTGTGTCAGGCAATTTATGAGGATCCATAGTCTATTTCAAAGGCTCATGGGATACATGAGTGGGATGATGTGATGGTAAGCTGAGTATTCTTCTTTGATGAAGAATCATACTTGGGATTTGGTATCTCTTCCTAAAGGAAGAAATATGTTTAGGTGTAAGTGGGTATACCGAACCAAATATGCAGTTGATGGGTCCATTGACAAGTATAAGGCTCATCTTGTTGCAAAGGGTTTTTCACAAGTTGAAGGTATTGATTACTTTGAGACTTTTACACCCGTTGCCAAGATGGATTTTGTACACCTTGTAATTTCTCTTGTTGCATCACAGGGGTGGCCCGTATACCAGATGGACATGAAGAGTGCCTTCTTAGATGGAGATCTACAAGAGAAAATATACATGGAGCAGTCGGATGAATTTGTTTAGGATTATTCTCTTGTTTATAGGCTCTGAAGGTCTCTCTACGGTCTCAAACAATCCCCTCGGGCTTGGTATGAGAAGATGGATTCTTTTCTTCTATCTACGAGGTTTTGTTCGTTCTTTACTACGATCATACAAAGTGTATCTCCAGCATGTTGGTGAGGATATTGTGATACTTGTCTTGTATGTTGATGATCTATTACTAACTGGCAGCTCTTCTTCCCACATTCAGAGTATTCAGAGGGCTCTTTCTACACAGTTTGACATGACAGATCTTGGGCTATTGCATTGTTTCCTTGGTTTGCATATTTCTCAAACAGATTTAGGGATCCATTTGAGTCAGCAAAATTACACCCATGATCTTCTTAGGTGCTTTGATATGGATGATTGCAAGCCAAGTCCATCTCCTTTTCAATCTAGAGTTACTCTTACTTCCACATGTACCACATCACTTTGTGATCCTACATTGTATAGGTAGTTGGTTGCGAGTCTCATGTACTTGACTCATACTTGTCCCGATATTTCATTTGCAGTAGGGCTTGTATCTCGGTTTACACATTCTCCTCATAATAGTAATTGGCGGAGTTGCTAAAAGGATTTTGCGCTATTTGCATGGCACTACCCACTTTGTCCTACACTACACTAGAGGTTATACTCGGTTGGTTGGGTATACATATTCGATTAGGAAGGTTCTATTGATGATAGGCGTTTCACTTCGGCTATTTTTTTTAATCTTGGTTCTTTTCTAGTTGCTTGGGCGTCATGCAAAAAGCAACATGCTATGCACTTTCATCTTCGTGAGGCGAGTATAAGGTAGCGATTACAATGAGTCAACAGATTCTTTGGCTTCGCCGATTATTGTGAGTTTGGATTCCCACAGATTCACCGACCATACTTTGGTGTGATAACCAAAGTTCAATTCACATTTCTCATAACCCATTTGAGCACCAAAGACCATGCATATTGAGATACACATCAACTTCATTCATCATCACATTCAAGATGGAGTTCTTTTCTTGGAGTACCTTCTAACTCAACAGTAGGTTGTAGACATCTTTACGAAGCCTTTTGCATCACCTCGCTACCTTGAGTTGTGTGGAATGCTTGGGGTTTCGGAAGTTGTTCTTGGGGGTGTTCATGAGAACATCTTCCTTCTTCTTATTCTTTCTCTTTCCTTCTAGCAGGATTCTTTCCTTCTTTTGGTTCGATATTTCTTCATGGATATATTGTACATGAGTACCTCATTAGGCCTAGTTTTTGGGACTCATACTATGGACATGCCACTTCTATTTTGGCCCCTAGCTTCACTTGAGGGGGTGTTAGAGTAGGTATTTACCTTAGCTCATGTTCACCTAGGTACTTTATTTACCTTTATTGTATTTATCCTCACCCACTTATGTGTGTGGATATTTTTATTTATTTATTTAGATATTAGGGGGATATTATCTAGTTGTTAGGTATAGTTCTTTCCTTGATCTATGGTATTGACTAGATCCTTGATGTCTAGTTCTTTCCTAAATCTATGGTCTTGACTAGTTCTTTGATGACTAGTTCTTTCCATGATTTATGGCTTGATCTACGACCTTGATTGGTTCTTAGATTGTTATTCCTTGCCTTTATAAGCAAGGCCCATTCTCATTTTATTTCATTGAGTTCCATAATAATATATGATATTGCTGCTCCTTTGTTTGCAAAGGTTTTATGTAAAGTTATTCGCGAATTGATTTCATCTTATTGATCATGGTGTTTAATTAACATATGTGTTCTTGGCTTGAGTACGATCCGCTATCGTTCCTTTTACTCTCAAGTACTATTCGCTCAACAATATCTCGACTCAAGCTCTCATAATATCTAGAAACTCTTATTCACTTGTCAAGAGGTTACAACTTCAAGAAATGTAGATAGATCTCACCACATTCAATGTCTCTTCATAAGCCTTCTTTAGTTCATCACCAACCTAGTCAATAGCCATGACTTTTAGTGATCCTTTATCCCCTGCAACTTGTTCTACTTGTCATATCAGTCCATTCTAACACATCAAAAGCACTCAAATAATTAGAAACAAATCTTACTTAGATAGGCTCTAAAACAGTCCTTATAAGCCTTCAATGAGGGAATAGTTGCTTCACTGATGCACCTAAGGATATGAAGATTGCCACTACTATCTAACATCTTATATAGTATCCCTATACTATCTCTAACATGCTACCAAAATCCCTTAACTCAACTCTTCTAAAAACCTCTCTTATTCCTTTCTTAGCAAGTTTGTTTCTTTCCCCTTAAGACAATATCCTTGCCCAACTATGTTTTCACATTTCCCAATGAAATATGGTGAATTTACATGATTCATTAGTTGTTATTAAACTATCTAGTCATGTGCTCAAAGTTTTAGAAGCTAACTCTTTCCCTAATTTTCTAAACCCTTCTTTTTGTGATTTCACCTTAAGCCTTCAACTAGATCTCTTAGATCCCTCTTTCATGTATAGATTCTAAAATAGGAGTTCCCAGACAAGTTATAGACATTTTTGGTAATAAATAAATGTATTTAAACTTTCCTTAAATTTTCATTCTCCAACTCCAAGGTTTGTATGTACTTCTTTCGCAAATGTATCTTTCAAACTAGCTTTAAGACCGAGTTTAGGACCATGACAACAAACTGTCACTAAAATAAGGATTTTTAACCATAGGTTCACTAAAATAAGGATTTTTAACCATAGGTTCACCAAAATTCTTCCACAATCTCCTTCTAGACTCTTTAAAGAATATATCTTGAGAAAATTAGGGCAAAAATCCTTGGTTTAGTCCTTCAAATCACTAACCCTAAGACTGGGTGTGAAACCCTCACGAGAAGCCCGAAAGGGATCTAATTGCCATATCTTTCATTCAATGTAGATTCAAATGCCAAATTTTGTTTTGAAGGTCTGTCATGAGGAATCTTAATTCTCAACTTTAGCCAGTAGCTTGAATAGAAGAGTGTAAAGACCTCTACTCATAAAAATGTTGATTGTGACAACATAGTGAAAACAACGTATAAGTTCTTATGGGTAATAATGAGGTGTGAGAATTTTCTTAGATTCAATTTTTGCTTCACTTTATTTGTATTGTACAAATAATATAGACCCTCCTTATTGTTTCATCCCCTACAAACTCATTTCTTATACAACTCCAATGTAAGGCAACTCAGTCACAAGAATATACTCAATGTTTGGTTCTTAATATGCATGGTAGTAACACAGAGGTCCTTCACCTTTAAAGCATGTTTGTACATTCTTACACTATGAAAATACATCAGACCACATGTACAAACTATTTAGACTCCAAAGAAATCTTACCATGTTCCTTCATAATCAAATTCTCGATCTAAATGCACATTATGACATAGCATATAAGATCAATCACAAAATAACAATATGAAATTGCTTCTTTTATGAACTGGTTACTTAGAGACAACTCATAAATGCACTCCAAAAAGTGGCCTAAACCTACAACAAAGAGAGGAGATGAATTTTACTACACTAAAACTCGAAGATGCTTCATAACCAGAAATTTTGCCTTCCCTAGTCCGAGCATTCCCTAGAGTGATTCATGCAAACGTGAATTCCTTCAAACCTTATAAGCACTAAAAATCCACTTAGAATAATAACACAACTACTATGAATATAATAAAAAGAAAGATCAAACATCATCTCTTTATTCTTTACAAAATATGTCTTTCTTGACTACTCGATTCATGTACATACGGTCCTCGTTTCCTTACAATGTTGTTCTCCTTATCATTGTACTTCCTCCCCACTCAACTTTTCTTGTCTCATTCAGTGGTTATACCTCTTTCCATTGCTATATTACAATCCACCTTACCTATGGTGAGAATACAACATAAAACTAGATTCAATCACAATATAACTTCAAAACAAACACAAAATTACAGTCTTGTTTCAAATAAGCTCTTGAATTATTGAAATCCCTAGTTATACAAGCTTATTGAGCCTTTTTCTTGGCTCCTCCAAACGTACCATCCTTACAATACCTTTCTCCAAACCTCATCTATCTTCCTTTATTTGAATTCTCCTTTTTTAGAGACAAATGAAGTAGGTTTTCCAATCACCCAACTAGGGTTTAGGATGACTTGAGGTCAATTACAACTCAAGTTAAAGGCAAATATGCATCTACATTCCTTATAAGGTCTTAGATGAGCTATTTCAAGATTTTTAATCCTTATACTTAACTTTTAGATCCTTACCACAAGCTTAGAAATTCAAATTTTCAAATATTGAAATTTGGAGGGAAACCCTATATCTTCAAATTTACAAAGAAGAAGAGGTCCATAAGGACTCAAAACACCCAAAGACACCTAAATGACCTCTTAGAACCTATGAAAAGCCAAAAACCTTGGTTTATTTGCCATTTCATTGATGTTGAACAAAAATGGATATGATATATCTCAAAATGAAAAGTTGAAATTTAAAGGAACATACTTTGTTTTGGAGATTTACGGCTAGCCAAAACATTGTTTAGTTGTGAAATTATGGTCCTTTGTTTTGTACATTGGGATAATACGGATTGTGGGTGTAATTGATGAGTAGAGGTATTGAGATCAACACTTTTTTACAATTGGCATCTTTGAGTTGTAATCTCTTTTTATAGTATTATGTGGAAATTAGGTTACTTTTATTTGGTAAAGGTTTTAAAGTAAATATGCAAGCATAATATTAAATGTATAGCATCTAATGGGGTTTGGGTGGATTGATTAAGATAGACGGTTGGGTATGGATCCACTCAGGTTCAAACCCGACTGGGCATGATCCCCTTCGGGGTGGTTATCGGTGGTGGTTGGTTGTCGCATCACCGGTGGTTTTGACTGGTTCTCTCTCTCGGCAGGTGGCGGCACTGCACTAGCAGTGCTTGGTGGCTCGGTGAATGGTCTTGGTTGTGTTTGCATCAGTGAGTTGGCTTGGTGGCAGTTCTTCATGAAGGTGGTGGTATTAGCATCATTGGCGGTGGAGTCTAGTTTCTCTTCTCCTAACGGTGGTAGTCTTGGCTTGGCAGCACGGCTAGTGGCCAGGATGGCGGTTCAGTGGCTCTTCTTAGCTTGGTTTGCATCGTAGGATTTATGTTAACATTGTTATATCTGGTCTGTGGACATTGTTAAGGTAGGCGACCCAAGACCCCGGTTTTAAGCTCGGTCAAAAATCATTAAACAATCTAAATTTATATATTAAATGTATAGCTCATGTTGAAGGATAAACTTCAACAAAAATAAAAACAAATCTCGATAACAATGCTAAAAAAATCAGACATTGTAATATGAGCATAAAAATCTTATGATAGAGTAACACTTAAATATAAAACTTCCATGGAAAGCAAAGATAGATCCTTCAATTGCAAAAATATATAAATTATTAAAAAAATTCCCGACATTCAACTTATGGCCCTCTAAAACTAGGCAAAGTGACTATCAATTTATAAACAACACATATATGAAGGGTTTGTATGGAAGTCATATGTTTCCTACATAATCTCCTTAGGGAAGTTAGTTTATTTATTTTTAATGCAATCATTAAATTAAACAAAAGTCACCTCTTAGAAGAATTATTGTATGTATCATTGGTATTTATTAGTCATTTAATTGTGTTTCTTTCCGATTGATGACTTTTAAGGGGTTTTCTTTATCTTATTAGATACGAATTCATGTGTTCCTTCTCTTTTACTTCATCACATAGTAATTCATTTGTCATTGTTTTACGTTCAATTTATTTTTGTGCATACCTCACTACCTCATCTCCATGACACACTAGGATCCAATTGTTATTATTTAACTAGCAATCATACGTGAAGTGTACGATGGGAACGTCGAAGGGGATGGAGTGAAAAATGAAAAATGAGGAAGCAAAAAGATGGAAAGGATGAGGGGTTATTAAGAAAGGGTTCGATGGAAGGGGAGGACATTGTGTTCCATGTTTGAGACCCAACGGAAATGCATGTATCACACATTTTCCACAGGTCAAATTGTAAGACCCTAATAATATCGGTTATCTGTGTTCCTTTTTTCTTGTGAGTGCAATTTATACTTAAAAGAGGCAAAATAAATAGTGGGAAAAAGTTAAAACCCAACTGAAATGCTTGTTTCTTGGAGCACTTTATAGGCACCCTTTATGATACAAAGCTCGAGTAAGTGCAGGGAAATAGATGAAGTGTGAAAAATCATTGATAATCGAGTCGACATTATGCACGTGAGTGTAATTTGCACTTAAAGGTGACAAAATAAGAAATGAAAAATATATATGTTCCATGGTCAAAACCCAATTGAACGATATTTATCGGAACAATTCAATAGTCACTTTTTAAAATCTCCATCCCTTTAATCTATGAACGTTTGTGGAATGACTAACTAATATTTCACCACGTGTATTCATGCATCAGTGATTGGGATTCTTAAGGTTTTGAGCACGTTCACAAATTTTCTCCACGTCTTGAGAGGATGAGATGGCATGCAAGTCAAGCTTTTAATCTTAGAGGTCCTCTCAAGAGAAATATTATCTATAGAGTTAAGAAAGCATGTCACAGACTTAAATCCTCCAAAGGTATTAATGAACTTTATATGACCAAAACAACTTATCAATCGTTGGATAAAAAGTATACCAACAACAAAGATCAAGGCATAAGAGGTGAAGGAAATGCAAATGAGCACAAATATGACATGAATCATGCTTTTAAGAACTTGTAAAGGCTTCCGAACTGAATTATGGACATGTAACCTTGTAGCATACAAAAAGTGAACTACCTTACTATCCATCATGAAGGTCTTATTCTTGGAATGTATGTTTGGTAGATTGAATAGGTGAAAGAAGGCAATTAAGGGGGACTAGTCTGTAAGGAAATGGAAAGCTTGTTAGTTTAGAGTTTAGATAGGGGTAATAAGAAAGATTGAGTAGGAAGTGTGAATTCAAAGAAGGCCTTGGAGGACAAAATTGTGATGAAGTTGAGTTTATGATTAAAATAAAAGTGTTGAATGTGTCCTCCATAAGAGTTTCCTGTATCCATCTCTACAAAGTTGATGCATCCAAAGTTTGTTTGTGTGTAAAACGACATCTTCCATCTGTGACTGTACACTCCAAAACGATTGTGGTTGAAAATTGTTCATTTGACTCTTAACTACAGCACCAATGGAAATTTACAGCATCACCTTATCCATTTAACAACTATCCAGATTTAGAGGAGAAGAAGATACAAATGACAGCCCTACCTGTGTAGCAGAATGATAATACCTCCCCATATTAGGAACTGGGTTTAACTTCCTAAGATCATCTGAAAATGTTCCAACCCTGTTTGTTTCCGTGGGTGTGGATGAATTTTCCAAAAAAACATCTTTCATGGATTGCAATGTTGTAGCTTTGTTTGTGGATGATTTTTGCAAAGAAGCTTTTTCCCTTGGATTTTGCAGAGTATCAAAATTCAATCTCGAATTGGGTGTAGCTAAATTTTCCAAAGAAACATTTTTCATGGACTTTTGCAGAAAATGATAATTCATTTTGCTTGTCGGTATGTGAGAATCGGTATTACTTTTTGCCCTAAATTCAGATTTTTCTGTAAAAAGACAAGATTTTGAGAAAAAGAAGAGTACTCGTTTCCTAAAGAGAGGTCCCTGTCCCGATTAATGAGCTTGAGGGAGAAAAATTTTGCAGTTCGGATCAAAGCGAACCGGGATTGGTTAAACCAACTTTTTGGCACTAGTGGGAGATGGCGGTCCTGAGTGCCACACTCTGGGAATGATGGTGGAGTTAAGGAGGTATGTGCCGGTGACGTGACAAGATAGCAAGGTTTTGTCGTATACTTGGTAAAGACTTATTTTCCAAATCCCCATACCCTCCAAAGACCCCTCAATCACAAATTGCAATCCATTTCCCTCAGTGTGTGGAAACTTGTTGTCTCTACTTCCTCATTAACTTTACTATTATTTAGTAGGTAGCAAAGATGGGCAAGCTTGATTCAATGGAGAACGAGCCTCCACTTGGCCGTCACAAAAGCAAGCAGGGACGGGAGAGAAGCAGAATGTCACGAAGTGGGTGTGGAGGAAGTAACCAGGAGGATGGCTCCAACATGTTGCCCAACCGCAGGAGAGTGCGGCGTTGGACACGGCCACGAGCACGCCTCGTAGCAAAATCGCCAACGACCTCCGCCGAGTGCGGCGTCCAAAGTCGTTAACCTTGGGTCAACGTTAACTTGGGTTAACTTGTATTATTATGCACGAGAAATGACAAATCTTCTTTGGATGCATTGTTGGGCTGTCGATTTCAACGCCTCATGAAAACTTGCAAGGCAATTCCAATAGGGAACACCTCCGACTTAATTATATTAATGTAGTGCAAGTACAAGTGTGATACTTCAAAATATTTTTTAAAAATTGCCCCAAAATCTTAGTGTTACGTGCTAAGTTTATTGGATGTATAAAGTGTGCATAAAATTTTCGTTTATGTAATATTTAGCGACTTGAATTCAAAAAAACCAAGAGTTGAAAACACTTCGCATGGTTAAAAATTGGTCCTAAAGAAAAGCTGTAGAATAAGCTTTTATAATAATTCATTTACATTCTTGTTCCTATTTTAGCGGGAAAAGGAACTTGTCCTCCATTCACACTGCTTCACTTCTATGTAGGTACTAGGGCCATTAGCCATGAGTGCAAGTTAGATACATTCAGAATTTCCCCCTCTCATTTAAAAGGATGGTTCCACTTGAGCCGCCAATTTTTGAAAGGAGTTTTTCCGGGCAGAGGCCAAAATGGTTCTGTCTGCTACAACGAAATAAGCTGCTCCACTGGCTGTAAAACACACATATCATTCATTCATCGAGTCTTCAACTCAAATTACATGACCATAAAACGGCAAGAAAAGAGTGGTAAAGATAATTAGAAGAGTGAGTACCGAGAGAGATTATATGTGCCTGCGCAGCATAGTTGAGATTTGCTCTCGCCCAAGGAATCGCCCGCACTCCAATCAACTGTAATTGTTAAAAAGAAATGTCATTATTTAATACAGAAAGCAGGGTATATTTTAAGGCATGAATGAAGAAGCATTTGGGGTGACTGACCATGGGAATTGCAGATGCAATACATGCGATCGCTGCTGCCTTTGCCCCTGCCTTCACTCCATCTGCACATACAATCATAATATTATATCATTAACATTCATTCATTCCATATGATTACAGATTTCAGTAATATAGAAGATTAATATATCATTACCATGAGAGCATTGCTTTGCTGTGTATTGAGCAGGAGAAGGAGAAGGAGAAGGCTTGAAAGCCATGTTCATGTCCTGCCTCCTCACCGCCCACCACTTTCCTGCATCCATTGCAATACCCATGACTGAAAATGAAGCCGATTTGCTTGATATTCTTTTCTGTTTTACGAAATTTGCCCACAATATAAACTCGCTCAGGTTGCAGGAATGAAGAAGCGTTGAGGTGTATATATAAAGAAAGAGTCGAAGATGGGATTGGGGATAAACCAGGGTCCGCCGCAGAAATAATCGTATTGAAAATGGGTATGGTGACACGTGACACGTGAAACCCACTCCTGTTTTTTAACTTGATAAATCGATCGCCTGTACCTACCTACCTCGAGCAGTTTTGTAGATCCGTTTTGTATTGCGGCTCCCAGTTTCATTTTAGTACGGAGATATTCACTGTAAAGCTTGGTTTCGGGTGACATATTTATCATTTAATTTATTTTACGGGCTGACAATTCTCTCCATGTACCCATATCGATATTCTAAGTTCGGAAGCATGCTCATTTTTGTTACAAGTGAGTCGGAGGGATCAAATTTGAAGGGCTGGTATGTTTTTTTTTGGTGGAGGGCAAATATTAGACCTCCTTCGATGATGAAAAGCAGTATCAATATTTTACATTTCAAATGACAGCAATAAATCAAGATTAACACCTTAAATAAAAAGGAAAAATTCAATAATCTAAAAAATGACCTCTCAATTATAATGGTGTAAAATTAAGTTGCATTTAAACTAGTAAAATAATCAAATTATGATGTAAGGAAAGCTCAAATTTGCAATATTATAATTTCTTTAAAAACTAGCAATTGCATGTGTACAATGCAATGTGAACGCCTAACAATATATGTTATTTGATTTAGAGGGATAGTTATTACTTTTGTAGTTGATATTGATAAGGGGTGTGATTGATTTTGTAAGTGTAGGAATATGATACAAAAGGTTCTATCTCTACATTTCAAATTTGATACAAATTCGTAGATATACATTTGCAAATCTTATATCATTAGTGGCAACCTTTTTTTGCGGAGTATTTTATTTGAACTAAACATGAATACATGAAGATAGGTGGGTTGTTCTATTGGAGTGGATGGTGGATTGTAAGGTGGAAAACAGTTAGAGGTAGAGGAAGAATTGGTTGTACATGTACAAGGAACCGAAGCAAGGTTGTTATGTGAGAGTGTTGCATATTTCAGAAAATGGAAAGTAGAGCGTTGCATAATTTTAGAATTTGCTAGAGAAATTATTATGAAACATGAAAACATTTCCATTATTTCAAACATAACCTATATTCTTATGGTGCTTGTTGATGTTTGTCAAAATGCCTCGGTCAATTGTGTTTCATGGACTGTAATAATTCATAGCTTGTTCATAAGCATTTTTATGCAATCAACTGATGTAAAGAGAGAAGTCTTTCCTAATATGATCCTAGCTGGTGCCAAATTTGAAGCCTTGCAAAAAGAACTAAATTCATGTTTTTGCATGTCAACATGACAAAGAATTTAAAGAGAGCACAAACCTAGTAAGCATATTATTCTTTTCATTTATCTGAAATTATATCTCCAATTAAGTTTATCTTGGTTTGAACTACACACGATGCTCTCCATCCAATGTAGCAAAAATTATATCCACACGAGCTTGCTTGATTTCATTTGATCCAACTATTTTTCTTGTGGAACCTTATACAACTAGTGTTGGCAAAAAGTAGCATATGAGTGTAATACTACAAACTTCGGAAATGGATTGATTTAGTTTTGTGAAAACATTCCTCTTGGGAAAGTGGAAAAGGAACAAAATGTCCAAAAGCCCCTTCAAAAAGAAATTCGGAAAACTTTTTATATGCTTTTTGATTGGACCGAACTAATAGGAAAAAAATATGGGTTGTTTATTGAAAAATTGATCATTGTTTACTTGAAAATTGGCTCATCCATTGAGAAAAGCAGACCCGGGATAGAGAAAACTTGCGGGGATGATTTTTTCCCGACACAACACCTGCCCTAGTCTCATTCCGGTCAAAAAGTGTTTTGTGAAATCACCTCAACAAATCTCACAAATAAATTCCATCAGAAGTGCTTCTTGTGCTCCATGTAACATCTATCGATTACCATCTACATATTCATCCAAATACCTCCTGTAATTATTACTAGGGGTCAGTTGGTTCATTCAAAAAATTGTAAGTATCATCCTGTCTCTTTTCTAGTGTGCAAGAGTTCCCTGCAATTGTCAAATGAAATGATTGATATTGTTAGTAGGATATCGAGTCATAACAATTTAATTATCAAGTTAATTATTCTCTAATAGTTAACCTGTTACTCTTCTCCTAAACACATTGAGACAATGTACTCTTTTGGGTAATTATTATCATTACCATAAGTGAATCTAGTGTTACTTTGATGATCATGGTCCAGTGTTAGGGGTGTAACCACTAGGTGGTTATTGTCAGGAAGTTGATATGCACGTAAGCGGTGGGTGGACAGTTGAGAGTTTGATATTGGTCCTAAGTTAATGGTACATTCCTACATAGATCGGGGGTGTTCCTTGGGAGTTCCTTGTTGAAATGGTGAAAAGAGAGCAATGGAGATTTATCTTAATGAAGAGTGTAACAATATGCATCAAAGATATTGATTTAAAATGATTCACTAGAAATTTGGAAAGACTTGGTGGATACATTCCAAAATAAACTTTCAGCCTAGAAAGGAAATAGATGATTATGAAAATAGATCCCCACTAATTCTATATTACAAATCGGCATTTTAATATATATTTTGGGTATTATAAAATGTATAGTTTAACTTACTTAGATCATCTACCAAAATTTTAAATCTAGATCTAAAGCATTAAAAACTTCACGTCAAAATCACAATATCTTATTTCTCAATTGGGCGGTCCATGATATATGGAAACAAGAAATTACAATTAGAGATTTTAAGATTTTGCAGTCCATTATAAATAGAAAAATGCTTCTAGAAAATTGATTATAATCATAGTTTGCAACAGATGTTGACATACAAACTACCAAGGTCACCTTTTGTCTCGCTTCTCTTATCTGCATATAATACATTTGTGTTAGGAATCAAATTTCAGTGTAAACAAAACCATCATTTTTTTCTTCAACAATCTCTCATTGTCAAAGCAAGTAGTACCAAAGAAGTTAATCACTGAGTACTAACAACAACCTTCATGCACTTAATTTTGTCTCTTTCTGTATTGGAATCACATATTTGGACAAGACATAAGGTAGTTTAAAGTAAGCCATTCTTTCAATGCAGAAATTGTAACACCCAAACTAACTTCTAATCACATGAAGATCCAAAATCCTAGAAGACAATCTTGTCGGCCAAGAAGGCTCCTATATAAAACAAGAGCATCAATAAACCAACCCTCTATACAACATGGCTTCCTTATAATCTGCTAACACCTTAATATTTATGGAGGTATAAATAATGTATACTTGGTAGTTGTTAAAAAGAAGAGACACCCAAACAAATCAAAATCAATATATAGACGTGCATTTCTTAAAGTTTGAAGAACCAAAAAAAGAAACTTTGAGCCTGGAAAGGAAATAGCTTATTATGAAAACAAATCCCCACTAACTCTATATAAAAATATGGAATTTTAATATATATTTTAGGGTATTATAAAAATATATAGTTTAACTTAGATCATCTACACAAATTTTAACAAAAGATGGATATTAAACCCTATAATTCTAGATCTAAAGCATTAGAATATGAAGAGACACCCAAACAAATCTAAATCGGTATATAGACGTGCATTCCTTAAATTTTGAAGAACCAGAAAAATAAATTACATACATAAGAAGTTATAATATTGAATATACCTTGAAGATCCCCGCAAAGAATCACCTAATGAGGTCACTTGTGAAGTTGCATAAGACAAGATCACATCGATACAAGTTCTTGTTTTGAATAAAGAAAGCCAAAATACATTTAAAAAGGATCCAACAAAAATATGTCCATTGGTTGAACCACAAATACACAACGCCACGAAAAAAAGACGTACAAAAACACCATTCAAGGTAGCACTTAAAAAACAAGCGACTTCCTACAATGTTTTTGAGCAGTTTGGAATCAGTTGTCAAACACTAACCAATGATGATCAATAGGATGGCTTAATTAAAAGTACCACATCCAATGGTGACCAGAGGACAGGCACTACTAGTTGGGTAGGGAAAGATACGTATTTGGATAATAGGTTTAATGACAAGATGAATCACCACATCCTTGTAGATGGTAAAAGCTCTATGGTCTCATACCCGCATATGGGGCATGGGGAGAGATACACCCTAGATCACACATCTAAAGCCCACACCTTAACCGATCACAAACATTCTAGATCCCCATATTCAAAAGGTAACATTTGTGGTTTTCACAGAGTAATAATCCTTGAAGGGTCCATCAATAACATCAACAAACCACATTCTTGCAATCGATTAAAGTTATAAAGTCTCCACTCTACATATTGTGCAGAGGGAATAGGTTCACCCTAGAACCATTTGTACAACAACATGTTCATTTTGTTGTACAACATAATGGGCTATCTTGGACATTTTGAAAAGAGCCTCTAAATACAACATATTACAAAGATATCATAAATCCTCGTTCCCAAAAGGCAACATTTGGGACTTTCACATCTATAGCATCACCAAAACAACAATTTAGTAAAACATAGTTCAAGTAAGCCCATGAAAACCCATAGTGAAATTGCTTTAAATTCTCATATCGGCCTTGATATTGATACCGTTAATGTACAAAAATCATCGAAGCCCGATGGAATAATGATTTTCATTGTAATAGGTTAACAATCAACTTGAATCACTAGTCCAACAGGATCACAAGAAACATAAGCACATAAAAATCCATATAAATCACTACAAAATTTGTTAAAATCACTACAAACATGAAGGCCACACCAACAACAAATGACATGTAGGATAATGAGTGAGGGTGTTTCCAGCCACACTCAAGTTTAAACATCTCAAAATCTCGTATTGTTTTGTAACTATTCTAAATTTACATCGTCCCAGATCTAAAGCTTATTCGGCTTACAAACAAAAATTACAGGATTGAAGATATAAATAAATTTATATCATTCCAGATCCATAGCTAGTTCAATTGGGATACACGGAGCAAAGAATTCCATTCTTACATGGTCAAAACTAGGACTCAAGACATCACATTTTATCAAACAAATCTTGTTCTCATGTACGCCAAGTCTGAGAGTTTGGAGGATGCACATCATTTGTTAAACAAAATATCTAACCCAAATGTGTTCTTGTGGACTGCTATTATAACACTCATACCAAACAGGGGATAGTATGCAAGGGCCCTTACATTGTTTAATGAAATGCATGCCACATGCATCGTGGTGGCAAGCCCATTCATTTTGGTAAGTGTTTTCAAGGCATGTGCATGCCTAAGAGCTCATGCGGTAGGGAAAGGAGATTCATTGCTATATGATTACAAGTGGATATGAATCAAGTTCCTTTATATCTTATGCCCTTGTGGACATGTATGCCAAGTGTCGAAGAATTGTGTTTGCCACCAAATGATCAAGAAAATGCCCCAAAGAAGTGTAGTGAAATAATTATAGGTTATACAAAAATGGGTATGTTGAGGAAGCCTTGAAGCTTTTTTACCATATACAATTAGAAGAAATTATACCCGCAACTATCATTATTGTTCTTCGGGTATGTGCCGAGTTTAGAGGACCCTGCAACAATGAAGAGAGGTCCATAGTTATGTTATTAAAGTTGGATATGATTTGGACATCGTTGTGCATAATTTTCTTGTTTACATGTATATTAAATGCAAAAATAGAGGATGTAGGTAACTTGTTCAACCAATTTCCTAAAATGAATCTAATTGCATGGAATGCAATGATTGCAAGATTTGCTCAAAATGAAATACATGAGGAGGCTCGAGACTATTCTTTCAAATGCAATTAGAAGAAACTGAACCGGATGTCATCACATGGAATGCTGAGAGTGGGTGTGGTAATGAGGCCTTGAAGGTTTTCCATCAGATGCAGGCATTAGGCATAAAGCCAAATGTGATTACATGGAATTCTATAATTACAGGGCATGCCCAAAATGAGCTCAGTGAAAAGGCCTTGAAATCATTACGCCAAATGATATTCTTAGGTGTAAAAGAAAATTCATTCACCATTGCAATCCATTATCCTTTGTAATCCGATGAACAAGATAAATAAATAAATTAGGAAAAGGGGAAACCAACTTAATCTTTCGGGGGCATCCTACAAATCTCACATGTTGACTCCGATTACAATTACCACAATGCAAAAAAACTTAGAAAATTGATATATAAAATAATATCACTCAATATTTTGGGCAAACCAATATTGATATTGAGCCCCCTAGAAGATGTGGCCTATGTACACTAATAAGATCTTACTTGTTTTCCATTAGCAGATTTTTCTTCCACTACTTTTAAAGCTATGCACCGAGTCTATTTTCAAACTCTACATCATTTCCCCAACCGTTGAACATACTCTGCATTGGGTGTTTGGTTGGTCTTTTGTTGAAAAACTTTTATCGTACACTCGATAAGGCGTGTGATTAATAGTGGGAGAGCACCGAGTTTTCGGGGTGGTTGAATGACCACTTTGAGATTTTGATAGAGGGAGGCGAGATGGGTGTGCGAGCACTATGCTAGTGAGTCGGGTGAGCTATTAAATAACTATTAGATATAAGAGTTATTAGTCACGCGCCTTTTGGAAGACCACGAGAAAAAGGAAATCATGCATTTTCCTCTCATAATTGTCAAATGATAAGGTGTGTGTGAAATCCATAATTCATTCATAGCAACATCAACCACATCTCCCTCACCTCTCCTTATGCTCACCCCTACCGGTGTTTCATCATTCAACATCTCTGCATCCACAATCCATGCAGGCCTTTGTATTCTAGTCAAAGAACTAAAATCCCTTGAAGGTCATGCATTATCATCTTTTCAAGAGTCACTAAAAAATATATAATATATTCTTATTGATGAAATGAGTTTCATTGGCCAAAAGTTGCTAAGAAAAATTGACTACATGCTATGTGAGGCTTTCTCGCATTTAAAAACAATGGAATTTGGGAACAGATCTATCATTCTCCTCGGTGACCTTGACCAATTACCATTGGTTTTGGACAGTCCTCTTTATACAAGTAATTCATATGTAGTTATCCTTTGGAAGGGATTTCATTCTTCCATTACATTGCAAACAATATTTAGGCAAAAAGGAATAACTAATGCACAACTTTCATGCCATAATTTACTGCTCCACATGCGAGATTCAACTCCTCTTATTGAGGACTGAGAACTCCTAATGTCTTGCACCAACTCACACCTAGCTCAGTAGGAGATCAACATTTTTAAGGACGCACCACATTTGTTTGCAAAAATGAACTCGTGAACTCTCACAACCTTCAGATGTTGAAATAATTGAATGTTCCAATCACCCAATCCATTGTTGAAAGTAACAGATGAGCTGCAACAGGAGATCCTGATGATGATCAGTTGGAACACAAAGTTTTTGCTATGCAAACAACAAAAAATCATGCTTATTACTAATTTATGGGTTGATGCAGGCCTCGTAAATGGTGCTACAGGAACAATCACCAACATTGTCTATGACACATCAATGCCACCACCAACATTACCTTTATTTGTTGTCAAATTTGATAGATACAACAGACCCATGTTGGGATCCCTCCAACCTGTCACATATTCTAATACCCCCTAATTCAAGAGGGAATCAAAGACAATTGCCAATTAAAATGGCCTAGGGATTAACTGTCCACAAGTCCCGGGACTTATTTTTCTTAGAGCAACTATAGACATTGGAGCCACTGAAAGGCAAGGTCTGACATTCCCATCTTTCTCCAAAATTCCCTCACTTACCAATCTGTGCATTTCCTCTCCTTTTCATTTGAAAGGTACTCGAAAATGGCACACGTACTAACACTTAGAGCAAGAAGAAAGGAGGATTCAAGACTACTATCACTCCAAAAATAACCCACCGTAAATACTAACCTCTACTTTGATAGCACCTCCGGTACTACTTTACTCAACACTTCTTGTGTCCAAAGTGGCAATGTCATTCAAGGGGTATCAAATGTATTCATGTTTATTGCAAATAAAATTGGCCACAAAAGGCTACCACTCATGATATAAAATATGTAAATGTCTTAAAAGTGTTAACATAAATTCCACATGTTGAAATCACTTTTAGATCAACATAAGTTTGAATTTATTTGCATAGACAACCATATGATGTTCCCAAGTTGTAAATAATTTCTTGTTCTTGGATGAGATACACCCCTCCAAAGATGTTGATAACTATATGATGCTTGAACTGTTAAATAATGTATTTCTCATTGTTTGATCTAGTCCTTCCTATTGGTGTCAACTTATATTATCAAATCCAATGCACTATGCATATGTGAACTACAGTGAAATCCCAATATGGCATAGCATTTTATTCCTCACCCAATACATACAATGATTGCTATCCAATTTGGTGTTGTAATGCAATGTTGTCTACATCGGCACATTACATCAAAGCCTCCCAATCCCATTTGACTAGAGATCATGCCTATTGGCACAATAAGCACCATGTGTGCATAACTAAGATTCTAGACATCGAAGTTTCATGGTAACTTCCAGGTCATCAAGATTAGTACTAGTGAGGTTGGAACCCCACATAGGTTGAACAACATGAATGTCTAACTCCAATAGTGGATTCGTTAGCTTTTTGAATGTGCATATTTTGAATTTCCCATACATAAGCATGTAGAGTTACCTTATCATTAAATAATTCAATTTCCTCACATTAATGCTTAACCATGTTTATTTTATATTATTATTTTTGTGATATTTTACATGTGTTTTAAGTCATTCTTATTTTGTCATACAATTAGTCTGCATTGGAGAGCACTTAACATCACAACCATAGACACATCTCCGGTAACTAAAATATAATGCTTGGCCTTCCATCACAAGGACATGCAAGCTTGTATATGAGTAGGAATAGTCTATGCAGCCAACAAAAACACTTCATTGACATGATTCATGCCAATACATACAATGATTGCTATTCAATTTGGTGTTGCAATGCAATGTTGTCTACATCGACATATTAAATCAAAACCTCCCAATCCCATTCGACTAGAGAGCATGCCTATTGGCACAATAAGCACCATGTGTGCATAACTAAGATTCTAGACATCAAAAGTTTCATGGTAGCTTCTAGTCATCAAGATTTACTAGTACTATTGAGGTGGAACCCCACATAGGTTAAACAACATGAATGTCCAACTCCAATAGTGGATTCACTTAGCACCCGAATGTGCATATTTTGAATCTCCCATACATAAGCATGTAGAGTTACCTTATTTGTTAAATAATTCAATTTCCTCGCATTAATGATTAACCGTGTTTATTTTATATTATTATTTTTGTGAGATTTTACGTGTGTTTTAAGTCATTCTTATTTTGTCATACAATTAGTCCACATTGGAGAGCGATTAACATCACAACCATAGACACATCTTTGGTAACTAAAATATAATGCTTGGCCTTCCATCACAAGGACATACGCAAGCTTGTATATGAGTAGGGAATAGTCTATGCAGCCAACAAAAAACACTTCATTGACATATTCATGCCAATACATACAATGATTGTTATCCAATTTGGTGTTGCAATGCAATGTTGTCTACATCGACATATTAAATCAAAATCTCCCATCACATTCGACTAGAGAGCATGCATATTGGCACAATAAGCACCATGTGTGCATAACTAAGATTCTAGACATCAGAAGTTTCATGGTAACTTCCAGTCATCAGTACCAGTACTAGTGAGGCTGGAACCCCACATAGGTTGAACAACATGAATGTCCAACTCCAATAGTGGATTCATTAGCACCCGAATGTGCATATTTTGAATCTCCCATACATAAGCATGTAGAGTTACCTTATCTGTTAAATAATTCAATTTCCTCACATTAATGCTTAACCATGTTTATTTTATATTATTATTTTTGTGAGATTTTATGTGTGTTTTAAGTCATTCTTATTTTGTCATACAATTAGTCTGCATTGGAGAGCAGTTAACATCACAACCATAGACACATCTCCGGTAACTAAAATATAATGCTTGGCCTTCCATCACAAGGACATTCAAGCTTGTATATGAGTAGGGAATAGTCTATGCAGCCAACAAAAAACACTTCATTGACAACGTACTCATAGCAAGATTGATACACACTTGTCGGAGAATTAATGAAATGCATTTAGTTAGTGCATAAACCGGTATTTAAAACTTGTGTATTAAGGTCAAAACACTTATGATTTTATCTTTCACCCAATTTTCAACAGAAAAGAGAAATTAATAACTTTTGCTTCAAATTTCACATGAAATGATAGTAAATTCAAATCATCTTAAATATACATATATGATGAACATGACCTTTGCTTTGATTATTAAAAAAACAATATAGTGCATATATGTGAAATATTTTGCCCCTATATATTTCTTTATATTTCTGGTAAAACCAGATCTCAAATGCCATGTCATTTAACAGAGGGTGAACATGTTTCTAGGAAAAGGTAGAAATTGTCCCAACTAACCTTAAATTTATGGTTATACCTCTCTAGTGTAGCTCTTGATTGTAAGGCGTGAGAGATTTTCATGAAGTGTGGATGCTCAAGTTGATCACCTCTTCTCGGATAATATACCACCTGCACTTTCTTCATTCTCACATCCATCTCACAATACCATCAATAAAATGACACGACTATTGGAAAACCACTGCAAGAATCGATAATGGTTTTAGGTATCACAAAATTGTTACTTCCCGAAATTATAAAAGTATTCCCGCGATGAGCGGCCTGGGACAATAGCGTGAAAACCTCCTAGTAATGGAAGAAACGGGTAGGAAACCGTATGAAAATTCAATGGTACAACATAACTTGAATCTTTGAGAGAGACAGAACATACACCGTTTACCTCGTGGAAGTATATTTTTTTCTAAAACCGCTTGTAAGGTAACGATCGATACAATGCATGTGTTGGCGTCAACAACGGAATGGTACTACAGAGCCAAAAACACGAACCAACAACACCAAGTCCACGTAAAGACAACAAACGTAGGGTTCGAGCCAAAGCAAACCAGGCCAAACATACCACGAAGGAATTCAAGCATGCAGAGATCAAATAACAATTAAAAATAGCTGAAAATGCGAAAAATGTCCAGATGGTCGTTAAACAATCAAATTTAACATAGTCATAGAAATGTCCGCAAGGGCCTTTCCCTAGGGGGCATGACGTCGGCGTAATTATCATAACTAAAGTAAGCATTCAATAAATTTAATAAATAAATACATAAACAAACAATTGAAATGAGACAAGAAGACACAGATCAGTAAACACATAAATACCATCAAATTGTGTGTGGGACACTAGGATCTCTTATCAAAATCATTAAGAAAACTTGTAAATAATAAAATAAATAACTTTAACTTCTACTTGGATTTTAGTGCTAAAATTAAAACCCATTTGGATTCTTACCACTTCAATAAAAAAATTCATTTGTATTTTAACCACTAAAATTAAAACCCATGTAAATTTTAACTAGTAAAATGCATTGAATTAGATATTTTCCAAATAAATTAAAGAAAATATGTAGGCTCCCAAGTGTGCAGATATTTGTGTGCAAGTTGATCCTAGCTTTGTTTTATGTCTCTCAAGGTGGCTCTTACAATAAACAAGCGAAATAAGTACAAAATGGTAGATAAAACATCTGAATGAATCCCAAGAAAATGCCAGAATCGTAAACGGTAATATTAAATATTTGGTTTTTAGGTATTTGTGCTCAAGTATTCGTTGAGCTGACATCAACAACTTGCTAGAAACTTGGGATTTGAGCTTAATAGTATTATAGTAGTATATTTATTATATTAAAACTTTTGGTAATTTCAAGTATTACGCCTTGTCTAACGTATCTACGAGTCATGCGTAGAGCCTGGAAAGCTAGAGGTGATTGTTGTTTGTAGAACTCATCAAAAATATTTTTAAAATATAAAATATTTCGAGACAAATTATTGTGAAATTTTTTTCACCATAACCCTTCCTTTAACATTTTTAAAAGTAACTATTGTTAAATGATTTTTACATTATGACTTTTTGTTTTACATGCAAATTTTTACCGCCCTTTTTACAACGGGTTAGAGGCCTTGGGAAGGGTTGTGGACGGGCTCAATTTTGAACCCTCCAACCTCAAAATCTTCATCCTTTTATTTCGAGAAATCAATGGGTAAATTATAACTTCAATGGCCTTCAAGTAGTAGGGTACAATGCAAATGCCAAATATATTTAATTTGAATGCAATCAAGCATGTATTTTCTTCATCTTTTGATTTTGCATTTTTAAGCATTATTTTTTTCTAATTTTTCCTTGCTCTATATTTAGATAGTTTGCACTCTCACAATTCATTGGTTAATTAGCCTCTATATTAGTTGAGAGCTCATTGTTTTTGAAAAGAGCCTCACATCAAAATGCCTTGTGCGAGAAAAATGTTGCGGTGACCAATTGTCGGAATAAAATATCTTGCCTTAAAAATATCTTTTTATTTTTATTTAAATGTGCCCTCCCGCTTCCAATTCTATGTGCATCTCATTATGGACACAATAATGCTCGAGATTTGGTATTATTCGAGATTTGTCTACATGTGGACTAGAAAACCCGAATCAACATCTCTCAAGTATAAAATGTGAAGGTAAGGTAAATTTTAAGATCCCAAAAAAAAATCGTATTTATTTATTGGTGAATCTATGAAAATGATGATGATTATGAAGAAAGCGGATTTTGAACAGTTTGGTGAATTATTTAATAATGGTGTCGGCTAGTAGTAATTTTTGACTAACAGTATATGTTGTCGGTTGATAGTATATGATGTCGGCCAAAAATATATGTAATTTTTTGAAAAATTATTTTTTGACAATAACAGTTAAAATGATTGGCTCAACGAGAAATTTGTCCTCACAAAATATGGCACAAAAGAAAAAAATTCAAAAAAGTAATTTTTTGTGAAAAATGCAGATTTCACTAATTTTGTATGGATTTATTTATTTTTTATGTTAGTAGTTAAAATGATCATCTCAATGAGAAATCGGTCCTCCTGAGAATATGGTGTAAGCAAAAAAATCCTCTCTTTTTATCTAACGACATCACCGAAAAATGTTACTGTTCGGTACCATGGAAAAATGCTACCAATCGGTAGCATTTTTCCATGCTACTACTAGCCGGTAGCATTTTACCATGCTATCGCCGATAACATAATATATGTTGTTGGTGGGTAAAGCATAAAACATGCTACCCGCCAACAACATATATTTTGCTACCGGTCGATACCATACAAAAATGCTACCGCCAACAACATAAAGGAGAATTTCACAATTTTCAATATAGCGGTAATGGTGAATTGAATTAAAAATTTCATATATTGGTGTAAATGCTAGGTGAATTGACCCCCAAAATTAACTTGTACCTAGAAAATTTAGGTGAAATAGCAAAGCTATCGACCCCTAAAAATTTGCCAAAACCAAAATTTGAAATTCAAAATATTCACGAATTAACAAAGATTCACCACTAAAATTTTCTCTATGTGAAGGCCCTCAAACAAGCATTAATAACTTAGCTATGACATGCTTGTAATCACTCTATAAAAACGAGATAGAGTTTGTGCCCTACAAATTGCGCCTTCCTCAATTTTCAAAGATTTGGATGACTATCTCACCAAAATGCCTTCCTTGAATCTTGAACTAATCCAACACATCATGGTCTCTTAGATCTTCATTGATAGCCATTATTATTATGTAGACCCAAGGGCTATGTTTGAAGCGTATGTGATGCCCCTTCAAATGACATTTGGTACATAGTTAGAAACACATGTAGTGCCCCTTCAAATGACATTTGGTAAATACCATTGTGAATTAGACATTTAGATTGGTGGTGGGTATCACTTTATTTAGAGCAATGAAATTTTCTCGCTATTCAATCTTCTTCTTCAAGGTCGCAATAGTGTCCCCTCACTCATTGTGTCCTCTCTCCGAACCATGCCAATTATGATGCACCCATAACAATAAGGTTCCTCTACCCAAATCACGTTACATGTGTCAATGGAGCGTTATGAACTATGCATTCAAAGGGGAAATTACTCCACATTACCATTAATGTTTGTTTTTACTAATGTTTTGTGTTTTTATTTATTTATTACTTAATCAATCATAAAAGGGTCTATTTCTATTATTTTTAGATTGGAATTGTTCATTTGATATGTCAAAGGTGAGGGAATTTTGTGGCTACGACTCAAGCCGATGTTTAACATCGATGTGACCGTTTATAGGTGTTTGTGTGCTTTTAACTATAAATAATTAACAATATAATAGCTTTCTTTGTAAGTTTCTCATTTCCATGTGATAAATGGTGTCACAAAGATTTAGACATGGTCATATTTTATTGTGATCCTTACACCGATAGGGGTGATACTATAATGGAGGTGATCCTCTCACCAATATAGCATGCCACTAATGGTGACACCCCATCCCCGTTGTTAGCTTGGGCGATGCTACGGATGTTGTCATTGGAGGTGGTGATGACAAACACCCTTGGTTTTCGGACTTTAGGAACCTTGGAATTACTTCTATGAATATGCAAACCTTATGTACCTTACCACCCATTTTAGACTACCTCTTCAATGCATTTTGAAGCTGCTTGACGATTCTACAAACCTCGTATTTTAACTATCGACATAACATTGCACCTCATTTTGATGCAAGTGTCGGTAGATAGACAAGTAGAGGTAAAAGGAGAGATACGGGACCCAAAAAATATAAAAATGGATTGTTTGGAGATGTGTTGAGGTCCCCACAAGTATGACCCTCTTCGTTATTTGTAAGAGAAAAATCATAATTTTCTCTCTTGAAGTAATTCGTTTGAAAATTAATGCAATGTGTTGAATGCAAATACCATTTTGTGAATAATGAACATTATAAAATATTGCTTTTAAAATGTGCAAAGTGTTTTGGAAAAGAAATCCATAATAGTTGCTTACAATGATATTTTATGCATGGTGGATGTGATTTATATAATATTTTAAGACTATAACATTAAATAAGAAGATGTTGGCGACCAAAGAAAAGATTGAGTAATGACTATAGCTCATTAAATGTATTGTGATAATTAAAAGAACTAATTATAGAAATGGCTTAGCAATTTATGTAGAACCGTTTAGCATGGTAACAAAATAACAAGATGAGCAAGTTTACTTGTACAAGTGGGATTTAGGAAAGAATGGAAATAATAAACAAGTTCATCAAAGCTTAAACATTGGAATACCTAAATAATCTTATGTGTACTAAAGATTCTAAGCATTGGACTGGGAAATTTCTTAGTGAAAACGAGTTTGTGTTGCTTCTTGACCTCTTTGGTTTAAAGAAACACGGAAAGATTCAATTCACCTATTCCCTTGTAAAGATTTATGTAAAAAGAAAGAAAAGGGTGAGACAAAAAGACATCTATGACAATTCCCGAGAAATTCAGACATTGGAATAAGGATATGACAAAACTCAAGATAGAGTGTCACTTAGATATAAAACTTCCATGGAAGGCAAAGATAGATCCTTGAGTTACTCTATGTTGCTCAAAGTTTTGTTCCCTTTTATGCTTAAAGAAAATTGCAAACTAATAAAGAGACTCCCCACATTCAACTTGTAGCTCCTAGAACTAGATGAAGTAACTATTGATTTATAAACAATACATATATGAAAGTTTTGCATGGAAGCCATATTTTTTCTACGTAATCTTCTTCACATAAGTTTATTTATTTTTCAATGGAACTTGATTGACTTAAACAAAGGCTTCCTCGCACAAAAATTATTGTTGGAATTCTATGTATCATTGACTTTTATCAATCATTAAAATGTGTTTATTTCCAATTCGTTGAAGTAAATGTGTTATTGGTGAGTTATATGGGGTTTCCTTTATCTCATTACACATGAATTTTTGTGTTCCTCCATAAAAAAAAAAGTATTAGATTATATGTATTGGGGGTTTAGAGAGTTGGGCACATCATTTTGAATCAGGTTTAGGGTTTAGTGAGATATATTGTTAATAAATTAGGCTTATGGTAAATGCATGCTAGTTGGGCACGTATCATAGATTCAAAAATAAAAGTATATAACATTTTAACATTGTAACATTACGTAACAAGATTTTGGTAAGTAAAGAAAAGATTGAGAAAGGACTAAAGCTCATTAAATGTATCATCACAATTACAAAACCAAACTATGCCGAAGACGTATACAACTGGAATATATATGGGCGGAGGCTAGCCAACACTAACAATTTACAGAAAATTAATGGCCTAGATTTAAGGATGGTGCATGCGTTGAAATCAAATAATGGAAACTGGTCCACGTCAACACGATGGTGGTAGGACACAGTAGAAATGATGGAGCCTACCTAAGCCATGTCAATCTGTCAAAGCCTCCTGTGCACATCAGAATCGTCATGATCATAACAATCTCCCAGCCTGCCATCGTGCATTTGGCCTTCTGAGGAATCGATGGCGAGATTAAGTGACGTCGATGCAATGTCGTCGAACTAGGCCGAGCTACTCAATTCCAGAGCACGGAAATCCACCACACAGAACACCGCCATAGCCATAGCCACCACCAGGGGACGCATTTTTCCACACTTCATTGAATCTAAAACCGTTTGATGGAAGAGAGGAGGAGAATGCAAGTTAAATAAATCAATCAATCAATCAAACCGAGTAAGTACTTACAACAAAGCACGCCCTAGTACGCTACACGTAGAAGCAAAAAGTAATGGACTCGTTCCAACCTCGTTTCTTTTTGGGAAGAGAAAATTAAATAGAAATATTTGGATTTGTTCTTGATTGGCATGGAAAGGCAGACACAGAATTTGTGTTGTCGGTATTTCCTCTAAATTTGAAATGGGACAAATTGCATTTACATTCCATTGGATTCCATTATTTGCATTTTTGCTGACATGCAACTATCCCTGCAATTTTGATTCATGTCCCATTGCAGTCCATTTTGAAATTTGTCGCTTGCATTTTTTAATTTTTGTTGGCCACCTATAGTCGTCAAACAATTCTGCGTTGTGCACAACAATACTATTATATTTATATATATAATCCATTAGATATAAATGTGTTCAGTGTGATTTTACAAGAGTACCTCAACCCCATTATGATCTTCTCTCGCTGGTTGGAACTTTTATAGCACACGGACCAAAACATGCAACATGCCTTCTGATCGGAGGCATGCTTTTTTGCTTTCACTCTTGGCCAAATTCCTCAACCTTACCGCCTCGGCTCTGCTTTCGCTCCTCCCCTCCTCAATTTGTCGTATCATTTGCCGCACCATATACACTTCTGCCACTGGATCAGACTTTTCAAAGGCATTAAAACACCATTTTTGTATGATGTTCGCAAGGGTACGATTGGGGATGAGATCGCGGGTGTGCAGAATCTGACCAGAAACTGGACAGACATTGTTTCCTTCGCGAAGCCATTTCCGAATGAAATCTTGATTATTTAATATATACGATATAAAATTAATTATTAAATTCTTGAAATAATTTAAAAAAATATAATGCTTCAATTACATATATGTTAGATATATTTATACATTTTCAATATTTTTATCACTTAATAGTATATAATATTAAATTAAATATTTTGATTAAAATTTTATGAAAACAATTTCTATTACATTTTAACATGCATTGTCATCAAATTTATGAATTACTTCAACCATTCGAGTTCAATTGTTATTCATTTTCATAAAGTTCATTTAAAATGTTTCCTTACTTTAAATTATTTAAGGGGAGAGGGACAGCTTCGTTCTGACACGCCGTATTGTCGCAATATCGTCGTATATTATCCAGAAAACCAAACTTGGCAATGGTGGACAATCCAAACAAAGGATTTTTAACATGTCGTAAAAGGGCAACTTAAGGTCGTCGCGTGTTGTCTTCAAAATGCCTTCCATTTTGATGGGGACATAGGCGATGTTTTCGTATATGTCCTGAGAACCCCTCCAACATCGGACAACGAGATCTCCACCGAGGTTGATCGGTGCATACAAGAAACAAGAGGACACCATCTATAATCCCTACGCCTCTTTCACTTGCAAAGACATCTCCTAGCAAGGAAACGAAGGTGGTGGAGTCTGTGAGTTCGGGTATAAATATGGACCAAGATGGTTTTAATTTGGGGTTTAGCTTATGGATAATTCAACCTCATAAGCGAGGAACATTCATCGAGGTTGTGGGTGCCCCTATTAGTGCTGAAGGGATCCAATTTGGATGCGGCCACGAGTAAGATGTCAATTTTGATGGCATAGACAATATTGTTTAGCTCGAAAGAGGCTACCTTTCAATGGTTTCTCGGTTGGGTGACTCCATTAATAACAAAATTTCTTATTGTTTACAATCCGTAGAGGCCGATTCCTCGGGAAAGAAGACCCCTTTATTGCTTGGAGATGATGTTCTGCATGGCTCTCCATCCACATTCGGTTCTACTCGAGCATTGTTCTTTTATTCGTTTTATGTATGATATTATTCATGACTCCCCGTCAAATTCAAATTTGACTCCTTCAAAAGATCCTTGGAGTTTCCATCGTACATTTCACATATGATTGCTAGTTATAGAAATAGCTAGTTATAGGATTTTTAACATGTCGTAAAAAGGCAACTTAAGGCCGTTGCTGTTGTCTTCAAAATGCCTTCCATTTTGATGGGAACATCGGTGATGTTTTTGTGCGTCTTGGGAACCCCTCTAACATCGATAACGAGATCTCCACCGGGTTGATGGTCAGTCAAGAAACAAGAGGACACCATCTATGATCCCTACGCTTCTTTCACTTGAAAAGACATCTCCTAGCAAGGAAATGAAAGGCGCTGAGTCCGTAAGTTCGGGTATAAATATGGACCCAGTACTTCCGGTTGGGGTTTTAGCTAATGGAACGTTGACCTCATAAGCGAGGAACATTCATCGAGGTCGTGGGTGGCCACTGTTGGTCTTTGAAGGGATCCAATTTGGATGCGGTCATGAGCAAGATGTCAATTTTGATGGCATATACGGTATTGTTTAGCTCGGAAGAGGCTACCTTTCAATGGTTTCTCGGTTGGGTGACTCCATTAATAACAAAATTTCTTATTGTTTACGATCCATAGAGGTCGATTCCTTGGGAAAGAAGATCCCTTCATTGCTTGGTAATGATGTTATGCATATGGCTCTCCGTCCAAATTGGGGATTCTACTCGGAGCAGTGTTTATACTCGTTTTATGTCGATGTTATGCATGCTCTCCATCCAAATTCAAATTTGACTCGTTCAAAAAGATTCCCTTCGGCGTTTCCATCATACATTTCACGTACAATTGCTAATTATAGAAATAGCTTAATATCTTATACATAACCTCTAGCATGGAAACAAAATAATAAGATTAGCAAGTTTTACTCGTACAAGTGGGATTTAGGAAATGATTGAAATAATAAACGAGTTCATTAAAGCTTAAACATTAGAATATCTAGATGTGTAAAGTGTGCATAAAATTTTCATTTGTTGTGAGTGGTTTTATTTTTATGCAATATTTGGTTACTTAAAATCAAAAAGTCAAAATTTGGAGATAGCATTAAAAAACCACATTCAAAAGATTTCGGAGTTGAGAACGCGTCACATAGTGACAAATTGGTCCCAAAGAAAAGCTGTACTTAGAATAAGCTTGTATAATATTTCATTTACAAATTGGTCCTAAACAGGAACCTGTCCTTTCACACTGCTTCTCTTGTATGTAGGTACTACAGCCATTAGCCATGACTGCGAGTTATATACATAAAGAAAGAGTCGAATATGAGATTAGGGATAAACCAGGGTCCGCCGCAGAAAAAACCGCATTGGTAGTGGGTGAATATAATCACTAGTATTGGGGGTTTGGTTGTCGACTACACAAATCCCTGTTCCGTAAAAAAGGTTTCTCGATGGATGCCGTCACGTACACACAGAAACCCCACTCCCATTTTACTTATTTTACATTTTACAAACCCACTCCATTCGATGTCCTGGGTTTATAAACCTTCGGCCGTTTCGCATTGCGGTCCCGGTTTCCTTCAACACCTACCAAATACGGAAAAAATCACTCTTAAGCGTGGGCAATTCTTCAACACCTAACATATATTTCTCATTTGTTTTATGGGCTTGGGCAATTCTTCCCATGTACCACAAGGACTATTTTAAAGTGGATGTGGCTCAAGTACAAGATTTGTAGTATGAACAATATTAGTATATAAATCTTAAATATATCTATCTTGAAAACATCAATAACTATCAATCTTGAATTATGTGTTTTAGTTTTGTTACATAGTTTTATTTATTGAAGGGTTTCATCTTCATTAAAAATTCTATACCATTCTCTATAAATTGTCACTTGATTGGTGATAAAGGACCTTAATATAACTCCACTCATGAGTCGGGCTTGAAAACATTTTCCCACGGGCAAAAACGGGCCATGATAGTCAAATGGACATCGAATTTAAGGTTGACTACTTTTATTAACATCTCACACTATTACACTCCACCAACTCCACCCCTTTGGTTATGATTGTAGGTTTTTCCCATCAACGTAACAAGTACACATATCTTTTTGAAAATTGTCGATGTGTCAATTTTGAGGTGTTTAGCTTAGATTTGTCACATAGTTACGCCCATTAAAAGGTTTCACATCGATTGAAAACTCTATCACCTTATCCAAAAATGTCATATTGAATGATGATGAATGGCCTTGACCTAGTTCCACCATTGTGTTGGGATCTAATAAAACTTTTTAGGAAAAAACATTCTCCAAACTCCATTATATGTCAAATACAATAGCATTTTTCAATTATTTCTCCACGAAAGAACAAAAATTGTCCTATCATGATCAAAAGGATGCCAAATTCAAGGTGTGTCCAAGGTCCACTATTTTTAGTGACATCTCACACTATTACACACCCTTTTCCCACCCACCTTAGCTACCATTGTAGGTTACACCTATCGACATAATAAACTTGGTATAATTGTAAGCCGACACTTGCTCCACTAGCGTCAAATCTTCTCATATTGGTATTGTGTAACTTAATTTGTCAAAAAAGAATTATATGAAGTATTAGTACAATTATCATGAATACGTATATCCAAAAATGTGGAGCTAAAAATGTTAAGATGTATTAATCTCATTTGATCGTCTTAGAATTGTCACATAGTTTTACCTATTGAAAGGTCTATATTAATTAACAACTATTACCTTCTTCGGAAATATCTTGTCGAGTTGGTGACATATAGTCTCAAATCTAATTGCACCACCTCATATGGCTAAATAAATGCTTTAGAGAAAAATACATGCTCCAAACTCTACTTTACATGCCTAAATTATGACAATGTTTTGACTAACATTCTATAAGAAAGAAGAATAACCGCCAACAATGGTCAAATGGGAGCCAAATTTAAGGTTTATCATTTTCATTGAAATATCACATTATTACACTCCACCACCACCCTTAATTATCATTGTAGGTTACACTTGGAAACGTAATTAGAAACCATTTAGAAAGTAATGCAAAAACTAAGAAATAATTTTATTAGCCTTGAGGAGGAGAGTTATAGGAGTGGAAATCCAAAACAATTAACATAAAATATATTTCTTAAAGAAATTGTTCATGCTAAAAAATGTCCACTATTGCCACTGCATTGGAACATAATTGATTTAACCAAAAATAAACAATTTGTGTCATTCTTATTTATATCTTTTGTATTAAGGGTTGGAAACATGTAGTATATCCATATTAATTAATAAGCATTAATGCATGAATTTAAATATACTTGCATTAACAATTTGCAAGATAAAACATGGAAACAATTGCTAAAACATAAGGAATTGTATGCACTTAGCTGATTACTGAGACTCGGGTAGTTGGTCTAACATTGTGGAGTAACTGAGAGCTGGAAATGATCTGCGATGCTTCATTTAGAATCAAAGTGCAAAATTGAACATGTATGGAATTGTATAGTATGTATGGAAATGTTAGATGGCATGGTCCCTTTCATATGGTTTCATAGAGTGATATGTTGGCATTCTAATTTTTTTTATGTGCTTGTGATTGGTGTGATGATCTTTGCTCTAAAACTCTAGATGTCACACATTTGTGAAACCCTCTATATGATTTGAAATATCTTCAAATCCCAACCACCGGTAGAAAGCTCTATAAAAAGTTAGTTGTTGGGTTGAAGTGTAATGTAGGCTACCTATGTTGGCGATATTTTAAAGAGGCTTCAAATCACATGTAGTTCTCCACCTAATATGTGATATCTATATGGATGTAAATAGTTTGACAACTTGATCGCTTAACAATAAGAAACTATGGCTTGGCGTTAGCTTGACTCTTGAACTTGGTTGAGTGTGCTTGGACCTATGTGGAGGCTACTCCTAGAGTGTGTTGTTGTTTTGAAGGGATTTAGGAGAGCTTGGAGTTCTTTTGGAGCATGACTTGCAATACTTGCTCTTAAAAATGTCAAGTGAGGTAAATAAGCGAGTTAGAATTTCTTATATAGGTTTTCACAGGTTTAGTTTCACATTAAGGTTGACTTATAGGATATGAATAGAACCATATAATATATCAAATTGAAAAAGCAACCGTTAGGTGGCCAAGAGTGAAACCATCTGTTTAGACTCTATCGTTGGATGTTTTGGTCCCGGATGGATAGTCCCATATAGGTAATTTATGGGATTCTAGAAAGTTCGAGAGTTATACATTGGAGGAATATACTAATGTAGACTTATGCAATTAGTTATGTAAGTGAGTGAGCGGTGCAAATAGAGAATCAAATCATGCGAGAGAGACACAAACAGATGAGCTAGGCTTAAAATGTGTTCAAGTCATGATTTAGAGATGAATCCAAAGTTATCGCTATTAACAAGGTAGTTCTTCTTAACCCACTCTACCTATTTCAACTTATACTTCTAATATGTCTTTGAATTCATTCTACTTCTTCCAAGTTATGTTTAAGTTTTTTTCTAGATGGAAGCAAATGAATACTAGAGTAAGACTAGAGTTCAACTCAACTTCAATTTCTAATTAATGCTTAAGGATATATAAAATTCTATAACCTATAATATGTAGTTATTTTTTCAACAACTTGATTCTTATCTACATATTTCAATCTAGAGTTACTATGATTTTTTTAATTATCAAATAATCTTAAAATTATGTCCCCTTTATCATTAAATTAGGCTTTTTCATGCAAGATAATATTAGCTTTGGTCCTTTTTATGTATTCAACTATGTTATAAATCCCTTTAGACTCTTTTTTGTTGTGTAATGGTTTTATTAGCTAAGAGAGCTTATCTTTTGTATGGTGGACCAAGAATGTGTCTCAATGGCTTGCACTCCTAAGTCTTCCATTCTACAAGGGTATTGAGGCAACGAATAAGAGACACACATGAACCGACACATAATGGGTTGATTTAAAGGGGCTACAACAAGCACTAAGGTCACATATCCAGAGGGCAATAATCCCTACACTAGGTCAACCTAGGGTTTCAGGGCCGTAGTTAAGATAGAGGAGAGTACCCTTTTAGGATATTGGTAAATGGGGGAGATATATAGATCAATAGGAGATAAGTCAAACATGCACAATCTATACATCTATAATGAACTGAAATATAACTGAAAGGAAAGCTAAGGAGCTGATCATATAAGAGAAATATGCTAACTAACACTAATGTTCATACAATGCTAAGCTAACATAGAGAAATGGGGAAGGGAAATGAACTAATCTATGTAAAATGACAAAGAGAGTTAGAGAACTTACTTGTAGGGTGGTCGTTGATGCATCTATCTCTCCAGAGAAGCAACACATCAAGAGAGAATTGTTATTGGGTGGATAAGGGGAACACCATTCCTATCCTAGACTCAATATAGATGACCCAATAGTGCAAGAAATCCAACCAAGAAGAGTTTCCAATCCAATCCAAGTCAAGTACAAGATGAACCAAGGGCAAAGCAAGTAAATGTGAAGTTGGCGCAAGAAAGTAGAGCAAATGGCTAGTTCTTATGATTGACTTCCTTCCTTCATAATGTTTGGGTGTGGTGACCATATATATATATGATGCCACACACACACACGACGCCATCGCATGAGATGATGGTGTTGGCGGGGAAAAATCGACAACAACACCATTGCCCAATTTGAAGATGACGTCATCCAAAGATGCTAAATGTCATGTAAAGTGAAAAAGAGGTGTCATGGATCAAGAAAATGGATGAACAAAGTTCCAAGTGGTGAAATACAAGCAAGGTGTCAGATGTGCAACGTGTATGAGACATAAAGGGACAAGGATAACTAATGCAAGGATAACTAAAGCTAGGACCACATAGTAATACTCTCTTTGTGTACTGTCTTTAACCCATAATGAATATGTGAATAGTCATACCCCATTCCCAACATGCCCCTTAAGGCACCCACTCAATAATTGTATGTATTAGTAAACCTTACATGCACAAAGTAAATTGTTAGTAACATGTATGAAAGATGAAAAGCGAAAAATTAGGTGTATTCATATGCCCCAACCATTGATCACCGCATGTCACAATAGCAAAACATGGGGTGCTCAATGGAAAGAAACTTTCCATAACACCGATATCAAAATTAGATATTGAAAGTAAGAAAGGACTAGCTAAAATGAAAAATACCCACCAATGCGTACCTGATAGTGTCACTTGTCCTGCCATGTGCAAGCACATAAAATGTTATAAGAACCCTAAAGAAAAAAATGAAAAGAAACACTAGAGGATCATCGGTAAAATAAGACATAAATCATCTAACCAAAGGCCCATGGGACATATGTCATGCCATAGTGTTGATATATCTTAATGGCATAGATATTTTATGATGATATGGTGTCAAAAATAGGCAAAAATTGAAAGTTGTCGAATGTATACATCTAATAAGTCAAAATGAACAGTTCAAGATTGCGGTCAACATGCAACAAGCGACACATTTTAGAGTTAGAGAGCAAAAATGAAGTCATTAGAAGATTTAGGGTTATCATGACTTAATTTGAATAGAAAATTTAGTTTTATATAGTGATTTGGTTTTTATTTTCTTATTGTTATTTTTGGAATTAAGAGAACTGAGCTCTAGAATTCCAAATTTGAGTGTATTTTGATGACATGACATGAGTACGAGGTGGTGCGAGAGGAGGATGATGGGGCGGTGCATGCGGTAGGAGGAGACCATGGGTAAGTCATTACATTTAATGTTATTGGGTAGATTAGGTGTTATTTGGTCATTTTACATTTTCAAAGTCGTTAGGGCATCATTCTTTTCCAAACTTACATCTCATGAGATGATTCAATGAAAACTATAGAGTAAGATAGCAATGATCCAATAAAATTTGACACTTCTACTCCTCACAAGCGAGGAAAGAGATGGAAGTTAAAGTAACTTTTATTTACAAGTGCCATAGAGTCTTTAGTGGATTCCAAGCTCACACCATTTGACTACAAAGTTTACAAAGAATGTATAAACCACTGACGGTTTCAATGTAGTGGTATAATAATATGAGGTAAGTAGCGGAACTAAACAAATAGCCATTGTTGATGCCCTCCTCCACTATCTCCAAATATTTTCACTAGTACTATAAGATATAGTACATATACTACCACATTCATTACTCAAAGCAATTGAAGACCAAATCAAATTAGAAGAAGACATTATGATAGAAGAATGCAAGGAAGAACTAAAAGAATTGCAAGAAAAAAAAAATCACCAAGGAGAGAAAATAGATACTGATAAGATAGTATATATCCTTAAGAATAAAGCTACGGAGGAAAAACAAGAACAAATAAAGAAACAAAAGAAAATACATGAGAAGAATAAAAAAGAAGCAAGGGAGGAAAAAGAAAAACAACATAAGAATAGGAAAGGAAAAATAAAGAAGAGATGGAGAGAAGAGTGCGGGAAGGAAAGCAATTGAAGCAAAAGGAGCAAGATGAGAGACAAAAAAGAGGAGGAGGAGAAGAAAAGGAGGAGGAAGAAAATAAGAGGATAGAACAACATGAGAAGATGCGAGAAAGAGGAGGAGAGAAAAAAAGAGGAGAAGAAGAAAAAGAGGAGGAAGAAAAGAAGAGGAAAGAGAAAAAGGAGAAGAAGCAAAAAGAGGAGAAAGAGAGACAACAGAAAGAGGAGGAAAAGAGACATAAAAAAGAGGATGAAAAGAAGAAGAAAAAGGATGAGGAAAAGAAGAAGAGAGAGGAGGAAAAGAATAAGAAAGATGAACAAGAAAAGATAATGAAAGAAGGGGAAGATGAGAGGAAGAAAAATAAGAGGATGAGAGATAAAAAAGGAAGAGAAGAAGAAGAATGAAGAGGAGAAGGAGAAAACAGAGAAGGAATAATAACAAGAAGGAAAAAGATACAACAAAATCCACACAAATACTACCTTCATCCACACATATCACAATGCCGAGTACTTGAGATGAGGATACAATATCGATTACCTCATGGATCTGCCCATCTTGGGCCTCTGCAAGATTGTTTAGCACTCATCAAAAAGGCATTAGCACAAAGAAAAGAGGCTTAGAGCTTCCTACTACATTATGAAGTCATAGAGAAAATGAAGGAAAGGTACACTGTACATCTAGATAAACTAACTCCCATGTAAAAACCTACATGTAGCTCAATTTTGGAGGAAAACTCAAGACATGACTTGATGAAGAGATGTGTAGAACTTGAAGAAATGATGGAATGGATGTTTGCATCCATGAAGGTGGCTAAACCTCACCTCACAACAAATATCACCATTCCAATCGAAAAGAGAGTTAAAAAAGCTTTGAATAACATATTAGTTGATAACTCTATGGACAATGAGGCCAAAAAGAAAAATATCCACAGTGAAGCTAATGGCAAAGTATAAGGAACCAATCACACAACACCAAACCACAAAGAATAATTAGAGGCACGTGGAAATAGAAAACACAAATACCTTATTGAAATCATAAATAGATAACACGACCACCTACTATGCATATGTTATGGGTTGGCCAAGAATTACTCAACATGAGAAGAAAGAACTAGATAATATGGAGGTAGAATTAAATAAAGAATCTACAGAATATGATGTTGGAAAAGATGCACATAGGAAAAAAAAAGACAAAAAGCTGGTGAATTTGGCCAATAAATACTCAACGCAAAGAAACAATCACACACAAAGAAGATTGTGGATATGGAGGAATATAACACAATTATGGATAGAGAAATCATGTGGATGCAACAAGAGCTAGCAATGCACGACAATGATATACATAGATTCAACATAAGCAAACACCCGTAGAAGTAAGTCTTCTCATCCAAGAAAATACCAAGTTACAAGTTTGGGTGGAGGAAATTCAAGAACACTTGTTTGTTTGGCACACATTTTAGGGTTAAATCACAATAAAATACACCAAGTATTTTCAAAACACGGCTCCATAGCTTAACAAACGATTATTTTATTCATTTGGAACCCATTGTGTCTTGTAAATCTAGCCGGATGAGTAAAGAAAGGAAAGCTTGAATTGACTCAAAGATGGATTGATTGGTTGTGTTATCAGGACTAATAGGGGGTCGAAGATATGATTGAAAATTACACTTACTTGTGAAGGTGGCATATCGCGAGGGAGGTACATTGTGTGTACAAATTTTGTGAGAGCATCTTTGCAAACTAGGTGCTTTTGAAGTAATTGATACAAGGAGACTTGAGGAACTTTAGGGGCCATGATATGAAAGAAAAGGTAATTTGCGAAATAAGAGCCCTAGAAAGTGACCTAGAGGATAGGACCAAGGATGAAACCCTAGGAAGAACTATGTAGATCAGATGTATGATAGACAATAGATGGAAATATGAACCCTGATGCAACTAGGGTTTGGGGTTAGGGAAATACAAATCCAATAGAATAGGAAAAATAAGGATCCGAGTGGTCGATCATGAGTTGGGGTTCACCAAATAATTTAATCTAATTTGAATTAAATCTAAATTTAGAGTAATTTATTGTACTAAATGATATTCAGATGATTACATACAACAATATAGAAGAAATCATCATTCAACAATGTAAAACCCTAAGCGAATGAGAGAGGGATGATGACTTAGTTGATTTTGTATAACATGGGAGTGATCGGGACTAGGCATTTGTGGGAACAGGTTGGAAATAGTGTCAAAATGGCTCATCAAGGGTTTAGAAACCCGAGAATGTTATAAATCGAAGTGCTTATAGGAGGGAAAGAGTGCCCCAGGTGCCAATGAATGATTTGGGTACTTGTTTCTGCTAAAATGCTCATGTTTTGATCTTCGTCGGAAGACCTTTGTTGTTAGTCACTTATTGTCGCCCTAGATTTCACCATTAGATCATCGATCACACATGTAACCTGTAAAACAAAAGACTACCTGCACATACCCACAAACCACATCAAATATAATAAAAATAATACAAAATGGGGATTCAAACTGACTCAAGCAATCACTTGAAAGAGAGAAATTATGGATGAGCATTGCACTACATCTCAGACTCCATGTAGTTCTTGTGTGTGTGTGTGTTGATGTCCCATGCCCTAGGTTTCCCTCATGCAAGTTGCATGATGATAGCGGGCTAGATTTAGATTGTCTCAAATATACAAAATGTGTGCAATGGAATAGAATAAACTCACCTCCTATGTAATGTATGCAAACCAATGTAGCCCTTGACTCATGTATGAATGTGTTAAATATGTATTGTGTAGTGCTCTAGTTGTGCCTTTGTGTAAGCTTAGGTGGTGATAAGTAATGTTTATGGTGTTTGGTCCTTTATTTGAAATAAGTAACTAAGTATATATATGATTCCCTGTTTGAATTTCATAATTGACAACTGAAAGGTCGAGCCAAAGTATTAAAAGGTGACCAAGAAGTGAAAGGGACCCAAAAGAGTAAGAAGAAGAAAGAGAGGGACATGAGCGCCGAAAACTTATGTCTTAATCGGGTGATAGTGTCCGAGGCCATCAAAAGGTAAATCAGTCAAGTGTTGGAGAACTATAAGATGTGTAAATCCAAAAGGATGCTCAAAACAATAAAGTACAAGAGATAAAGTAACCAAAAGGCCAAAAGGAGTTGTCAACCACTAGTTTTATTGTTTATGAATCATGTATACATTAATATGCTTTAGGACCTAGAAATGTACCCAAGTGCATAGATTTTGTGTCTAGATTATTATGTTGATACAACTAACTCTTTTTCAATTTTTACATTGTTTTCTCAAGCTGTAGATCTAGTATATTTTGAAGAGGCTATAAAAAATTAAGTTTGGGCTCAAGCTATGGATGATGAGATAGATGTCATAGAGAAGAATTAGACATGGGAGTTGGTGGATCTTCCAAAAGGAAAAAATGTGATAGGAATGAAGTGAGTCTACAACACCAAATATAGTGTTAATGGAAAAGTACTGAAATATAAAGCAAGGCTAGTTGCAAGAGGTTTTACGCAATAAAATGGAGTAGAATACAACAAAATTTTACACTAGTAACACGTTTGGACATGGTAAGAATGGTTTTAGCAATTGTAACTCAAAATAAATGGCCTCTTTATCAGATGGATGTAAAATCAACATTATAGAAGAGGAAGTTTATATGAATCATCTAGAAGATTATGAGATTGAAGGTCATGAAGGAAAGGTATATAGGTTGAGAAAACATCTCTATGGTGTCAAGCAAGCACTAGAGTATAGTACAAAAGATTGATTTTTATTTGATTTAGAACGGTTTTAGTAGGAGCATAAAGCAGTTGAGCCTACCTTATACATCAAGATAAATGAACAAGGTAAGATTTTGATTGTCTATTTGTATGTGGATGAATTAATCATTATTGGAAATCTATATACAAATTCATTCAAATCAACAATGAGGAAATAATTTGAGATGATAGATCTAGGCCTCATGCACTACTTTTTAGGCATTGAAGTTCAACAATCAGAAGCTGGAGTTTTTATTTCACAAGAAAAGTATGCTAATGATGTCTTGAATAGATTTACCTTGTTGAATTGTAAGCTAATGCCAACACCGGTTGCAGTAGGTTTGAAGTTAAGCAAAGAGGACAACAGATCATTTGTGGATCCAACATTATTCGAAAGGTTAGATGGAAGTCTCATGCATTTGATGGCCGCAATGTCTAATATTATGTATGGTGTGAGCCTCATCTCAAGGTTCATGGAATCTCTAAAAGATTCACATTAACAAGATGGAAAAAATATTTTGAGTTATGTATGTGGAACTAGGAATCATGGAATTTTGTATTCAACTTTAGAGATTTCAAAATCATAGGTTATACAAATAGTGACAATACCAAGAGTATAGATGACAGGAAAAGCACATCCGGCTATACTTTTCACTTTGGAACAGGAGTAGTTTTGTGGGCATCATAGAAGCATCCCATAGTCACATTATCTTCAGCAGAGGCAAAGTATGTAGCAGCAAAAGGGGCAGCATGTCAAGATGTTTAGATGAGGAGAATACTTGACAAATTTGAGGTAGAATTGGGAGGACTCTACACAGATTTTTGTGAGAACAAATCAACAATAAAATTGTCCCAAAATAATGTTTTTCACAAGAGGAGAAATCATATAGACACGAGGTATCATTTCATCAAGGATTTGGTTAACAATAAAGAAATTTGTCTTGAATTTTGTAGATATAAAGACCAGTTTGCTAATATCTTTACTGAAAGCTTTGTAAAGGAAGTTTTTAGTATTTGAGAAGTTGTTTAGGATTTTGTGATCAAGAATATGTCAAATCCGAAATGCACACTCAACTCTAGAATAATCAAAGTTTGAAGGTCAAAATTAAGGGGAGTGTTAGAAATAGATAATTTTTCCCGCATTGATGCACTATTTTTAGCAAAAACTTAAAATGGTCATAACTTTTTATCTAGGTGTCCATTTGAGTTTGTTTTTTAAACCACTTGTTTCGATGAGACAAACTCACCAATCAAACCACTTTCCCAATTGGAGCCATTTTCGGCACATTTTGGGCCCAAAATCGCCATCTAGGGGCTGAAAATTAGGATTTAAGTTTCAATTGATTTTTTTCCTATTTTAGGGCATTAGTTATTTTTAGTCTCTTGCATGCATAGTAGGTTAGAAAGTTGGAAATTCCTCTAATTTAGGCATGTAGAACATGCGTGGAAATTCTTGTGGCCATGCAAATAAGCATGTGAACTTACTAAGAATAGTAGGTTCTAGTAAACTGCTAAAAATAGTAAATTTTGCCACCTAGAGTAGATTTAATTGAAGTTAGTTAGAGTTTTCTTGGCAACTCGAGTTGGGAGTTGTTTTCTTATTTATGACGCATTGTAATTCATCATTCAATAACAAAGAAGAAGATTTATTTTCTTTGAGTTCAAGATATTTGCAGTGTATTGAGTGTGTTTAAAGTTGGCTACATTACACATGCATTTCTATTATTAGCAAACAACAACTTGCTTTTGCATGCATAATTTTGTTTTAATTAAATAAAATAAATTTCTTTATTCCTATTCTTAGGAAAACATTTAAAAATTAAAGTTCTATTTTTAGATGTGGTTTGCATGCTCTTTTTAGAGTTGTACATCATTATTTTAAGGGGAAAGTTTTGTTATATTAAGAAGTATTAATTGTAATTGGTGTGATCATATATACATATCAAATTGTAATGAGCTAAAGCTCTAATGTAAGAAGAGGAAATAAAAGAATGCACAACAATGTTGGTTGAAGTCTAAAAATTCTATTTTTTAATTTTTTAATTCTTTTTTTATGTATTTGTTGTTCACTGGTTTTATTTGATAATTTCTACAAATTGTCAAAATTTCATTAGTTTTTTTAAATTTTAATTCATGTGTAAGAATAGGCATGTCACTTGTAACTCAAGAATGTTCTAAATTTCAATTTCGACCGAAGAATAGGCATGCCACTTGTAATTCAAGAGTGTTCACCAACACACAACTACAATATTTTGTGAAAAAAACAATACTCGAAACTAACTCGTTTGCACTCCTCTTGATCTTCTTTTCATGAGATTTAATGAACATTTCATATGTTTTACACCTTTGTTCTAATCTGCCCTGCAACACAAATAAATGCATATTCTTGGTCTCATAAGGAAGGAATTTTGTTCCTAGGGAACTTGAAAAATCCACACTCCATTATGCTTTGATGGATGTTCTATATTTTTAGTATGAGTGGGAGTACATTGACGAAGCTTTACTGAGATATTCCATACCGTTCCTAATATGTTTTAATTAACAGCAATACCTTATTATAAATTTATTTATTGTAAAAGATAGGGTTATGTTGATATGGTTGGAAACATGTTCATTGTATTTCGTAAAAGAGTGAGTCACAAGTAAATGAATATCTTCAAGACGTATTGTTTATTAAACTATTGCATTTAATGAAATGTATTGCCCAAAAAATCCCAAATTTTAGGAATGAGGCTAGTTATTAAAATAATCTATAAAAATTAGTATTTGAATATTTTATTTAATGTTTTTAAAATACTTCCTGCATAAGGGTTCAATAAAATTATTTTTTTAGGAAGTGAGGTCAAATTGAAAATTTCAGGTAAATACACACTAATTGAAAATTAATTTGGGCATTTATCGTAGCTTCAAAAATATATTTATATAGTATTTTAAAAGACTATAACATTACATAAAAAAATGTTGGTAAGAAAAGAAAATATTAAGAAAGGACTAAAGCTAATTAAATGTATTGTGATTAAATAAAAATATAATTATAGAAATGGCTCTACATCTAATGTATAATCTCTAGCATGGAAACAAAATATGAAGATGAGCAAGTCTAGTTGTACAAGTGAGTTTTAGGAAAGGATGGAAATAATAACAAGTTTATTCAAGCAAAAACTTTAGAATCTATATAATATTACTTCTCTTAGAGATTTTAGGCATTTGACTTGCAAATTTCATGATGGAGAGAGGTCTCTGTATTACTCCTTGACTTCTTTGCTTTAAAGAAATCTAGAAAGAATTACTTGAACACATTTTCCCTTGTAAAGATTTATGCAAAAATAGAGAAAAGAGTGGGCCTAAAATTGACTCCATAATGAATGTTGGTCAAAAATGGATCCGATATATCCGAAATGAAAAGTAAAGCAACATGCTTTGTTTTGGAGATTTATGGCTAGCCAAAACATTGTTCAGCTTGTGAAATTATGGTCCTTTGTTTCGTACATTGGGTTAATATGAAATGTGGGTGTAGTTGATGAGTAGAGGTATTGAGATTAACAATTTTTTTACAATTGGCATCTTCTATTTATAATCTTTTTTTCACACTATTATGTGGAAATTAGGTTACTTTTATTAGGTAAAGGTTTTAAAGTGAATAGGTAATCACGATATAAAATATATAGTTCATGTTGAAGGATAAACTTAAAAAAAAAAAAAAAAAAACCAGATTTAGATAGTAATACTAAAAAAATCCGGACATTATAAATACGAACATAACAAACTTTATGATAGAGTAACACTTCGATATAAAACTTCCATGGAAGACAAAGATGGATCAAAACTTCCGATTCATTGTGTTAATCCTTATTATTGGTTCAAAGGCTCCCCAATCTCATCATATAAGAAGCTAGGGCCTTGGGCTTCGAGCTTGATTGAGAATTATTTTCTCATAAATGGTCACTCTCCCTCACCGGAAACAAACTACGAATAGATCTCAGTATACAATATATATTTAAAACAATTTTATATAAGAAGTAATTATAAACATACAATGAATGGACAACTAAAAAGCATCCCTGAATCTTTCCACTTGAGAGATGCCACGTTAAGGATAGAATAAGTCACACTTACATAATAAAACTTTTATTCAATTTCTTGCCAAGCATCCCACTTCGCATCAACTAGTTAATTAATCGATATCAATTAACATAAGTTTATTGACTGGTGTGCTTTGGTGTGATTCACCCTCAACCTTGAGGGCTATAGACAACCTTTTCAACCGTAAGAGAGAAATATTTTATTTCAAAATGGTTAGACCAACTTACATAGTTTTTCTACCGCTAAAGAAAATAATATTTTATTTCAAAATTGTTAGAGCAACGTAATTTTCAACAATAAATGAAAATAATAACTAGTAAGCGATGCAAGGTAAGATACCCAATTTCAACTATGTAAGTTAAAAATGATATACCACCAAAGAAATAAACACTATTTTACTTTAAAAATCCATTCTCTAAATTTTAAGCTGTAAAATAATATACAAGACGAATAATAAAACCATTTTCTAAAAATAAAATAGTACAACTTCAGGATAGAGAAAATGTCAATTTAACAATGTAATCCTTCAACCCGCTAGAAGAATCAAAATGACAATTATTGAATGTTAGAAAATAACAGTGTATTCAGATCTCGCATATTGTTTCGGCTTAAGGAGATAATGCCTTTAAAATTTGTGTAACTATATAAAGATCAATATAAGAACAAATGTTAAAAATAGTAGAAGGGCTAATTCCCACTCTAAAAAATTAAGGATAGATTCTAACATTGAGCTTTAGATATGAACCGACCTACTCTTTTGTTTAGCTCCCAGCGTTAGTCCATAAATTTAGAGGAAAAACTCAAACCACCACAGGACATCAAACCACCACAACACACACATGAAACGAACACAAAGAAAGCTCACAAAACACAAATGGAAGCCACGATCATAAGCTATAAAGATAACCCAGAAAAAACATTAAAAATAGATATCTAAACCGTGCTGCAATCGCAACAACCACCCATGTGTCAAAACATTAACCCCGCACATGATTATTTAGAACTTATAAACAACATGTGACATTTTTAAACTGTAGCGACACACCTGTAAACTACTATTTAACACTAAATGTAGTTTACAAACCTCATTCTACAAATATCGCTTGTAATTTGGCTACAAATCACTTTTTAACTTATGCATTTGTTTCAAGATCAATATAAAAGCAAATAACATAAAAACAAAAAGTCATCCCAAAATGGGTTATCCTAATATGATAATTAGGGAAAAATATAAAAATGGATGTCAACAATCAGATTCTAAGCAAATAATAAGAGAAAACATCTATGCACAACTGCATAATTAAACCCTCTAGAGAAGATTAATAAAATATGGGCACCAAATTCTATAGTTGAATAGTGACTAACCATATTCAAATGATAATATGACAAGAAATGTTAAAACCCTAACCCACAAAAATCTTGTACTTATGTGCCTAATTCAAGGCCGGTATACGAAATATGGACAAATGCATCACAAAACACGTTTTTATTGCTTGAAGTTTGCACTGAGAACATCATTCACGAGCAAAAGGCAAAAATGCCATTTACGAGAAGCAGGGGAGGAGGTTTGAACTCCATTTTCGACCACGAGGAAGAAAAAGAGGGGGAGGTAGAGAAGAAAACGAACAACCATTTGAAAGTGCCCCTCTATTACAATATATAAAGGATTGAATCCGAAGAGGTAGATTCAATCCTTGGAGATGAGTCACTTTGACACTTGGCAAAAGCATCCGTTGGCCCCTCCATACTATACAATATTTTGGACTCTTTCGAATTGTTTTGAGCCCAAAGACTTAGAACCTTCATCGTTTCTTCTCCTTTCAAAAGATCTGGTTCTTCGAAAGCTGCTCGGCCTCCTTCCCGACCCCATTATTTCATTTTAGAGCCTACGCGAATCTATTCAATAGATTTAAGACATGGATTCGCTCAACATAGTTGTTTCTTCTCTTTTCTTCTCGCACGGGGTTGTTTAAACTTTTGTAGGCCTCGCCACTCTATTGTTGAGTCCCTTTGTAACCTTGTTTTTCATCCTTGAATGTGAGCTCGTGGGTCTGAGTCGTTTCCTTCATAATTTCCTTATGTGCAGGACTTGTCTTGACCAAATTTTCCGGAGGGGTGAATTTGGGATAACAATTTGGTGACTCACGGGGACATCGCTCGCTAGATGAAGAGACCGGTGACCTAGAAGCATCCATTAGGCATGTAGTTTGCACGATAAACACGAAACTGATATTAACTTTGAAGATTTGATCCCTAAGCCATTACGAGCCTAATCGCATGCCTTTTCTATGTTTTGTCGACCACGAGCCCGTCCAGGATGTTTGCACTCTCAGTTTTCATAAGAAAATCTTGGAAATGGAGTTTCTTAGAGTAGAAAAATGTTTTGACTCTGGGGCTTTCATTTGTCCCTGAAATGGACTGTTTTGAAACGACTTTAGTTGCTCTACATTTGGATTGTTTTTTGGAATTTGCAACTGTTACAGGAAACTATGATTCTTCTGCCATAAATAGTGAAGAGCCTGGCCTTGTGCACCTTTGGAGAAAAATGAACAAAACTTATGTACAAAGACCAAATCATACATGCCTCAAATGAGACATGTAGAGTGTGCATAAGCACTTCTTCTGTTGAAATCAAATCTACTCCTACTCCTAAACTAACCAGAGTGAAAGAATGTTAAACAAATCCCGCTACGAGCCGCAGAGAAATAGCTTCCTTTTCTCAAAAGGGGCAACCTTGCAAATGATTTTACACGAATATGGCTGCCTTGATGAATAAAAACTAACTTTAAGCTTGTCCTCCACCCAAATCATCAAGGTATCTACATTAACCAAAAATAACTCCTCAAGTGACTTGCATTGGACTCCGAAGGTATTGATGATGACCCTTGGTACTTTAATGCTCATCCTCATGCCCGAAGTCGGCATGACTAGTTTTAGTTTCTCCCTTAGATCCAAGTAAGCCAAGTACACTGATTGGGCACGGTCGATCCTTTGGATGTGCCCATTTCTCGAAATTTAACTCCAAAATGGAGTCTTCTTGGATGGATGGTGTGAGAGAGATGATGACATCCTCTACCTGCCTTTTCTCTTCCTCTGCGCAGAGGGTGTGACTTTTGGAAGATGAAAATCTTCCAACTTAAGTTCAAGAGGAATGTTGTAAAGCGTAGGTTGTGTTTGCACGTTCTCTTCCATGGTAGCAAGTTCTTGTGGTTGAAGACATTCTTTTGAGTCTGATAGGAAATCAAACTCTTTATTGTCTGTTGTAGCAAAGTCTCTCCCTTTTGCATGGTGATCTTAAAATCTTCATTATTTTCACCATATGAAGCCTCATCTTCAAATATGAAGCTAGTGAGTTCAAGCTCCTCCAAAAGTCATATTTTTGGAGAGGTTGAATGAGAGATGGGTATGTATTTTCTTGTTCATCCGGATAATGATTCAATGTCTCGAATCTGTCTTGGTCACCTCCATATGCTCCTTTTTAACTAGACTTGGAGTTAGTGTTCTTCTTCCTTCTCTTGTGAAGAACATGGAAGACTCATATCTTCCAACCTTGGTTCCAGAGATACATTGTGAGACATAGGCTGCTACTCTTGAATGCCCTCCTTCATGGCAGTAGACTCATATGCTTGGAAGGTGGATGATGGAGGATAAAATGGTGTTATCTCTTCGGGCTCTTCTCCACCAAAATAATCCTCCAATTCTGAGACGGATAATCTACCTCATTATTATTCTCATTGCATGTGCTCAACCTCCTCCATGGTGTCCTCCTGATCTACAATTACTCACCATGGTTCCCTTCATCCTCAAACATGAAGTTTGAAAGCTCAAACTCTTCTTCAACATCAGAGCTTGAAGGGGATGAAGTGAAAGGAAGAACTAAAGATTCTTCTCTAGCCTGCTCCACACTTGGAATCTCTAAAATTATATGGTCCTCCTCCTCTGCGCAAACGCAGCCTCAACCACCACCTGGTTCTTCATCTCGACCCCCTCTTTTGGCTTGACCATCAAGGGGATCTTTGTAAACCCAAATTTGGCAGCCCAACTCTTCGATTGTTTGTGATTTCTTCTCTGTTGGACTCCTCTATTTTTCTCCTTGACTAGTTTCTTGGCTCTCTTACCAACATGGACTTGGGAAAGCAAGAGGAGTGACAAGTTGGGGTTCAATTAGTTTTGCAATTGTTTGTGGTGGGGAGGTAAGTGGAACTTCTTGTTTTTTTGGAGGGAATGACTGCTTGGGAAAGGAAAGGGGAGAAGAATTGAAATGGGGTGGAAGATCAAGAGATGGAGAAATGAAATCAACACTTGGGGCAACAAGTGAGGGGCTTGACTCTTGCCTCTATTGAAATGATAAAGATTGAGGAAGAGAAAATGAAAGACAGGGAGCTGGTGATTGACTTACCCATTGACAAGGTTGTCTCGCACTTTGCTCATAAGCTCCAATGTCCTCAATCCACTGTGTAAGTTGAGGTAGCACTTCAACCATGAAGTCAAGCTTCTCTTGAGGGTTGTAATGTCTTGGAAAAGGGCCTTCCCATGGACAAGGTTCCCTGCAACCAATCTTAAATGCCTTCATTTGTGCTAGGCCCTTGGATTACACCATGCCAACCTCCATTTTTGAATTTTCTCCAATAAACCAAAGCATTCTCCACATAGTTTCCACCATTGTATGCATCCGCTTGTTTTTGATAAGCTCCATGGCCGAACCGACTTTGACCCTACTCATATGGGTAATCATAATGGTTCTAAATCTCGATCACAATTTGATCGGAGGAGTTGGGAAATACATGGGAGGCAGATCGCATTTGCTTTGCTAGTGTTAATTCCATGAAGGGAATAAAGTTTTGATTGCACAACTTCATGAAATGGAAGAAAATGGGCGATATGGAAAGAAAAGTGAATGAAGATGGGTGGAGATGGATGGAAAAGGTCTACAACTTCAAAGATATGGTTGTTGACCAGATGGAGTCACCAGATGTGCTTGCATGTGCCTCAAAAGACTGACCCTTAACAGGAACACACCAACCTGCTAAGATGAAGTGGTAAGGTGCTTCATACTTGTCCCATCATGCCAAAACTGTTAGTGTGGTTGCACGGTGTCTTATGATTTGTTGTTGATAATGAGACACCTTGGAAATATGGAATATATAACCTCAGTGTCCCACCGAGCATGCCAAAAATGTTAGTGCAAAATCACATCACCCCCAAATGATTTGTTAGATCTACTTTTCTAAGGCAGAATCATTTGGTGTGATCCGCATAACATTAAGTTTTCCCCAAAGTGTGGGACCTTGCAAATGGGAAAACTCTCTAAAGAAGGTTGGTTCCACTTCCTAAAATACCTACCACAAGCTATTCTAGTGCGAAGCAAGCTAGTCTAATCCTAATCTATCCAAGGATACAGGTAGAGAAAGAAAACAAGAAAAATAGAGCCTACACAAAAATGGTGATACACCAAAGAAGGAAAATTGCTGATCATCTAACCAAACTACCATGAAGCAAAGGGAGGTGAGGAATGGAGAGGATGAACAACTGCATTACAGGCCAAAGATTAGATTCTAAAAAAAAATTTCAAACCCAAAAACACGGCTCCTAGATCTACAAACGAACATCAAAACCATGCACAGTGTAACTGTAATGAAGAGAGGCAAGAAGAAACAACCAAAATGAGCAAAGGATGGACAAATGCATCACAAAACACATTTTTTATTGCTTCAGAAGTTTGCACAAAACATCATTCATGAGAAAGAGGTAAAAACACCATTTACAAAGCGGGGAGGAGGTTCGAACTCCATTTTTAACCCCGAGGAAGAAAAAGAGGGAGAGGCAGAGAGGAAAACGAACAACCATTTGAAATTGCTCCTCTATTACAATATATAGGAAGAATAAGAGAAAGAAGAGGGAAGAAAATTGAATCCTACTCCAACCACCCGAGAGATATGCATTGAATCCCATTTTTAAATTTCAACCATCAATATTAATTCCTTCTACAAATTTGCCAACAATATGTCACTTTCCCAAATGGATCGAATCGAATCAGATCTGGTGGTTGAGAAAATCAGATTCTGCGCATTTCTTGGGGACGTTTTCCTATTTTTCACCTACAAGAGCCTACTAGAAATTATATTTTATGCTTCCAAGGCATAGAGGGTGTCGAGAAGTTTCAGAAAGTCCTCTCCCACCCAAATATGATTCTCCGATCAAAATATATAGCTATTTGAATATTAGGTTCGGGGCAATATTTAAAGAGTTTGCCCCATTAGGGTCCACGAGGCGGCCTCGTGCACCTTGGAGATTTTTTTATTGCCTTGCTCTTGAAATAGTGCCTGATCGACATGTGGTAGCCTCCGCGAGCTTCTTGAATTTTCAATGGTTGACTGCACTTCTTCGGACTCTAGGACACGTGGCAGATTGGCGCTCGTTTGAGGTCCTGCCCCAAATTTTTCTCTTGAATTAGTGTCCGCCGACACTTGGCACTCTCCTGGCGTGTCTCAATGTTTTGACTATTCAACTGACCCTATCCATTTCTCGAACTCTAGGACACGTGGCAGTCCACGCTCATTTGAGCCTTCACTTTTGGATTCACCTAGAGATGCGCCAGTCGACGCGTGGCGGCTTCCGCTAGCACTCGAACTTAGTCATTTGGGCCCACTCTCCTTTTGACCCATGTTGACCATTTTCCATGTGGAGGGCTGGCACAAGTTTGAGTCTCCACCTTGGGCTCCCATCTTGGATTTGCGCCGAGCCGACACTTGGCGCCTTCCGCCGAGTCTTCTAGACTTAGTCCCTTTTGAGGCCCGCCTCATCGCCTTTTGACTTACATTGACTCGCCCCACTTTTGACTCCGGGACACGTGGGGGCATGGTACTTGTTTGAATCGCCTCTTGGGATTTAATCCTTGGAGATGCGTCACTTTGACACTTGGGCGTCCGTTGGCCCCTCCATACTTAGTCGATTTTTGGACTCTTTTCGAACTGTTTTGAGCCCAAAGACTTCGAACCTTCACCGTTTCTTCTCCTTTGAGTCTTTGGTTCTTCTGACACTACTCGGCCTCCTTCCCTGACCCTGCCATTTCATTTTAGAGCCTACCCGAGTCTGTTTAATAGATTTAAGACATGATTCACTCGAAAGAGTCGTTTCTTCTCGCACAGTGGTCGCTTAAACTTTGTAGGCCCCGCCACTCTATTCTTGAGTCTCTCTCGCAACCTTGTTTTTCATCCTAGAATGTGAGCTCACGGGTTTGAGTTGTTTCCTTCATAATTTCCTTATGTGCAGGACTTGTCTCCGACCAAATTCTACAGGGGGGGGCGAATTTGGGATAACAGAGTGTTATAGAACTATGCATTCAAAGGGGAAATTACTCCCCATTACCATTAATGTTTTTCTTTTACTAATGTTTTTGTGTTTTTATTTATTTTTACTTAATCAATCATAATAGGGTATATTTCTATTGTTTTTAGATTAGAATTGTTCATTAGATACGTCGAAGGTGAGGGGGATTTTGTGGCCACGAATCCAGGTGATGTTTTAACATTTATGACCATTTACAGTGTTTGTGAGCTTTTAACTATAAATAATTCACAATGTAATGGCTTTTTTGTAAGTTTTTCAATGCCGGATGATAAATGGTGTCACAAAGATTTAGACATGGTCATAGTTTATTGTGATCCTTACACCAATAGGGGTGATACTATAATGGAGGTGATCCTCTCACCAATATAGCATGCCACTAATGGTGACACCCCATCCTCCTTTGTTAGCTCGGGTGACGCTCTCGATGCCACTTTGGAGGTGGTGATGACAAACACCCTTGGTTTTGCAGACCGAGGCACCTTGGAATTACTTATATGAATATACAAACCTTATGTGCTTACCACCTATGCTAGACTACCTCTTCAATGCATTTTGAAACCGCTTCGATGATTCTACAAACCCTCTCATTTTAACTATCGACATAACATTACACCTCCTTTTTGGGCAAGTGTTATTAGATAGACAAGTAGAGGTAAAACGAGAGAGGCGAGACCAAAAATATAAAGATGGATTGTTTGGAGATGTGTTGAGGTCTCCACAAGTATGACCCTCTTCATTATTTGTAAGAGAAAAAGCATAATTTTATCTCTTGAAGCAATTCGTTTGAAAATTAATGCAATGTGTTGAATGCAAATACCATTTTGTGGATAATGAACATTATAAAATCTTTTTTTCTAAAATGTGTAGTATTTTGGCAAAAAAATCCATCTATGGTTGTTTACAATGATATTTTATGCATGGTGGGTGTGATTTATTTTAGGGGCAGCCCTTATATACTCTAAGCTATGAACAAAAAAGTTACATAATACACCTTTGAATACACATAAAATTGGTTTCGTTTTGATGGGCAATTGAGGTTGTCAAAAATCTATTGTTTTATTTTATTTTATTTCAATTCATGCCTAAGGATAGCCTTCTCACTTGTAACTCAAGAGTGTCTACCAACATGCCACTACAACATTTAGTAAAAAAATAAAAATCCATACTAAAAATCAACTCTTTACCCCTCCTCTTGATCTCCTTTTCATGGAATTTTAATGAAAATTTCATATGTTTTATACCTTTTTTGATCTGCTGCAATGCGAGATAAATGCATATTCATGGCCTCTTCACGAATAAATTTTGATCATGAGGAAATTGAAAATCCACATTCCATTATACTTTGATGTATGTCTATATGATGTTCCAAATCTTTATACCTAATGACGAAGTTTTATGGACATATTCCATACCTTTTCTAATTTGTTTTAATTGGTAATGATATCTAACTACATAGGGTTCAATATTTTTGGTAACAATAAAATTATTTTGGAAGGTTTTGTTTTGAAGTAAAAGTGTATGCCATAACATTAAATTGTTTAGTGAGATATATTGTTAAGAAGCGATGTCAAATTGAAAATTTCTAGTAAATATATGCTAAGTTGAATATTAATTTGGGCTTGTATTATATGTTCAAAAATAATTTATATAATATTTTAACATTACATAAGAAAATGTTAGCAACCAAATAAAAGATTGAGAAAGGACTAAAGCTCATTAAATGTATCATCGTAATTAAAAAAACTAATTATAGATATGGCTTAGCAACTTATGTAGAACCCTCTAACATAGAAACAAAAAAGTAAGATGGGCAAGTTTACTCATACAAGTGGGATTTAGGAAAGGATGGAAATAATAAACGAGTTCATCAAAGTTTAAACATTGGAATACCTAAATAATCTTACATGTAATAAAGATTCTAAGCATCGGACTAGTAAATTTCTTGATGGAAATGGGTCCGTGTGTGTTGCTTCTTGACCTCTTTGCTTTAAAGAAACCTAGAAAGATTTAATTCACCTATTCCCTTGTAAAGATTTATGTAAAATAGGAGAAAAGGATGAGCCAAAATCAACTCTAAAATGAATGTTGGTCAAAATTGGATTTGATATATTTCAAAACAAAAGTACAATTCAAGGTTATATGCTCTATTTTATTTATCTCGTAACCAAAACATTGTTTAACCGTGAAATCATAGGCCTTTGTTTTGTGCATTGGAATAAATTGAAATGTGGATATAGTTGATGAGTAGAGGTATTGAGATTTTAAAAAATTACTATTGGCATCCTCTATTATGTAATCCCTTTTCACAATATTATATGGAAATTATGTCGCGTTTTTATTTCATAAACATTCTAAAGTGAATAGGCAATCATATTATAAAATTTGTAGCTCATGTTAAAGGACAAACTTCAACCCTCTCCCCCATCACCGCCCCCAAAAAAAAAAGAAGAAGAAAAAGATCTCTATGACAATGCCCAAAAGTTTAGACATTGGAGTAAGACTATGACAAACCATATGATAGAGTGCCACTTAGATATAAAACTTCAGGCAAAGATAGATCCTAAGTTACTTTTGCGTTGCTCAAATTTTTGCTTTCTTTTACAATTCAAGAAAATTACAAACCAATTAAGAGACTCCCCACATTCAACTTGTATTTCTCTAGAACTAGACAAAGTAACTATCAATTCATAAACAACACATATATGAAAGTTTTGTTTGTCATTTTATGATTAAAAAGTACTCAATTATATTAATGTAGTGTATGTTGAAGTATGATACTTCAAAATATTTAAGAAAAATTGCCCTAAAATCTTAGTGTTATTATGTGGGAAATTTTATGTGTGGGAAATTTTATGTGAAAAGTGGTCATAAAAATTTCATTTATTGTGGGTGGTTTTATTTTTATACAATATTTGGGTGATAGGCCTTTTTAAATCAATGTCTTGTAGATTTGTTGGTCCACCAAAATTATTTATGAGTATATATAATAAATCAATGCAATGATATTTTATATTTGTGAAAAGGGAAATTATACTCTAATAATATTAGAAAGAATTAACTAGAGGAGCTGTGATAATTTATACTAGAACCCACACATGTGTAAATAGATTAAAAAATACAAAGTCATTAGATAAGTTGTAAATTAAATTTTTTTCTTTACTCTTAAATTTTTACATGAAATAAAAACTGTATTTATACTTAAAAATGCCTATCAGCCTTTCACAAGCAACAGTTACTTGAATTCAAAAAGTCGAGATTTGGAGATAGCATTATAAAACCACATTCAAAAGGTTTCAGAGTTGAAAACACGTCACGTGGTGACAAATGGTCCTAAAAAAAGCTGCACTTAGAATACTAAAGCTTTTATAATATTTCATTTACATTGTTGTTCCTATTTTGGAGGGAAACAGGAACCTGTCCTCCTTTCACAGTGCTTCACTTCTATGTAGCTACTACAGACATTAGCCATGACTCATTCAGAATTTCCTCCATCTCATTTAAAAGGATGGTTCCACTTGAACTGCCAATTTTGAAAGGAGTTTTCCGGGCGGAGGCCAAAATGGTCCTGTCTGCTACGACGAAATAAGCTGCTCCACTGGCTGTAAACACACATATCATTCATTCATCAAGTCTTCAACTCAAATTACATGACCATAAAACGGCAAGAAAAGAGTGGTAAAGACAATTATAAGAGTGTATACCGAGAGAGATTATATGTGCCTGCACAGCATAGTTGAGATTTGCTCTTGCCCAAGGAATCGCCCGCACTCCAATCAACTGCAATTGTTTTTAAAAAAAGTGTCATTATTAATATATAAAACAGGGCATATTTGAATGCATGAATGAAGAAGCGAGTGACTGACTGACCATGGGAATTGCAGATGCAATACATGCAATGGCTGCTGCCTTTGCCCCTGCCTTCACTCCATCTGCATTACATCACCAATCACCATTCATTCACTTCACTTCATTCATTCCTTTTGATTACAGAATTCAGTAATGTGGAAGATTAATATATCATTACCATGAGAGCATTGCTTTGCTGTGTATTGAGCAGGAGAAGGAGGAGCAGCAGGCATGAAAGCCATGTTAATGTCCTGCCTCCTCACTGCCCACCACTTCCCTGCATCCATTGCAATACCCATAATCGAAAATGAGGCCGATTCGCTTGATAGTCTACTTTGTTCTAAGAAATTTACCCACAATTTAAACTCGCTCAGGTTGCAGGAATGAAGAAGCATTTGAGGTGTATATAAAGAGAAAGAGTCGAAGATAAACCAGGGTCCGCCGCAGAAAAAACCGCATTGGTAGTGGGTGAATATAATCACTAGTATTGGGGGTTTGGTTGTCGCCTACCAAAATCCCTGTTCCGTAAAAAAGGTTTCTCGATGGATGCGGTCACGTACACACAGGAAACCCCACTCCCATTTTACTTATTTTACATTTTACAAACCCACTCCAGTCGATGGCCTGGGTTTATCTCTTATGCTTTGTGGTTGAGTAACATATATTTATCATTTGTTTTATGGGCTTGGGCAATTCTTCCCGTCTACCATAAGGACCATTCAAAAGTGGATGCGGTTGCAAGATTTGTAGTATTTGTGTTGTTTATGAACACTATTAGTATACAAATCTTAATTACATTTATCTCACAAATATCAATAATTATTTAATTTCAAATTATGTGTCTTAGTTTTGCTACCTATATAGTCTTATTTATTGAAGGGTTTTTTCTTGATTAAAAATTCCATAATATTCTCTATAAATTGTCGGTTGATTGGTGATAAATGACCTTAATGTAACTCCACTCATGAATAGGTCTTGAAAACATTTTCCTATGAGCGAAAAACATACCATGATAGTCAAATGGACATCGAATTTAAGGTTGACCATTTTTATTAACATCTCACACTATTACACTCCACCAAGTCCACCCCATTGTTTATGATTGTAGGTTTTGCCCATCAACGTAATTCTAGTACATATATCTTATTTAAAATTGTCGATTTGTCAATTTTGAGGTGTTTAGCTTAGATTTGTCACATAGTTATGCCCATTGAAAGGTTTCACACCGATTGACAACTCTATCACCTTATCCAAAAATGTCATATTGAATGATGATGAATGGCCTTGACCTAGTTCCACCATTGTGATGGGATCTAATAAAACATTTTGGGAAAAAACATTCTCCAAACTCCATCGTATGTCAAATATATTGTCATTTATCAATTGTTTCTCCAAAAAAGAAAAAAATGTCCTATCAAGATCAAATGGATGTCAAATTCAAGGTGTGTCCAAGGTCCATTGTTTTTAGTGACATCTCACACTATTACATGCCCTTTACACACCCACCTTGGCTATGATTGTAGGTTACACCTATCAACGTAATAAACTTTGTATAATTGTAAACCAACATTTGCTCCACTAATGCCAAATCATCACATATTGGTATTGTATAACTTAATTCGTCAAAAAGAATTATATGAAGTATTAGTACAATTATCATGAATACATTTATCCAAAAATGTGGAGCTAAACAATGTCAAAATGTATTTATCTCATTTGATTCTCTTAGAATTGTCACATAGTTTTACCTATTGAAAGGTCCTATATTAATTAAATGACTATTATCGTCTTGGAAATATCTTGTCAATTGGTGACAAATAGTCTCAAATCTAATTGCACCACCTCATATGGCTAAAAAAGGTTTTAGAGAAAAAATACACACTCCAAACTCTACTTTACATTCCTAAATTGTAACATCCTACCCTTTCGAGTCCCGAAATGACGATTGTATAGGCGACTAATAGATCGTCAGTTGGTTAAAATGAAGTGTTAAGGGATAATTCCGCATTGTTGAAAATAAATCAAGCTTTTTTAAAATAAAGTTAAGTTAACAACCGAGAGTCTTAGCTCGCACCGACATTTTGTCACATATATGTTTTAAAAGTCAATTTTGGAAAGTATATGGAAGACGATAATTATATTTTGTGTTTATTCTCTTGCTTGGACTCCTTGCAAATTAGGTCATTTGTAAGACCACTCAAGCATTACTTGTGGCATGTTATGAATTTGTAACTATCTATATACAAGCGTTGATTTATAAGAATACTTGGCATATGGGCATGGGTCAATACATAAAATTTTAATTAAATGGATGGTGATTAAATTTATTTCCATTAACTTAGAATAAAAATCTACTTGAAAAAGAGTGGTGACATGTATTAGTGTCTTGTTGGGCTTACGTGGCATGTTAGTTGTGTGGCATTGGTGACTTGGGAAAATGACTTGGCAAATGTAATTCGAACCATACTTGTTTAATGTGATGTGTAGTGGGCATGGTTGTGTGGCATGAGGAAATAACATTGAGAGGTTTTGGGTTTTAATGTTGCATTAATGGTTGGTCGGCTCCTCGAGAACGGTTACCTTCCTCGATAATCCAACCATAAACTTGGTCGCATTCACTCTCTTGATCATTTGATCATTTGGTTTGTTTGGTTTGAGCTATTTTTAGGGGTTTCGAAGGAAGTGGAATTTCTCTCCATTGTGCATGTTTTTTCTCACCCTTTGCATGCATGTTTGGGAGATATGTATGTTCGTCGCTTTAGCTACCCAGGTTGGATATGTCTCTTCAAAGTGTATCCAAGAATCACTTTGACGACTTTGCAAACCTTATGTGCCTTACTACCTAGATTAGACATACCTCTTTCATTCATTCTAAAATTACTTCAACGACTCTATACACTCTCATATTTAACTATTGGTATAACATTGCACTTCTTTTGGTACAAGTGATAATTAATTTGAATGCAACATAACAATTATATATTCTAAGTTATTTTCTTCATCTCTCGATTTTACATATTTTGGACATGTCGAAATTTTTCCTTGCTCTATATTTAGATAGTCTACACCCTCATTAATTACTAGATAGACAAGTAGAGATAGAGGGGGAGAGACGGGGCCCAAAAATTCAAAGATGGATTGTTCGAAGATGTATTGAGGTCCCGACATGTATGACCCTCTTCATTTTTTGAAAGGAAAAGCATAATTTCCTCTCTTGAAGAAATTCATTTGAAAATTAATGTTATGTGTTGAATGCAAATACCATTTTGTGGATAATAAGCATTATAAAATCTTGCTATCTAAAATGTGGAGTATTTTGACAAAGAATTCCATAGTGGTTGTTTGTAATGATATTTTGTGCATGGTGGATGTGATTTATTTCAAGTGCAATGTTTATATAATATTAGCAATGAAGAAAACGTTACATATTAAACCTTTAAATTCACTTGTAATTTAAGAGTTTTGAGAATAGTCATGTCACTTGTAACTCAAGAATGTTCTAAATTTCAATTCCTACCTAACAATAGGCATGTCACTTGTAATTTAAGAGTTTCCACCAACACATAACTACAATATTTTGTGAAAAAAAAACCATACTCAAAACTCTACTCTTTTGCCCTCCTTTTGATCTTCTTTTCATGAGATTTTAATGAACATTTAATATTATTTACACCTCTTTTCTAATTTTCCCGCAACTAATGTAGTACCTACCTTCATTAGCATTCATTCACCAAGCTACAAGCACACAAGAGTAATCATGCACCTTAGTTCTTTGTTTTTAGTGACCTTATTCATAAACCTAGAATAACTTGTAATGTAGATTTTGATCTCTGTTAGAGTAGGTACTTACCTTAGCTCATGTTCACCTAGGTACTTTATTTACCTTTATTGTATTTATCTTCACTCACTTATGTGTGTCGATATTTCTTTTTATTTATTTAGATATTAGGGGATATCTAGTTGTTAGGTATAGTTCTTTCCTAAATCTATGGTCTTGACTAGTTCTTTGATGATTTGGTTCTTTCCATGATATATGGCTTGATCTACAACCTTGGACCGGTTCTTAGATTGTTATTCCTTGCCTATATAAGCAAGGCCCATTCTCATTATATTTCATTGAGATCTATAATAATATATGATATTGTTGCTCATTTGTTTGCAAAGGTTTTACGTAAAGTTATTCTGGGGAATTGCTTTCATCTTATTGATCATGGTGTTTGATTAACATATGTGTTCTTGGCTTGGTACGATCTGGTTATTATTCCTTCTATGGTATCCAAGCTGGAGATTGCTATTTACATCCATCCGTAAGTTTTATTTTGCAAATAAATTCTTTAATATTCGAGATTAGCTTGTATTTTTGTTGCGTGCGTTTTTATGCAAAACAGAGGCTTCCATTGGATCCGGAAGGTGGAAAACCCTAAGATTGACTGTAAACTCGACCATTTCTAGAGGCAGTCATTTTTTTGGTTTTTTTGTTGTGCAAAAAACGTGGTGGTTTTGTCTCAGGATTCGTGAGTCATTTGGAAGAAAACCAGAAAATCAATTTCGGGTTTTTCAAGATCGGATCTAGGTTTTTATTTTTACGGGTGTCTTTGCTCTTGGTCGGCGTACAAATAGGCGGTTTCCGAAAATACGTTTCTTTCCGTTTTTGGCAGGGGTCCATGGGCGAATGTGCATGATTTGTTAAAGCTTGTGGTATGGTATGGTCATACGAGGACTTAAAGCTTGTGATTCCTACTAGTAGGTGCTTAACTACACCCCCTTTCATTTTATTTGTGTGGTGAAGGCAAGAGCATTTTATTTTGTTTTAGTGGCAACTAAAATAAATAGTAGAGCATAATATTGAAAAGTTTGTAACTTTTGATTGGTAACTCAATTTTGAGTGTCATTTTTGCAAAAGTGCTTGTTTTTATGCTCTTTCCATTGAAAATATTTATTTTGAGAATCACACTATAATTATAAAGTTTCATATTGTAACATGCACTCATTATAAAGTGCCAAAATTCTGGGGGCTCTTGTTGCATTGTTTGGGGGTCTTGTTGCATTGCTTGGTTCTTGCATTTCTTTTGGTGATTTTTTGAGGATGGCATCTTTATCTACTTCTGCATTAGATCATGTTGAGCCATTAACAACACATAATTACCACACATGGAAACCAAGAATGGAAACAATAATTAAGCGGAAAGGATTATGAGCTTTAACTTCTTGTAACAACTAGTGTTCACTAGAGAATATGAGAAATTTCAGTACCAAAGTGCAAAATTGATGAGTGTATGGATTTGATAGGAATTTATGTAAGTGACGGTCTTTTGTTTCATTTGGAAAAATGTGACTCTCCTTTCAAAATTTGGGAGAAATTGGAGGATTTATTTGGTAAGGTGGATCATATGAGAGCCATGCAACTTGACATTGAGATCACCTCTCTTAATCCTAAAGATTTTCCAACAATTATAGACTATCTTACCAAGTTCAAGCATTTTTGACACAGTTGAAGGGGAGTGAAAAAGATAAGAAAGATGAAGAGTGTGTTTACTTGATTCGATCCAAGTTGAGAGTATTATTCCAAATTTTTGCTTCTGCCTTTTTCTCTAGCATGGATGCCTTAGGTGACACATTCAAAATTCCTAACTTAGAAACATTTTGTAAAAGAATTACTAGGAAGAATCCAAATTGTCTCACCTTGAGTCTTCCACCTCTCAAAAGGCATTAGTTGCATCTAATCCTAAGGGCAACGGAAAACCAAATAGTAAGACTAAATCCACACCTTGTCCATCTCAAAATGCTCCTAAACCTAAAGAAAAAAACTAAAAACCCAAGGAGTCATCTAAATCCAAGAATAAGTCTAGTCGTTCATGCTCTTTTTGTGGAGGTAGTAATCATGAAGAACATAGGTGTTATAAGCGAATGCAAGCCTTAGAGGATGCAGTCAAGAAACACAAAATTTCTATCTCCACACCACCTCCTTCTAATCAGCATGGCAAAGCACAAGTAATGTTGTTGGAAGATCTTAGTCACCAATTGCAGACGGTTAGGTTATAGATTCTTATGCTTCTCAAAGCACATGACTTCTTCCAAGGAGTCTTTTGTTTCTCTAAGTTTTAGTTCTACTTCCAAAATTGACGTTGGAAACTCTTCCTTTCTTTTCGTTGAGAGGAAAGGTGATATACAACTTGATGGTGCCAATATCCAAGATGCACTATATGTTCCTAACATCACTACAAATTTGCTTTTTGTATATCAAATTCATCATTTTGGTCAAGGGAAAAAAGTTGACTTTTACACCACATGGGGCATAAGTAAGAACTTTGTTGGAGCCTTATTTAATTATTGCTTAGGGTATTATTGATCATAGTCCTCGACTATATCACTTTGAGGGTTTTGATGACACTTCTTCTATAAGGACGTGATTGGTTGCTCATGCAGATTCAGAGAGTAAGCTTTGGCATGAAAGATTTGGACATCTTAATTACAGATATTTGAAGGAGTTGAGCACATATGGTATGGTAGATGGTCTTATTAGAGTTTCTAGTCTTGAGGGTGTTTGCTCTTCTTTTGTGCATTAGAGAAATAACACCAAGATCCATTTTCTAAGAATTCGTCAAGAGATTTTCTTCACCACTTGAGCATGTGCGTAGTGCCTTGATGGTTTTTCTATCCCCTCTTTCAATGGAACTAAGTATGCACTTATGTTTATTGATAATTTCTTGAGGTGTACTTGGGTTTATTTTCTCAAGTACAAAAGTGATGTTTTTTCACACTTTAAAGTCTTCAAGGCTTTGGTCGAGAAACAATATTCTAGTTGCATAAAGAACCTTCGTAATGGATAATGGGGGAGTACTTCAGCAATGAATTTTCTGAATTTTTGACAACTCAAGGCATTATTCACCAACATTTTGTTCCTCATACTCCCACAACTGTAATGGCTTAGAAGATGGGAAGAATAGAACTTTGAAGGAAATGGATAACTATATGATGCATTCTAGAGATATACCTCCTATCTATTGGGCATAAGCAATTAATTGTGCTAACTACATTCAAAATCACACACCACACAGAGCACTTGAGCATTTGACTCCAGAGGAAGCTTGGTCCAACACTAAGCCAGATGTCTCATTTTTTCAATTCTTTGGGAGCCATGCTTGGGCCTTTGTGCCAAAGAAGAAAATGAAAGCTTTGGATAAGAAGAGTAAAACCTTGATCTTTGTAGGGTATTGTGAGGACATGAGAGCTTATCATCTTTTAGATCCTGATACACATGTCATTCTTTTTTGAACCCATGTTTAGTTTGATGAGCGCTTCACTCCTCGTGATTCTTCATCTTCTTCCATCCCTCCTTCTTCATCTCATCTTGAGCATAATTTATTTTAGGAGATTGATGAGGAGGTTATAGATGTCGTTGAGGATCCTATTCCCACTGATGTTGTCACTATGCCTAAGTGGGCTCGTACTACAGTTTATGGGGCAACACATTTCATATAGGATCTTCCACCCACTAGGCATCATCACGCACATTCTACAAGTTCCGAACTTTTGTGTCGAAGCGGTTTCGAGGATCCATAGTCTTTTTCAAAGGCTCATGGGATACATGAGTGGGATGATGTGATGGTAACTGAGTATTCTTCTTTGATGAAGAATCATACTTGGGATTTGGTATCTCTTCCTAAAGGAAGAAATATGGTTAGGTGTAAGTGGGTATACCGAACCAAATACGCACTGATGGGTCCATTGACAAGTATAAGGCTCATCTTGTTGCAAAGGGTTTTTCACAAGTTGAAGGTATTGATTACTCTAGAGACTTTTACACCGTTGCCAAGATGGATTTTGTACACCTTGTACTTGCTCTTGTTGCATCACAGGGGTGGCCCGTATACCAGATGGACATGAAGAGTGCCTTCTTACATGGAGATCTACAAGAGGAAATATACATGGAGCAATCGGATGGATTTGTTTAGGATTATTCTCTTGTTTATAGGCTCCGAAGGTCTCTCTACGGTCTCAAACAATCCCCTCGGGCTTGGTATGAGAAGATGGATTCTTTTCTTCTATCTACTAGTTTTGTTCATTACCACTCGATCATATAGTGTATCTCCAGCATGTTGGTGAGGATATTGTGATACTTGTCTTGTATGTTGATGATCTGTTACTTATTGGCAGCTCTTCTTCCCACATTCAGAGTATTCAAAGGGCTCTTTCTACACAGTTTGACATGACAGATCTTGGGCTATTGCATTATTTCCTTGGTTTGCATATTTCTCAGACAGATTTAGGGATTCATTTGAGTCAGCAAAAATTACACCCATGATCTTCTTAGGCGCTTTGATATGGATGATTGCAAGCCAAGTCCATCTCCTTTTCAATCTAGAGTTACTCTTACTTCCACATGTACCACAGTCACTTTGTGATCCTACATTGTATAGGTAGTTGGTTGCGAGTCTCATGTACTTGACTCATACTTGTCCCGATATTTCATTTGCGGTAGGGCTTGTATCTCGGTTTACACATTCTCCTCATAATAGTAGTTGGCCGGTTGCTTACAAGGATTTTACGCTATTTGCATGGCACTTCCCACTTTGTCCTACACACTACACTAGGGGGTTCTACTCGGTTGGTTGGGTATACATATTCAGATTGGGACGGAGTTCTATTGATGATAGGCGTTCCACTTCTGGATATTTTTTTAATCTTGGTTCTTTTCCGATTGCTTGGGCGTGCAAAAAGCAACATGCTATTACACTTTCATCTTCGGAGGCGAGTATAAGGTAGCGATTCTGCTTACAATGAGTCAACAGATTCTTTGGCTTCGCGATTATTGTGAGTTTGGATTCCCCCAGGATTCATCGACCGTACTTTGGTGTGATAACCAAAGTTCAATTCACATTTCTCATAACCCATTTGAGCACCAGCAGACTGCATATTGAGATACACATCAACTTCATTCATCATCACATTCAAGATGGATTTCTTTGCTTGGAGCACCTTCGACTCAAGAGTAGGTTGCAGACATCTTTACAAAGCCTTTTGCATCACCTCGCTACCTTGAGTTGTGTGGAATGCTTGGGGTTTCGGAATTTGTTCTTGGGGGTGTTCATGAGAACATCTTCCTTCTTCTTCTTCTTTCTCTTTCCTTCTAGCAGGATTCTTTCCTTCTTTTGGTTTGATATTTCTTCATGGATATATTGTACATGAGTACCTCATTAGGCCTAGTTTTCGGGACTCATACTATGGACATGCCACTTCTATTTTGGCCCCTATCTTAACTTGAGGGGGTGTTAGAGTAGGTATTTACCTTAGCTCATGTTCACCTAGGTACTTTATTTACCTTTATTGTATTTATCCTCACCCACTTATGTGTGTGGATATTTTCATTTATTTATTTAGATATTAGGGGGATATTATCTAGTTGTTAGGTATAGTTATTTCCTTGATCTATGGTATTGACTAGATCCTTGATGTCTAGTTCTTTCCTAAATCTATGGTCTTGACTAGTTCTTTGATGACTAGTTCTTTCCATGATTTATGGCTTGATCTATGACCTTGACTGGTTCTTAGATTTTTATTCCTTGCCTATATAAGCAAGGCCCATTCTCATTTTATTTCATTGAGTTCCATAATAATATATGATATTTTGCTCATTTGTTTGCAAAGGTTTTATGTAAAGTTATTCTAGGGAATTGATTTCATCTTATTGATCATGGTGTTTGATTAGCATCTGTGTTCTTGGCTTGGTACGATCTGGTTATCGTTCCTTTTACTCTCAAGTACTATTACGCTCAACAATATCGACTCAAGCTCTCATAACATCTAGAAACTCTTATTCACTTGTCAAGATGTTACAACTTCAAGAAATGTAGATAAATCTCACCACATTCAATGTCTCTTCATAAGCCTTCTTTACTTCATCACCAAATTAGTCAATAACCATGACGTTTAGTGATCCTTTATCCCCCAGTAACTTGTTCTACATGTCATATCATTCCATTCTAACACATCAAAAGCAATCAAATAATTAGAAACAGATATTATTTAGATAGGCTCTAAAACAGTCCTTATAAGCCTTCAATGAGGGAATGGGTGCTTCAATGATGCACCTAAGGATATGAAGATTGCCACGACTATCTAACATCTTATATAGTCTCCCTATAATATCTCTAACATGCTACCAAAATCCCTTAACTCAACTCTTCTAAAAACCTCTCCTATTCCTTTCTTAGCAAGTTTGTTTCTTTCCCCTTAAGACAATATCCTTGCCCCAACTGTGTTTGCACATTTCCCAATGCACTTTGGTGAATTTAAATTCATGTGCTCAAAGTTTCAGATGCTAACTCTTTCCCCAATTTTCTAAACCCTTCTTTTTTTGATTTCACCTTAAGCCTTCAACTAGACCTCTTAGATCCTTCTTTCATGCATAGATTCTCAACTAGGAGTTCCCAGACAAGTTATAGACATTTTTGGTCATAAATAAATGTATTTCAACTGTCCTTAAATTTTCATTCTCCAACTCCAAGGTTTGTATGTACTTCCTTCACAAATGTACCTTTCAAACTAGCTTTAAGACTGAGTTTAGGACCATACAACAAACTGTCACTAAAATAAGGATTTTTAACCATAGGTTCACTAAAATAAGGATTTTTAACCATAGGTTCACCAAAATTCTTCCACAATCACCTTCTAGACTCTTTAAAGAATATATCTTGAGAAAATTAGGGCAAAAATCCTTGGTTTAGTTCTTCAAATCACTAACCCTAGCACTTTGGATTGTGAAACCCTCATGAGAAGCCCGAAAGGAATCAAATTGCCATATCTTTCATTCAATGTAGATTCAAATGCCAATTTTTTTTTTTTTTTGAAGGTCTGTCATGAGGAATCTTAATTCTCAACTTTAGCAAAGTAGCTTGAATAGAAGAGTGTAAAGACCTCTACTCATAAAAATGTTGATTGTGACAACATAGTGAAAACAACGTATAAGTTCTTATGGGTAATAATGAGGTGTAAGAATTTTCTTAGATTCAATTTTTTTCTTCACTTTATTTGTATTTTACAAATAATATAGACCCTCCTTATTGTTTCATCCCCTACAAACTCATTTCTTATACAACTCCAATGTAAGGCAACTCACCACAAGAATATACTCAATCTTTGGTTCTTAATATGCATGGTAGTGACACATAGGTCCTTCACCTTTAAAGCATGTTCATACATTCTCACACTATGAAAATAAATCAAACCACATGTACAAACTATTAAGACTCCAAAGAAATCTTACCATGTTCCTTCATAATCGATTCTCGATCTAAATGCACATTATGACATAGCATATAAGATCAATCACAAAATAACAATATGAAATTGCTTCTTTTATGAACTGGTTAATTAGAGACAACTCATAAATGAACTCCAAAAAGTGGCCTAAACCTACAACAAAGAGAGGAGATGAATTTTACTACACTAAAACTCGGAAGATGCTTCATAACCAGAAATTTTGCCTTACCCGGTCGAGCATTCCCTAGAGTGATTCATGCAAACGTGAATTCCTGCAAACCTTATAAGCACTAAAAATCCACTTAGAATAATAACACAACTACTATGAATATAATAAAAAGAAAGATCAAACATCATCTCCTTATTCTTTACAAAATATGTCTTTCTTGACTACTCGATTCATGTACGGTCCTCGTTTCCTTACAACAATGTTCTCCTTATCATTGTACTTCCTCCCCACTCAACTTTTCTTGTCTCATTCAGGGTTATACCTCTTTCCATTGCTATATTACAATCCACCTTACCTATGGTGAGAATACAACACAAAACTAGATTCAATCACAATATAATTTCAAAACAAACACAAAATTACAGTCTTGTTTCAAATAAGCTCTTGAATTATTGAAATCCCTAGTTATACAAGCTTATTGAGCCTTTTGCTTGGCTCCTCCAAATGTACCATCCTTACACTACCTCTCTCCAAACCTCCTCTATATTCCTTTATTTGAATTCTCCTTCTTTAGAGACAAATGAAGTAGTTTTTCCAACCACCCAACTAGGGTTTAGGATGACTTGAGGTCAATTACAACTCAAGTTAAAGGCAAATATGCATCTACATTCCTTATAAGGTCTTAGATGACCTATTACAAGCTTTTTTAATCCTTATACTTAACTTTTAGATCTTTACCACAAGCTTAGAAATTCAAATTTTCAAATATTGAAATTTGGAGGGAAACCCTATATCTTCAAATTTACAAAGAAGAAGAGGTCCATAAGGACTCAAAACACCCAAAGACACCTAAATGACTTCTTATAACCTATGAAAAGTCAAAAACGTTGGTTTATTTGCCATTTCATTGATGTTGAACAAAAATGCATATGATATATCTCAAAATGAAAAGTTGAAATTTAAAGGAACATACTTTGTTTTGGAGATTTACTGGCTAGCCAAAACATTGTTTAGTTGTGAAATTATGGTCCTTTGTTTTGTACATTGGGATAATACAGATTGTGGGTGTAATTGATGAGTAGAGGTATTGAGATCAACACTTTTTTACAATTGGCATCTTCGAGTTGTAATCTCTTTTATAGTATTATGTGGAAATTAGGTTACTTTTATTTGGTAAAGGTTTTAAAGTAAATATGCAAGCATAATATTAAATGTATAGCATCTAATGGGGTTTGGGTGGATTGATTAAGATAGATGGTTGGGTATGGATCCACTCGAGTTCAAACCCCATTGGGCATGATCCCTTCGGGGGGTGGTTACTGCGGTGGTGGTTGGTTGTCGCATCACCGGTGGTTTTGACTGGTTCTCTTCTGCAGCGGTGGCGAGACTGGACTAGCGGCGCTTTGGTGGCTCGGTGAATGGTCTTGGTTATGTTTGCATCGGTGAGTTGGCTTGGTGGCGTTCTTCATAAAGGTGGTGGTATTGGCATCATTGGCGGTGGAGTCTAGTTTCTCTTCTCCTAGCGGTGGTAGTCTTGGCAGCACGGCTAGTGCCGGGATAGCGGTTCAATGGCTCTTCTTAGCTTGGATTTGCATCGTAGGATTTATGTTAACATTGTTATATCCAGTCTGTGGACATTGTTAAGGAGGCGACCCAAGACCCCCTCCCCAGGTTCTAAGCTCGGTCAAAACCATTAAACAATCTAAATATATATATTAAATGTATAGCTCATGTTGAAGGATAAACTTCAACAAAAATAAAAACAAATCTCGATAACAATGCTAAAAAAATCGAGACATTGTAATATGAGCATAACAAATCTTATGATAGAGTAACACTTAAATATAAAACTTCCATGGAAAGCAAAGATAGATCCTTCAATTGCAAAAAATATATAAATTATTAAAAAAAATTCCCGACATTCAACTTATGGCCCTCTAAAACTAGGCAAAGTGACTATCAATTTATAAACAACACATATATGAAGGGTTTGTATGGAAGTCATATGTTTCCTACATAATCTCCTTAGGGAAGTTAGTTTATTTATTTTTTAATGCAATCATTAAATTAAACAAAAGTCACCTCTTAGAAGAATTATTGTATGTATCATTGGTATTTATTAGTCATTTAATTGTGTTTCTTTCCGATTGATGACTTTTAAGGGGTTTTCTTTATCTTATTGGATACGAATTCACGTGTTCCTTCTCTTTTACTTCATCACATAGTAATTCATTTTTCATTGTTTTACGTTCAATTTATTTTTGTGCATACCTCACTACCTCATCTCCATGACACACTAGGATCTAATTGTTATTATTTAACTAGCAATCATACGTGAAGTGTACAATGGGAACGTCGAAGGGGATGGAGTGAAGAATGAAAAAATGAGGAAGCAAAAAGATGGAAAGGATGAGGGGTTATTAAGAAAGGGTTCGATGGAAGGGGAGGACATTGTGTTCCATGTTTGAGACCCAACGGAAATGCATGTATCACACATTTTCCACATGTCAAATTGTAAGACCCTAATAATATCGGTTATCTGTGTTCCTTTTTTCTTGTGAGTGCAATTTATACTTAAAAGAGGCAAAATAAATAGTGGGAAAAAGTTAAACCCAACTGAAATGCTTGTTTCTTGGAGCACTTTATAGGCACCCTTTATGATACAAAGCTCGAGTAAGTGCAGGGAAATAGATGAAGTGTGAAAAATCATTGATAATCGAGTCGACATTATGCACGTGAGTGTAATTTGCACTTAAAGGTGAAAAAATAAGAAATGGAAAATATATATGTTCCATGGTCAAAACCCAATTGAACGATATTTATCATAACAATTCAATAGTCACTTTTTAAAATCTCCATCCCTTTAATCTATGAACATTTGTGGAATGATCGACTAATATTTCATCACGTGTATTCATGCATTAGTGATTGGGATTCTTAAGGTTTTGAGCACGTTCACAAATTTTCTCCACACCTTGAGAGGATGAGATGGCATGCAAGTCAAGCTTTTAATCTTAGAGGTCCTCTCAAGAGAAATATTATCTATAGAGTTAAGAAAGCATGTCACAGACTTAAATCCTCCAAAGGTATTAATGAACTTTATATGACCAAAACAACTTGTCAGCGTTGGATAAAAAGTATACCAACAACAAAGATCAAGGCAGAAGAGGTGAAGGAAATGCAAATGAACACAAATATGACATGTATCATGCTTTTAAGAACTTGTAAAGGCTTCTGAACTGAATTATGGACATGTAACCTTGTAGCATACAGAAAGTGAACTACCTTGCCTATCCATCATGAAGGTCTTATTCTTGGAATGTGTGTTTGGTAGATTGAATAGGTGAAAGAAGGCAATTAAGGGGGACTAGTCTGTAAGGAAATGGAAAGCTCGTTAGTTTAGAGTTTAGATAGGGGTAATAAGAAAGATTGAGTAGGAAGTGTGAATTCAAAGAAGGCCTTGGAGGACAAAATTGTGATGAAGTTGAGTTTATGATTAAAATAAAAGTGTTGAATGTGTCCTTCATAAGAGTTTCCTATATCCATCTCTACAAAGTTAATGCACCCAAATTTTGTTTGTGTGTAAAACGACAACTTCCATCAATGACTTTACACTCCAAAACAGTTGTGGTTGAAAATTGTTCATTTGAATCTTAACTACATCACCAATGGAAATTTATAGCATCACCTTATCCATTTAACAACTATATAGATTTAGAGGAGAAGAAGTTACAAATGACAATCCTACCTGTGTAGCATAATGATAACACCTCCCATATTAGGAGGCTGGGTTTAACTTCTTAAGATCATCCGAGAATGTTCCAACCCTGTTTGTTTCCCGTGGTGTGGATGAATTTTTCAAAAAAACATCTTTCATGGATTGCAATGTTGTAGCTTTGTTTGTGGATGATTTTTGCAAAGAAGCTTTTTCCCTTGGATTTTGAGTATCAAAATTCAATCTCGAATTAAGGTGTAGCTAAATTTTCCAAAGAAACATTTTTCATGGACTTTTGCAGAAAATGATAATTCATTTTGCTTGTCGGTATGTGAGAATCGCTATTACTTTTGCCCTAAATTCAGATTTTTCTCGTAAAAAGACAATATTTTGAGAAAAGAAGAGTACTGCGTTTCCTAAAGAGAGGTCCCCTGTCCTATTAATGAGCTTGAGGGAAAAGTTTTTGCAGTTTCTAGATCGGGCAAACCGGGATTGGTTAAACCGACTTTTTGGCACCAGTGGGAGATGGCAGTCCTGAGTGCCACACTGGCAATGATGGTGGAGTTAAGGAGGTATGTGCTAGTGGACGTGACAAAGAGCAGGTTTTTGTCGTATACTTGGTAAAGACTTATTTTCCAAATCCCCATACCCTCCAAAGACCCTCAATCACAGCTGCAATCCATTTCCCTTGCGTGTGGAAACTTGTTGTCTCTACATCCTCATTAACTTTATTATTATTTAGTAGGTAGCGGCATGGGCAAGCTTGATTCAATGGAGAACGAGCCTCCATTTCAGCCATCACAAAAAGGCAGGATAGGGAGAGAAGCAGAATGTCACGAAGTGGTTGTGGAGGGAAGTAACCAGGAGGATGGCTCCAACATGTTTCCCAACCGCGTGGGGAGAGTGCAGCGTTGGACATGGCCACGAGCACGCCTCGTAGCAAAATCGCCAACGACCTCCGCCGAGTGCAACGTCCAAAGTCGTTAACCTTAGGTCAACGTTAACTTGGGTTAACTTGTATTATTATGCACGAGAAATGACAAATCTTCTTGGATGCATTGTTGGGTTGCATCGATTTCAACGCCTCATGAAAACTTGCAAGGCAATTCCAATAGGAACACCTCAGACGTAATTATATTAATGTAGTGCAAGTACAAGTGTGATACTTCAAAATATTTTCTAAAAATTGCCCCAAAATCTTAGTGTTACGTCTTAAGTTTATTGGATGTATAAAGTGAGCATAAATTTTTGTTTATGTAATATTCAAATGACTTGAATTCAAAAAAAAACCAAGAGTTGAAAACACTTCGCATGGTTAAAAATTGGTCCTAAAGAAAAGTCTGTAGAATAAGCTTTTATAATAATTCATTTACATTCTTGTTCCTATTTTAGCGGAAAAGGAACTTGTCCTCCATTCACCTTTGCTTCACTTCTATGTAGGTACTAGGGCCATTAGCCATGAGTGCAAGTTAGATACATTCGAAATTTCCCCCTCTCATTTAAAAGGACCTATAAAATAGGTAACCATGAATTGAAATCATCCTAATTACATTTAGGGTCTTGAATTGGGCAAGTCTGAACCTTTAAAGAAGATTGGGACAAATTCTTCACATTGAGAGGGAGGTAAAGAATTGTGAGATGGAAAGGGATGATCCTAGGTGGATTGGTGATGGAAAACACGGGTTCAACCAGGTATGTAGGACCTTGTTGAATCTATTGAAATGAAGGACTCCATTGTAGCTAGGGTATGGTAAGAGAGTTTAAGAGGTATGTGTGTCAAACACCCTTATGAATGGTTTGGTAGTATGAAACAATCTTGAAGAGAATATGAGGAGGTTTGAAAATATATAAGTTACCGACTAATGATCACTATTACCTCAAGAGTTTAACTAATGACCTCTAGACCTAATGTCTACCACTAGAGCTTATGGAGCAGAAATTTTACCTAGGATCTGAAACATGGCAAATTTGTCATAATTGGTTGATGGTTATGCAACTCATGCATATGACAAAGAATGTGAAGAGTAAAAAAGGCTATTAAACATCTACTTGACTATTATCAAGTGAATCCCTTCTTGTTTCTTCAAGATACTAGGCATAGGTAAGATTTATATATATGTCAAGCATTTAAGTGGAACAATATTAACTTGTGAATTGATGATTTTGTAATATATGCATTTGGGAGAATGTTAAATTTTCTTAGAGCAGGGGTATAGAACCCGGTAGGATGTCTAATAAGAAACCACATCATCCTCGAATAATTTTATTGAGGGCTATAAGACAACTCACCTGACCTTCGCATACACATAAAGTCTAGAACATGCTTTGAGAAGGGAGGAAGACTCATAGAACGAACAAGTTGAGCCAAGACAATTTGTATGTTAGTTAAGACCAAGGTTGTGTGAACAAGAATAAGGGTAGAGTTAAGAATCTCAAGGAGTAAAGTGTGGAGGTTTGAGCTAATGGACTAGGTGGAATTAGTGAGTCTAGAGTATGATGAATGAGGTTAGGGATAGTGAGCTAAGGCTACACCATTTTGGTATCGAGTAGGTCTCGATTTTATTAACTAATGAGAATATATATGTTGTATAAATGTTGGATTTTGTTTGATTGTGTTAATTATTGGATGAAAAAGTAATGCAAGGTTGTAGGTAGGTGAAGGAGAAGAGAGATTGCAAATAGTTAATAAGGAAGAGGAAGAAAAGTGTGGCTAAGAAAATCCCAAGAAAGAGATACAACTAGGAAATAAAGAGAAGAATAAGCCAAAGAAGGCTGACTTAAATGACACTAGAGCTTGCACGGTGAAAGGTTTTGAGAAAGAGGAAGAAGTAGTCAGAGAGATATCAAGAAGGATCTTGGATAAGAGAGGGAAAGAAGACTATAATCCAAGGTGGAAAAGACTTGGATAAGAAATAGGTAATAGGTTTGGTGCAAGAAATGAAGAGGATGTGAGTGGACGAAGAAAAGAAGAGAAAATAAATGAAAAGAGCAAGGGAAATTGTTGATATAAGGAGACAGATTGATCTCCTTGAGAAAGAGATAACAACCTGTAGGAGAAGTCTTAGTTGGAAAAGTGTATGAAGAGATTGAAAGCACACAAGATAAGATGATGGATACACAAGAAGAGCTAAGATTCATGAGTGAAGCATGTGAAGACTCTTGCAGAGATGAAATAGAGTATGAATATGAGGAATTCATGGAAGATGAGAATAAGTGGTATACTTTGAATATGAGGAAAAACCACAAAGAGAAGTGAAGAAGGATGATGGACAGTCTATTCAAAAGAAATTTTTGATTACTAATACTATGTTATAGTCGATTTTGTAGGTATAAGAGGCAACCTTACCAATGAATATATAATGGATGAAAGATCAAGCAAAGAATCCAGGATAAAAGGAAAACCAAAAATGCATTTGAAATCATTCAAGCATGAAGGTAAGTAAAACTTAAATAGGAAGAAAGAGCAAACGATGAGCATAAAGGATATTGCAAGAGAACATGGATACATAGCACCCAAGTGACTCAAAAAGGCAACACCTAAACAAGCATATGAAGTCCAAAAAGATGCATATGGAGGTAAAGACACTAAAGAACCAGTTATTGTTCCAAGAAGCTGCTGGAAGAAGAAGGTTGAGGTCATTCCAAGTGAGGTAAAGGAAATGAGAAACAAAGGTAAACACATTACATTTGATATACCAGCTGATGACATTATAAGCATAACTAGTGATAGTGATGAATGCATGACTGAATTTTGCAAAGAAAAGATGGGATGGACTAATATGGAAGCATGTGAATGTTCTCATGAAGGCCAAAAGGAGATAATGAAGGAAAATGTAGAATTCTTGGAAGAAGTACAACAATGTCTAAATGTTGGACCAAAGTTTGATGAATGTCAAGAAGATATGGATGAATTCTTATTAGGAAAAGTTAAATGTGATAGAAACTTTGTATGCAACTTAGCCCATGGATGAAGAAGTGGAGGAAGCATGGAAGGGTGATGAAGAACAACCACAAGTGGATGATGATGAAAATGTACAACATGAAGGTTTGAAATCATATTGTGTTGATGAAATTGATGATGTAAAACTAATTCAAGAGATGTTACATTTTGAGCAAGAGGAAATAACTTTGTTTATGAAAGCATGGAGTAACTACAAGCTAAGGTGAATGCATTAGAGTATTCTCTTCATAATGAAGGACTCAATGACTATCCTAAACCAACAAAGATGGAAGAATTGAATGAATGGAAGAAGGAAAATGAGTCTCAAGGAGGAAGAATTGTGAAAGGAGAAGCAAATGAAATAGTTGTGGGGGTAAATTGGAGCGAAAGGCTCATTGATAAGCCTAGGAATGAAGCAAAAGAAGGAAAAAAAGATGTGAAGACCAAATTGGAATTGGTCAATGAAAAAACAAAAGAAGAAGAAGAATAAGAGAAACAACATGAAGAAGCTTCATGGCTTCAAAATTTTGTGTCTAAGGTTGCTTTCAAAGTGTTGTGTATGCATGTATTACAGATGATAGGGAATGAATCTCCAAATTTCATGAGAAATCTCTTGAAAACAAGAGAACAAGAAGACCTTGAAGACCTATATGAAGATGAAGTAGTAATATGGAGCCTAGTGAATGAGAAGCAGACAAGAAGAGGCAAATACAAGAAGAGACAAAGGAGTAAGAAGATGAGATATAGAGAGTATACGAAGAGGATGTAAAAACTATCATGGCCAAGAAGAATATGGGACCCAGTGCAGGTCAAGGAACAAGAAAAAGATGAAGACTCATGAGCAGGAGCTCATGAAAACTTTCAAGATGGATAGCCTGATGCAGGAGCATCATCCTCATGGCTTGGAGATCATAATAAAGTTAGAATAAGCCTTTGAAAGGCATTAAACATATATAAGGAGTTAAAAGTTTTCTATCTCCATTATATTATTTGTCAATTTCAATTTTGAATGTACATGGTAATTGTGAAGGTGAAAACATTGTAACAAGGGTAATATGTTAAGTTCAAATAGGTATGGGAGGTTGAATAGGTGTGTATGAGTTGGCATGAGCTAGATAAGGTCATGAATACCATAAGAATAGATATGTAACGAGTTGTGATGTATTTTTAGATGTAATTGCTATGATTAGAGGCATGGTTGAGCCTTCCTAGCGGTGACTTGGTCAATTTAGAAGCTAGTTGAGCTTCTTAAGGAGCTAGAATAGGCATGCAAAACACAATGAAGGAAATAATTTGAGAAGGAGAGGAATGTAACAACTGAAGGATGAGGAATAATGTATGTATGAAGTATGAAAATAGAGAATTTGCTTTTGTTTAAGTAAAATTACTTGTTTTCAAGTGGATTGTGCATAAAGACGATGTTAGGGTAGTAGCCATAAAACCATCCATGATGTTTATATGTTTGAATTGTCTTGACTATTAAGATGGGAAGCTCCTACATGTTATAGGAAACATTTTCATAATTTTTGCAAGCTTTGGAAATGTGCAAAATGATTTCTAAGCCAAATTGTTCTCTCTTGGCCTCGAATTAGGGCATTTCATATATTTCGAATGTACGTGTGAATCGAGCCAAAAATATCAAGATATATCTATCTATATGTGAATTAGACATCCCCAAAGTTTCATTGTAAATGGTTGGGTACAATAGAAGATATACTTACATGATTATTTCAAGCTTGAAATGAAGAACACAATGTACACAAATGATAGGAAAAAAGACAGAGTTTGGCAATTATTGTTGATTTTCATGACCCTAGTTTGAGTAAGGAGGAAGAATAAGGTCAAATTGATGTGTTTGAAAGGTTTTAGGGATAATTCCATCAATAAAGTGCCTTCATTTTAAGTAAAATTGGGATGCAGGTGGTAACAGTGAGTTAGATCACTCTAAGGGCTCTTTGTGATAGGTGAGTCGGGTAAATTATCCATAAACCTAGTAGATAGAAGCTTGATATCATCCTAACCAAGATGAAAAGGACCTATAAAATAGGTAACCATGTATTTAAATCCTCCTAATTTCATTTAGGGCCTTGAATTGGGCAAGTCTAAACCTTTAAAGAAGCTTGTGACAGAGTCTTCACATTAAGAGGGAGGTAATAATTGAAAGATGGAAAGAGATGATCCTATGTGGATTGGTGATGGAAAACACAAGTTCAGCCAGGTATGTAGGACCTTATGACTCTATTGAAATGAAGGACTCAATTGTAGGTAGGGTATGGTAAGAGAGTTTAAGAGGTATATGTGTCAAACACCCTCATGAATGGTTTGGTAGTATGAAACAATCTTGAAGAGAATATAAGAGGTTTGAACATTTATAAGGTAGTGACTAATGATCATTATTACCTCAAGGTGTTGACTAATGGCCTCTAGACCTAATGTTTACCACTAGAGCTTATGGAGCCAAAAGCGTACCTAGGACTGAAACAAGACATATTTTTCTTGATTGGTTGATGGTTATGCAACTCACGCATGGGACAAAGAATGTGAAGAGTAAGAAAGGCCATTAGACATCTACTTGACTATTATCAAGTTAATCCCCTCTTGTTTCTTCAAGATATTAGGCACAAGCAAGATTTATATATATGTCAAGCATTTAAGTGGAACAATATTAACTTGTGAATTGATGATTTTGTAATATATGCGTTTGGGAGAATGTTAAATTTTCTTAGAGAGGGGTATAGAACCTGGTAGGATGTCTAATAAGAAACCACATCATCCTCGAATAATTTTATTGAGGGCTATAAGACAACTCACTGACCTTGCATACCCATAAAGTCTAGAACATGCATTAAGAAGGGAAGAAGACTCATAGAATGAACAAGTTGAGCCAAGATAAGTTGTATCTCAGTTAAGACCAAGGTTGTGTGAACAAGAATAAGGGTAAAGAGTTAAGAATCTCAAGGAGTCAAGTGTGGAGGTTTGAGCTAATGGACTAGGTGGAGTGAGTGTGTCTAGAGTATGATGAATGAGGTGAGGGATAGCTGAGCTAAGGCGCACGAGGAAGGTGAAACATGAGAAAGAAATAAACAAAGAAAAATCCATGATTGTTTAGACAACATTTCATGCACAAAATGAAGAAAATCAGTGGTACATTGATAGTGGCTTCTCAAGCCATATGACTGGAGACAAAATTAAGTTTCTTACTTTGAAAAAGGTAAATGGAGGTACTATAAAATTTGGAGACAATGCCACTACAATAATTTTAGGTAAAGGCACCATTAGCTTAAATAATGGTAAATCAAAAATTGAAAATGTCTTGTATGTTTAAGGACTAAAGCATAATATTTTGAGTGAGATTCAAATGAGTGATAGGGGATATACAATAACATTTTATGTTGTAGGATGTGAAATCAAAAAGGCATGTACCGGGAAGGTTGTTGCTAATGCATGCGAGAACAATAAATAATCTCTACATTATTACGAGATTAAAGGAGAAAAGTGTTGCATGGGGAAAATTGATGAGAGATTGTTATAACACAGAAGAATGAGTCATATGAATTTTGATAATATAGTGAAGATTAGTTCCAACCAAGATATTAGAGATGTCAAAGATTACTAAACCAACAAATACCACTTGCAAACAATGTCAGTTTGGAAAGTAGACAAGAGCCTCATTCAAGACAAAGGAGTACTCAACCACAAGGTTGTTGGAACTTGTGCATATTGATCTCTGTGGGCCTATAAGAACTCAAAGCATGCAAGGTGAGAGGTATTTTATGTTATTTATTGATGATTATTCTAGAATGACATGGGTTACTTTCTTAAGAGAAAAGTCTAAAGCATTTGAAAAATTTAAGGCATTCAAAGCTCTGGTTGAGAATGAAATGGATTTGAAAATCAAGTGTTTAAGATCATGTTGAGGAGGATAATTCAATTCAAATGAATTCATAGAGTATTGTGAATGTCATGGAATAAAAAGACATTATTCAACTGCAAGAACTCCACAACAAAATGGAGTTGTAGAAAGGAAAAATAGAACAGTGCAAGAGATGGCTAGAACCATGCTAGATGAATCTAGAGTATACGAAAAATTATAGAGAGAATAATTCATCACAACATTCTATATTTGAATAGAGGACAAGTCCAAGTAAATAACAACAAAAAACCCTATGAACTATGGAAGGAAGACTAATAATTTTCAAACATTTCAAAGTTTTTAGAAGTAAATGCTATGTCAAGAAAGATGACGAAGAATTGGGTTGGTTTGAATCGAGATTTGATGAGGGTATTTTTCTTGGTTATTCCCAAATGAGAAAGGACTATAAATGTCATAATCTAAGAACATTAAAAATTGTTGAAAGCGTAAATGTGAAGGTAGATGATATCAAGTATAAAAATAATACGATACAAGAAATTGATTATTCTAAAGAAGCCAACAACAAAGATGAAAATGAAGATGAAGATGAAAAGGAAGAAGTTGAGATAAAGGAAACAAAGACACAATCCAAATCAAGTACAAAAAATCATTTAGAAAATCATATTATAGAAGATAAAAATATTTGAGTACAAACCAAAATAAGACTGGAAAATGCGAGATAATCATGCAAATATGTCCTTAATGTCCAAAGTTGAGCATAAAATATTTCTTTGAAGCAAGATAAGACAAGAAGCTGGATTGGAGCAATGGAAGAAGAACTTAACCAGATATAAAAATAATGATACTTGGGAGATTGTTCAAATACCTAAGGACAAAATGTGATTGGAACCAAGTGGGTATTCAGAAACAAGTTGAATGAAGATGGGAAAGTAGTAAGAAATAAAGTAAGGTTAGTATGCAAAGGTTATGCACAAGTTGAAGGTATTTATTTTGAAGAAAATTTTTCTCTGTTGCACATTTAGAAGCCATTAGGATGTTTTTGGAATTTTCTTGTTATAAGAACTTTAAAGTCTATCAAATGGATGTTAAATATGCTTTTCTGAATGGGAATTTGGAAGAAGAATTCTACATTGAATAACTAGAAGGATTCATATTATCAGATGATAAGGACTATGTATGCAAGCTAAAGAAATCTCTATAGATTGAAACAAACCCCCAAAGCCTGGTATTCAAGACTAGACAATCTGCAACAACAAGGGTTCAAGAAAGAAAATGCTAGCGATGAATCTGTACATCAAAACAAAAGGTGAGAATTAGTTGATTGTTGTTGTTTATGTTTATCTATCATTTTTGGAGGATGTAAGGATAAGATGTATAAAGAATTTGTTGAGGAGATGCTAAAAGAATTTGAATTGTCCATGTTTGGTGAGTTATCGTTTTTCTTGGATTACAAATTTCTCAATCTGACAAAGGTATATTCATTTCACAAACCAAGTATATTAAGGAAATGTTGAAGAAGTTTAAAATGGAAGATTGCAATCTAGTAAGTACACCCATGATCACATATTGTAAGTTGAGCAAGGATGATGAATCTCTTGAAGAAAATAAGACTCTTTATAGATCAATGATTGGAAGTTTGTTATATGTAATTGCATCAAGACTGGATGAAATGCAAGCAAAGAGGCATGGTAGCACGTTTTCAAGTAGCATTAAAAGAAACTCTTGTGTAAGATGTCAAAATAATACATAAATATATAAAAGGTCTTGTGGATTATGGATTGTGGTATAAAAAAGGTGAAGTTTTTTTCTTGCCATTATATACAAATGTAGGCTGGGTTAGTTGTATAGTGGTAGAAAAGTACAGTGGAGGTGCTTTCTTTTTGGGAAAAAGCTTAGTATCTTGGTTGTGCAAGAAATAAGCTTATGTTTCTCTACTTACAAATGAGGCGAGAATATATTGCTATCTGTATCATGTTGCACACAAGTTCTTTGGATGAAACAAACATTGAAGGATGTCAAGGTAGAATTTGATTCTCCAATTTCTATACTCTGTGACAATACTAGTGCAATAAATATCTCAAAGAATCTAGTTATGCATTCTAGAACAAAGCATATTCCCATTAAGTATCATTTTATGAGAGAGTACTTGTTGTATATCAACGAGTTAAGCTAGAATACATTGCCACAAAAGAATAGATTGCTAACATTTTTACAAAATTTCTTCCTTAAGAAAATTTTGAATATCTTAGATAAAATTTGGGAGTAGTATCCTTTTTAGCAGGTCATTAAAAAGAAGCATATTATTAGGGAAAGTATGGAGAAATTTTATCCTTTTCCATTGATGTCAAAGGGAGAGAATTGAAAGACATGAGAAGTCATACATCAAGGGGGAGAAATAGGAGAATTATAGTTAGGGGAGAAATTGATCAAGATGGAAGATTTTGCAAGATGGTGATGAAGATGGTTGGTTTCCATCAATGACAAAGGGGGAGATTGTTGGAAATATTATCATTGATGTCAAAGGAATACGATAAATATCTCTTAAGTTATAAATATTGTCATTGATGCTTACAAATGTGTGCCTCTTATGAAAAAGATGATTTAGTTTGAATTTTGCATGCGCGCTAGAGAAAATGTTTTTGTAGTGTTATGCGGGTTATGAAGTGTTCCACATGTGTTTCTTATGCTTCATGTGTTGTGAAGTGTTTAGCTAGTTTTGTAGTGTTCTGTGGGTGTTTGAAGTGCTTCACAGGTTGTGAAGTGTTCTGCGGGTGTTTGTAGTGCTTCACGGGTTGCAATAGTGCCTCGCATGATGAAGTACGGATCGAAGTATGTTGGTTTGTTCGAAACAATGTCACAAAATGAAGAAAAAGCTGAAAAACTCAACAACTCGATTCGATACAAATGAGGATAACCACACATCAAAGATAAATGTACAAAATGTACATAATTTTTCTGTGATGGTCATGTAATGCCGTGGGACCAAGAGAAAATAGGGGATGTTCACGGGAGTCTTAAAAATTCAAATATTCAAAATTCAAAGTATACTAAAGTTGATTCATGATGAATATTAAAAAGGATGTTGAATTATGAAAAGTTATGAATATTTATGAAATGAACATGGTATATAAGTGGATTCAATTGTGAATTCATGATTGAGCATTAATGATATTATGATGTTATTTTGAAAAGAAAAGGAAGAGAGTGAAAAAGATGAGCGGTCAATGAAGTCGGATCAAAAGGATTAAAGAAGAAAGAGGAAAGAAAACTCAAGCATATTATAATGTCAAGTTGTTGAAGAAGATTGAAGAGTGAGAAGTGCAAAATACGCGTATATAAAATAACAGGAAGTAGTGAAGAGTTATCTATATGCCATCATTAGGTTAAAGAAATAACTACAGTGGGTGGATCTTTTGATTGTTGAGTTGATGCTCAACATTGGGGATTGGTATCTCCAGTGAGTTGGTGCTCACAAATCTTGTTGAGTTAGGGATATGCCTTAGGGATTGGTGTCTCTAGTGAGTTGGTGTTACGATTTGGGGATTTGTGTCTCCGTAGGTTGGTGCTTACAAAAATTTTGCAATTCAATTTATTATTGTGGATAGATTTGGATAAGTAGCTCCAAGTAGTATTTTCTCTGTGGTTTATCTCTCAAAAGGGTTTCCACATAGATTGTGTTGTGCAATTGTTGTATTTTGTATAATTACTGCGATTGTGAATGTTAAAATTTTAAATAAATAAAAGTTTTCATATCTTTGATTCACCCCCTCTCAAGTATAAGTGTGTTTTTGATAAAATCTTAGAGTTACCCGCTAGTTTATCATATGAGTAAAATGTGTTTAAAAAAATTATAGATGGTTTTATTTTATGTAACATATAATCACTTGAAATCAAGATTCAAAATTTCTAGCTAACATTTTTAACTACTACACCCATAATATTGCATTAACAAATTTCAAAATTCAAACACATGCCATATGCCAATATGGTCAAAAATTAGTCCTAAAGAAGAAGAGTATAATAGCTTTATGATATTTCATTTGCATCATTCCTCCTTTTTAAAGGAAAATATGAACCCTTTTTTCCATATTGGATCAACACCATCTTTGTAATATCCACTTCTATATACTATAACCATTATCCATGAGTGCATAAGATATATACATGATTTTTCTTATAATTTATGTGTTTATTGACTATTGTTCCATTTTAGGTTCTTGTGAGTTCACGCTCCTTGCATTGTTTGACTATTGACATGTTTCTCTCATGTTTTATGTGACTTATAAAAAATTATTGCTTCTTACGACTTTGATTTCCTCTCTTGACTCTTTTTATTCCTTGTTATATCCCCTTCTCTTTCCGTTGGTTTTCTAAAATTTTATACAATTTTTCATAAGGGACTTGCATGGTTATGTTTGTTAGAACTGTACTCATATGATTTTTATCTTTGTACTATGGGCCATTTCTGTTCATAATTTGGACATGTCAAGATTTTACCCTTATTTGTCACATTTCTCATGTTGCTGTTAGAATATGTGCTTATAGGGTCATAATCTGAATTTAACAAGTTTATAAATACATAGATGCATTGGTGAATTCAGAGACACAAGATGATTACAGTGAATTATATCAAAGCTATTAGAAGAGAGAATATATTCAATTTTTAAAACATCCTTGTGCTAAGAGAAGATGTGAAGAATTTGGATGAAAACATCCAAATTTTACTACTTGTTGCATTTATTAAAATAAGAAGAGTTGAAACAATTCATACACTTATTATCCTATTGAATTACATTGAGTATTGATTTTAAAACTTTTTTCAAAGGGATTCTTGTTGGCATAAAAACCGAGCGTGATTGTGGGTCTTATAAGTTTGTATATCCTAGTTAGAGCTAACATCACCAAGAAGGGTATCTCTATAGTCTAAACTAAGTATTTATCCTTTATTAAACATGAATAAACATAATACTTGACACATGAATGGTACAAAAACTAATGTCACATATATATTGATCTCAATTACATAAAATTTAAAAATATATGTTTGAATTGATTATCTTTATATCTCTCACTTCTTAAATTGACACTTGTCATTCATTTATGTGATGTATTGATTCTTTTTATCCATTTTCATGATTATATAGATTCTTCTCATCCATTTTCATGATATTTTCTTCCTCCACATTTTACATAATTAAATAGACATTAAAAGTCAAAGGTTATAATTTTCACTCACTATGACTCTTGGTAACCATTGATTAATACTTATTTACATTCTTGACTACTAATTAGTGGATATTTACATATATACTATGGTTTTTATGCATTTTCCTCGTGTAAACAATTATATATTCTTCAATATTATCATTTTGATATTTTTGACTTCTATGGTATACTATAATGCTCATATAAATCCCATCAACATCATAAATCAACTTCATAATATGAAGAACCACGACATTTTAGCATCCTCGAGACAATCAAGCAGGTGAAGAACACTATTAACATTTTTCTTGTCTCCAAAATAAGTTCGATGAATAAATCACCATTTCATATTTCCCACTGCAATTCTTCCTTCTCATTCACAATAAAGTACTCAAAGTACAAGGCTCCTATAATATCTTGAAAGTATCTTAATACTTCTCTCTTTTCACTTTCTTCTCTCAATTTTTTGTATCTTATTTCCAAGTCTTATCCTATTTGTATCTTTCCAAATGGTGTGTCTTGTGGCACGGGGGGCGATGACTATTCCAAGGGTTCATTTTCATTTGGTGTCTTAGTTGGTTGGGGTATGTATCTTTTTGTGGCATCTCTTCACAACTATCTTCCTCCGCAAACTATTTCCAACCCTTGATATTTCTTAACATATATCCTTCTTCTCATTCTATTTCTATGAAGCCTTCTCCACTTCTCCTTTCTTATTAAGTATTACTTTTTCTATTTCCTTTATATTATTTTCCTCTTCTTCTATTATCCAATCTTCCTTCTTATCTAATATTCCTTTAGATTCCTCTAATCCTTATCCTAAATTATCCTTATGTTCTTGGTTCATAATTATGTTATTTTCTCTATTATTTAGATCCCTTTCTTCTCCATTCTATGTGATTATAAGCCTAGCCTCGGATCGGTAATTTTTCCATTCTTCCACTCCTAGATTCTTATAGTATTGGGTTCCATTCTCGTCCACTATTCCTTTTAACTCCCAACCAACCTATCTCGTTCGAGAAAGTGATTGTTGTAATTTATTATTTAGCGAACATTTTCTCATGGTAATTTCCATTTGTGGAGTAATCATCGATTGTTGGTATCCACTTAGTGCAAGAATTATTTTGCAATATTCTACGACCTCCTCCATTTTTGGGAAACCATTAACTAGTCTTCACTTGAATTGGTTGTACTGTATTTCTCTAACCATTAATTCTTTGTTAATTCTATTTTTCCTTCCTTTCATTTAATTTCATATCCCCCTTCTCTTTTCAACCTTTGTATTTCCATTTTTCCTCTAATTTCCTTCTTTATGTGGCTTTACATCTATTACAAATCTCTATAATTATCTTAACTAGCTATGTAATCTTTTTTCTTTGATTTTCCCATTTTTCATGTCCTAGTATTTCTTCTACCCCAACCATCACCCTACAACAATTCTAATAGTTACATCTCTTGGATCACCCTCTTATCTCTCGTCATCACACTACAACAAACTTGGCCTTTTGCTACAATTTTTCAACAATAATTTTGTGGTTACATAGTATTCCAAAAATTAAAATTGTGGCATTGGAATTATAGGTAATCCACATTTTGACATATTATTGTAGTTTTTCCACAATTCATTATACCATGGATAGTCCACAATTTATAAAATTTATAGATAATCTCCATTTTTAAATTGTACATTTTCCACATTTCATAATGTTTGTAACATTTCTACAATTCTTGTATTTGTTAGTATTCCACAATGGTCACAAAAATGTAGTTTTTCTATATATTTCATCTTTGTAGAGATTCCACAATTAACACTTTTCTAACTCTCATCAATGTTATATTGTGGCAATTTCAACAATTTATTTCTACAATTGTCCTTACCACATAGAAATTGTAGGTGGAAGCTACAATTTGATTTCCACAATAATTAATTGTGGAATTATCTTTTTTAAAATTGTAGAAATGTCACTATTAACAACCAATTTGACATTTATTTAGATAATTCTTTATGTGGATTGTCAACATTTGGAGCACACCATTATATTTTTATTATTAAACGTGAATATGTTTTGAGAAAAAAAAATCATAGGTTCATTATCCACAAATCCATAATGGATCTGCAAACAAATATCTTGGTTGATTTAAGAAATAAAATCAAAGTTCCGAGCTTCTTCCCACTAGACATTTTGATGGGCCACACATTTGATCTAGAAGAAAGTAATTTTAATGCATGATATGCCTGTGAAAATCCTATCAGAAACTAATCTATTTACTAAAAAGACCTGCATTGTAGACCTGCATTTTTCATAAATATATTCTAGTTTAAATTTTTTATTAAAAATAACAAAAAAACACTAGGAAAAAAAGTTAAATGCTTTCCCATGCAAATACCATGGTTACCTAATTTGTAAGTTATATAAGCTATACTCCCCCACGAGATTCCAAGATTTCTTTGAAGTCACGATGAAGAGAGTTGTGGAGAAAATAGACCATAACTGAATCAAATAATTACCTGTAATAACTGAATATCTTCATCAAAATTTACAAAAACAAATGAACAATTAAATCTGCATTTTTGAAATTGGTCCGGTTCACCACAATAATCCCCAATTTGTATTGTCCTCCATGTAACCAAGCATTACCATTAGAGAAAAAAATATTATCCTTTACGAATTTACAATAAAAATATTTATACACCGATAAGAAAACCTCATGTCTATTTACAATAAAAATATTTATACACCGATAACAAAACCTGATGTCTATTTTAAATTTTCTCACTAAAAGTTTATCTGAGAAAGATCTTCCACAAATATTCATAAACATTGACTCAATAAAACTCTGAAATGAATAATCATTTATTAATGCACAATGAAATGAATCCTAAATTAAAGAGCATTATATGGATGACATTGCAGAACTGTTAAAATGGCGTTCTGGGACTGATATTTTTGGCATCATGCATTAAATTTTCTCAAATAAATTGTTGATCAATCTATGCAATAGAAAATACAACATATATAGACTTATGCGAACTAATTTTCCTTGAAAAAATATTTTTAAGATATATTTGAAGCACAAACCAATATTTTTAGAATTAGTTGTATGAAAATTTCAATAAAAATTTTGCACTGATGAATAGCTGCATCCATCTGCACATAACTTCAATGGTACAAATCTGTTCTTATCAAATTTATACATGCATAAGGAAATAATGAAATGAAATTAAAAAATGACCGGATCAATGACACGTGGAAGCACCTTCTCAAAAAATGAATAGTAATTAATGAAATTTAAAAAATCCTACCAGCAAGCTTATCTCTCTCATTTCAATGACATGTGGAAGCATTTTCATCCTTTAAAAAAGGAAGGATCTTAACTTTCATCTTTAGAATCCTATTTAATATTTGACCCCTAAAAAATGGCGGCATTTTTATTTTTTATGAAACTGAATAACATAAATCCCGGTAACTTTTGTTGAAGGTTTCTAGCATAAATCATGGTAAGATCAATGCTAAGTGAGGTATTGACATTATAATTGCGCTTCATTTTATAAGTGTAGGTTTTAAAGTTAATAACTTATTAAATATATATTAGATAATTATAGATGTTTAGATCAATAAAATATATAATTTAATATAATTATAAGTATATAATAGGTAATTTGAAACTTTGTTTTTAAATATTTTAATTAATTTGTACAATATATATTTGTATGGAGTAAAAATTTATTTTTAGAAACTAAAATATATATATATATAATTGAATAGGTATTTCTATATCTCAGTAATTTTATATCATAATTTTTTAATTATAAATTGTTGATATGTAATGTTATCTAAAAAATAATACAATACAATAAAAGTGATTTGATTGATTGATTTATTTAATGTGTATTTTCAATGGCAACCATTCATAAATGTGGATTTCTCTAGATAATTATAACTCTAAATATTTTGTACAATATTTATACAAACTAAAAATGATATAGTCAAATTATTCTAGTTGATAGGTCATAAATATTTATAACTCTAAATATTTTGTAGAATATTTACACAAACTAAAAATGATATAATCAAATTATTGTAGTTGATATGTCATAAATATTTAAAATTGATTTAAATGGATGAAATTTTGTACATTAATTGTGATAAAATGAGCTTGTTTGTTGTAATAATATTATTTTATGCTATTTAATGCGAGTCATTTGATAAAATTTTATTTTTCTTTGTATTATATAATATTTATACACTATTTTTATTATTTATTAATCATGTTTAACAATGTAAGAAAATTAAAATTTATGAAATAAAAAATTTATGGTAGTGTTCTTAAAATTTAGAGAAAGTTAAAAGTTTAAGAAATGTGATATTTCCATAATATTACATATTTTTAATAATTTATTTACAAATTATAATATGTGTAATTAAATATGGTAAGTAATTTTTGTGCACAATTTAGTGTGGTGTTTCTACACTTTAGCAATGATTTATTAATTTTCCTAATATATACTACAAATAACATATATGTTGAGAGTTGAATTTTCATAAATTGTAAATCTAATTTTCTTAATGTTTTTTGAACTATGTAAAAACTAATAGTTTTTAAATGATGTGGCATTTCCACATTATTAAATAATGAATTTTAATATTATTTTTTTATATTAGTTTTATTAAAATATTCTATAAGTGTAAATGTTCAGGGTAATTTTATGATAAATTCAAATTATTTTCTAAAAATTGTGGATTTTCTACTACAAAGAGTTGGATATGTGAATTATCTACAAATTATTTAGGTTATTTGTAAATTTTGGAAACTCCACAATAATTTAAAATAAATAAACTAGTGTTTTATAGCAATGCCACAAAAATTCTACAATTCTCCCAAATTGTGGAAATTTTGTGGAATATTTAATGGTAAAAAGGCTTGTTTGTTGTAGTGTCATGCGATGCCTAACCCCTTTAAAAGAGGGAAAGACAAATTTTCATGTTAATCTTTTCCCACAAAACATATACATGTTTTCTTCTTCTTAACATTATCTCCTTTTTCCCCTACCTTCTTCTAGATATTATTTAGTGAAACACGGACTCAGACACCAAATGTTGGCATAAAACCCAACATAATTATGGGTCGCATATGTTCATATATCCCAGCTACAACTAACACCACTAAGATGGGTGACTCTCTAGTTTAAACTAAGTATTTATCCTTTATTAAACATAATACTCGAAACATGAACAGTGTGCAAAACACTAATGTCACACATATGTTGATCTCAATTACATAGAATTCATAAATACATGTTCAAATTGATTATCTTTATATCTCTCACTTCTTATAGTGAATCTTCTCATTAATTTTTGTGATATTCTCTCCCCCATTTTACATAATTATTTAGCCTTTAAAAGGTAAAGATTATGTATTTTAACTCATAACGACTCTTGGTAACCATTGGTTAATATTTATTTACATTCTTAACTACTAATTAGTGAATATTTATATATATATATATATATATATATATATATATATATATATATATATATATATCATGATGTTTATGCATTTTCCTTGCGTAAATTATTATATATTCTTCATTATTATCATTTTGATGTCTTTCTAACATCCATGGTATACTATAATGCTCATATAAATCCCACCAACATCATAAAGAAACTTCATAATATGAAGAACCCTGTCAATAGTTATGATTGAGACATTATCCCAAATCTACACCACATTTTTAATGGTTTTGCATGGTGTTAAAAGGATTAAGGTTACAAGAAAGGACAATTATTTTCCAATCATGCAACACAAACTATGGAAAAATGAGTAATGTTTTGAGACCCTAGGAGTGATTAATTAATTTTTTATGTTGATATAGTAGTTAGATAAGGTTTCCATAACCATAGTTCTACGGTTATGGATGCATCATTTTACTTTAATGGTTCTATAGACACCCAAAGTTGGTCATTTAGCAATTGATAATTTATTTTTGGATTATATTTGTTATACATGACTCGTGAACACAAACATAGCTCAAACAAAATATCCTACTCTATTTTAAGGCTTACAATCCCTCATTTTGCTACTCAAACACCTACAAAAATACCTTTGCTAGTCAAAATCAACTCTAATCTCATGTGTAAATATTTTTATACCATCACCATACTGTTTGCCCTGCTTGGACATATTTATTTAGTAGAACGAAATAGACAATTTGATTCTATCCCGCAGTTGATCTTGTATAGATCTTAGGGCTCCTCCTCTTGGTTCTCTCTTGTTGTAAGCTTCCCGAACCCCCTAAATCCCCTAAAACACACACTAGATAATATGTGGGAAACATAGGTATTCTCTAATACCAAATGATAAAATTACTAAAGTACACATGAATTTTTAATAATTTACACAACACAAATCTAAAAATTCCAATTCAAGAAAACAAGTTACAATATTATAGATATCGGAAAAATGGATTGTAATTGCATACAACGACTAAATGAATCTATAACAAGATTCAAAAATACTCAAAATATAGTGAAATGAATTAAAAGTTCACAAACCATATATTTAATCTTAGCGAGGATGACACAACATCCTTACACAAGTACAAAATGCTATTAATAACACATAATCAACACAATAAACATGTGTGTTTCATTAAGACACACGGTGAATTAAAGTGTAGAATAAAAATAAATTATTGATTCTATTAGAAAGGAATAAACTATGAGGAGAAACTTTCTCCTACATCCAATATATTGACAATCAAGATAATTTTTCCCTGGCTACCTAATTTGGTTGGGAACTTCATCAAATAGATGTCAAATCCACCTTTCTAGATGGAGACACGAATGAGGAAGTTTACATAACTCTACCATAAGTTTTTATCACACCTAACCAAGAGGAAAAGGTGTGTAGGATTGTAAATTCAATGTATGGACTCAAGCAGACCCCTTTAGCATGGTACAACAAAATAGATGAACGCCTAGTTCAAAATGGTTTTCAAATAAATCACCGTGATCCCAATCTTTACCTCAAAAACAAGGGGAAAGGTGATCATCATTATCTATGTCAAAGATTGAGTGATCACTAGTAGCTCAACACAAGTGATTGGGAAAAAAAGATAAATAAAACATAAATGTTTGACATGGCAGATCTCGAGCTACTTCACTATTGTCTTGGACTAAAAGTATGTCGAGTAGAATCATATTTTTTTCCAAATGAAATACAACAAGACATTGCTCAAGAAATTTTAGAAGGACTACAAGCCTCTTCTTACACCCATAAAGGAAAAGCCTCGGTTGTCTCAAATAAATCCATCATAATGGGTAGATGCAACCCTCTATCAATAGTTGATCGAGAGTCTTGTCTACTTAACCTACACTAGGTTAGACATAAATTATTTATTGAACTACCTATCCGATTCATGCGCAAGAACTTAAAAACCAATCACTGGAAAGCAATACAAAGAATTCCAAGATACACCAAAAGAACCATGGACTTTTTCCTAAAGTAAAAGAACAATCATTTTTTCCGATAGGATTCTTGATTCAAATCATGCACGTAGCATCGATGATATGAGATCTACTTATAGATTTGTATACTCAATAGGATCTAGACAAATATCATGAGGGGTCAAGAAGTAAAGTGTTGTTTCACACTCTTCAATTGAAATAAAATATCACATTGTAGGAGGAGCTATCTACAAAGTGATATGGCTACATCACATGCTTGAGGAATTAGGAGTACCACATAAACAACTAATCACCCCGTATGTTGATAGTGATGGTGTTCAAAATCCAATGCTTCATGAACGAACAAAGCACATTGAGGTACATGCACATTTTATACACAAACATGATCTACAACACAACATCCAACACCAATTTTTTTCGACGGAAGAAAAATGTGCACTGTCTTCACTAAGCTTCTTGCTCAAAGCAATTTTTGAGGCTTTAAGAGAATCTTTCTCTTATTCACTTGAGATAATGTTGAATTAAGGGGGAATGTTAGGTTTAGTTTTAGTATGTTAATTCATCATTATAAATATTATAATGTAAGTAGTTAATACTACTTACTTAAGTCAATAGTTTATTAGAACATAACTATCATATGGTTTAGGGTCTAGTGTTGTTATGATTTTAGTACCTATGTTGGTTGTGACGATATCTATTAATATTGCAACAATGATGTTTGTTTTTTAATGAATTAAGATAACCAATCTTTTATCTTGCATTTAGATTACGAGTTTATCATCCTTAGGTCCCATCCTCTCCACTTTGAGTAGATCAAAGAGTTTTTATGGGACTTGAATCCATAAAAACATGTTGTGGGCATTGAAAAGAAGCAATCAACCCTCTTCCTCTTTCTTACAAAGCTTTTTATACGAAGATATGTTATTATTTTTTGTATGAATTATCGCTCGAGCATTTTGAGATTTTATCTAAGCGAAAAGGCCCGACTATTTCTTACCACCTCCACTAATAAATTTTTAGTCACCTATGCACTAAGATTTCATTTTTCATTGCGACGAAGTTCCACATTGTAGATCATTTTTACAAAGCATGCACCCATGATTGCTTGGCACATATATTATTTTTCCCTTCAAGTTTCTCAAGCCCAATGCAAGAATGAGGGTTAACATGAGATTTCTTAGAGACCAACATCTTTTCCTTCAACTTTGTGGCATACTCACTTTGAATATATCCCCAATAAGATTGTACTCATTTAATTTCGTATTCCGGGCTTATCGTGGGGTCTTTGAAATTTTCCGCACATTGTCATTATTTTTCTCGTGTCATGTTGAGTTACCATTGCTATCCTAAACTAGGATTCTATATAAGGGTGGTAATCTAGATATTATTTTCCATAATAAATTTGCATTTATATGTTATTAGGGAGATGACCTAATATTTGGGTTGGGTCTTCGGAGGATACTTGAGGGGGAATCCCAAAACTTGAGAAACATTAAACTAAAAGTAGGTGACAAATACATACTATTATACAATTTGTACCCAACAACGGTGTAAAGTAATTAATCACAAGGTGACATATCATATACCTAACTTTTAGATACCGAATGCACAAGTCTAGGTCTAACACTTATTTAGTGCATATCAAAATTGTTATTTTAAACAATTTAAAAGGTGACTTTCCTCCGAATAAACACATAAAATAAAATATATTAAATACATACTAACTCAACTATATGAGAAATTTTAAGTGCTGATATGGCACCATTTAATTGTTATATAGGTGCCAAGTTAAGTTTGACAACTATTGGTTCCTCTTCCCTAAAAAAGTATTATTTTGTTATAAGAAAATATTACAACCTGATATTTAGTCAAGATTAGGTCAAAAAGATTAAGTGGTCTATACTTCTATTTTTTAATTTTAAATTAGATGAGGTTTTTGTAATATGCATGCTCTGACTTTAGACATTGATGAGGATGTCTTTAAATTTTTACATTCTTTCACTCTGTTGGGATGGATGCAAAGAGAATAGAATAAATGGGTTTCGATTTGGTACAACATACTACAGGAAAGTATAATTTCATAGTTTTTTTATTATGTTTTTTTCCATGGCTGCTGCTGCACACAGAATTGAGCACCTTAATTTTCTTTCTTTGTTTGCAATTATGCAATTATGGTTAAGATGGATGGCCGTGGATCCCCTAGAGAACTTTGGATACAAGTTTTGAATTTGTTTCTTCTCCGAGGTACATTGGATATCCTCTTGTTTACAATGTCAAATTAGGGAGCTAGCCTTGAAGTAGGGTACTTGTAGGATGCAATTCAAATGCCAAATATATTTAATTTGAAGGCAATCTAGCAACTATGTATTCTCAGATATTTTCTTCATCTCCTGGTTCAACACATTTTGGACATTTCCTCGATAGTCTACACCTCATTGACTACTAGATAGACAAGTAGTGGTAAAAGGAGAGATAAGGGGCCCAAAAATTCAAAGATGGAATGTTTGGAGATGTGTTGAGGTACCAACAGGTAGGTATGACCATTTTCATTATTTGTAAGAGAAAAAGCATAATTTCCATTAGGTTTTATTTTTATGCAATTCAAAAAGTCAGAAATTTGGGGAGAGCATTATAAATCCACATTCAAAAGATTTTAGAGTTGAAAGCACGTCACATGGTGACAAATTGGTCCTAAACAAAAGCTGTACTTAGAATAACCTTTCATAAGTAATATTTCATTTACAGTGTTCTTCCTATTTTGGAGGGAAACATGAACTTGCCCTCCTTTCACAGTCCTTCACTTCTATGTAGGTACTAGAGCAATTAGCAATGAGTGCAAGTTAGATACATTCAGAATTTCCCCCTCTCATTTAAAAGGATGGTTCCACTTGAGCCGCCAATTTTTGAAAGGAGTTTTTCCGGGCAGAGGCCAAAATGGTCCTGTCTGCTACAACGAAATAAGCTGCTCCACTGGCTGTAAACACACATATCATTCATTCATCGAGTCTTCAACTCAAATTACATGACCATAAAACGGCAAGAAAAGAGTGGTAAAGATAATTAGAAGAGTGAGTACCGAGAGAGATTATATGTGCCTGCGCAGCATAGTTGAGATTTGCTCTCGCCCAAGGAATCGCCCGCACTCCAATCAACTGCAATTGTTAAAAAAGAAATGCAATTATTTAATATATAAAGCAGGGTATATTTGAAGGCATGAGTGAAGAAGCATTTGAGGTGACTGACCATGGGAATTGCAGATGCAATACATGCAATCGCTGCTGCCTTTGCCCCTGCCTTCACTCCATCTGCACATACAATCATAATATTATATCATTAACATTCATTCATTCCATATGATTACAGATTTCAGTAATATGGAAGATTAATATATCATTACCATGAGAGCATTGCTTTGCTGTGTATTGAGCAGGAGAAGGAGAAGGAGCAGGCATGAAAGCCATGTTCATGTCCTGCCTCCTCACCGCCCACCACTTTCCTGCATCCATTGCAATACCCATGACTGAAAATGAAGCCGATTTGCTTGATATTCTTTTCTGTTTTACGAAATTTGCCCACAATATAAAGTCGCTCAGGTTGCAGGAATGAAGAAGCGTTGAGGTGTATATATAAAGAAAGAGTCGAAGATGGGATTGGGGATAAACCAGGGTCCGCCGCAGAAATAATCGTATTGAAAATGGGTATGGTGACACGTGACACGTGAAACCCACTCCTGTTTTTAACTTGATAAATCGATCGCCTGTACCTACCTCGAGCAGTTTTGTATTGCGGCCCCCAGTTTCATTTTAGTACGGAGATATTCACTGTAAAGCTTGGTTTCGGGTGACATATTTATCATTTAATTTATTTTACGGGCTGACAATTCTCTCCCTGTACCCATATCGATATTCTAAGTTCGGAAGCATGCTCATTTTTGTTCCAAGTGAGTCGGAGGGATCAAATTTGAAGGGCTGGTATGTTTTTTTTTTTGGTGGAGGGCAAATATTAGACCTCCTTCGATGATGAAAAACAGTATCAATATTTTACATTTCAAATGACAACAATAAATCAAGATTAACACCTTAAATAAAAAGGAAAAATTCAATAATCTAAAAAAATGACCTCTCAATTATAATGGTGTAAAATTAAGTTGCATTTAAACTAGTAAAATAATCAAATTATGATGTAAGGAAAGCTCAAATTTGCAATATTATAATTTCTTAAAAACCTAGCAATTGCATGTGTACAATGCAATGTGAACGCCGAACAATATATGTTATTTGATTTAGAGGGATAGTTATTACTTTTGTAGTTGATGTTGATAAGGGGTGTGATTGATTTTGTAAGTGTAGGAATATAGATAAAGCATTACATTTAAAGGTTCTATCTGTACATTTCAAATTTGATACAAATTCGTAGATATACATTTGCAAATCTTATATCATTAGTGGCAACCTTTTGCGGAGTATTTTATTTGAACTAAACATGAATACATGAAGACAGGTGGGGTGTTCTATTGGAGTGGATGGTGGATTGCAAGGTGGAAAGCAGTTAGAGGGAGAGGAAGAACTGGTTGTACATGTACAAGGAACCGAAGCAAGGTTGTTATGTGAGAGTGTTGCAGATTTCAGAAAATGGAAAGTAGAGTGTTGCAAAATTTCAGGATTTGCTAGAGAAATTGTTATGAAACATGAAAACATTTCCATTATTTCAAACATAACCTATATTCTTATGGTGCTTGTTGGTGTTTGACAAAATGCCTCGGTGAATTGTGTTTCATGGACTGTAATAATTCATAGCTTGTTCATAAGCATTTTTATGCAATCAACTGGTGTAAAGAGAGAAGCCTTTCCTAATATGATCCTAGCTGGTGCCAAATTTGAAGCCTTGCAAAAAGAACTAAATTCATGTTTTTGCATGTCAACATGACAAAGAATTTAAAGAGAGCACAAACCTAGTAAGCATATTATTCTTTTCATTTATCCTCGAAATTATAGCTCCAATTAAGTTTATCTTGGTTTGAACTACACACGATGCTCTCCATCCAATGTAGCAAAAATTATATCCACACGAGCTTGCTTGATTTCATTTGATCCAACTATTTTTCTTGGGGAACCTTATACAACTAGTGTTGGCAGTAGCATATGAGTGTAATACTACAAACTTCGGAAGTGGATTGATTTAGTTTTGATGAAACCATTCCTCTTGGGAAAGTGGAAAAGGAACAAAATGTCCAAAAGCCCCTTCAAAAAGAAATTCAGGCACATTTTTATATGCTTTTTGATTGGATTGAACTAATAGGAAAAAAATATGGGTTGCTTATTGAAAAATTGATCATTGTTTACTTGAAAATTGGCTCATCCATTGAGAAAAGCAAACCCTAGGATAGAGAAGACTTGCGGGGATGCAATTTTTCCCGACACAACACTGTCCCAATCTCATTCCAGTCAAAAAGTGTTTTGTGAAATCACCTCACCAAATCTCACAAATAAATTCCATCAAAAGTGCTTCTTGTGCTCCATGTAACATCTATCTGATTACCATCTGCATATTCATCCAAATACCTCCTGTAATTATTACTAGGGGTTAGTTGGTTCATTCAAAAAATTGTAAGTATCATCCTGTCTCTTTTCAGTGTGCAAGATTTCCCTGCAATTGTCAAATGAAATGATTGATATTGTTAGTAGGATATCGAGTCATAACAATTTGATTATCAAGTTAATTATTCACTAATAGTTAACTTGTTACTCTTCTCCTAGACACATTGAGACAATGTACTCTTTTGGTTCATTATTATCATTACCATAAGTGAATCTAGTGTTACTTTGATGATCCTGGTCCAGTGTTAGGGGTGTAACCACTAGGTGGTTATTGTCAAGTAAGTTGATATGCACAAAAGGGTGGGTGGACAGTTGAGAGTTTGATATTGGTCCTAAGTTAATGGTACATTCCTACACAGATCAGGGGTGTTGGGAGTTCCTCCACGGAAACCATTACTAGGTCGGATATTTTGTTGAAATGGTGAAAAGAGAGCAATCGAGATTTATCTTGATGAAGAGTGTAACAATATGCATCAAAGATATTGATTTAAAATGATTCAAAGCTAGAAATTTGGGAAGACTTGGTGGATAGATTCCAAAATAAACTTTGCAGCTGGAAAGGAAATAGATGATTATGAAAATAGATCCCCACTAATTCTATATTACAAATCTGGCATTTTAATATATATTTTGGGGTATTATAAAATATATAGTTTAACTTACTTAGATCATCTACCAAAATTTTAAATCTAGATCTAAAGCATTAAAAACCTCACGTCAAAATCACAATATCTTATTTCTCAATTGGGCGGTCCATGATATATGGAAACAAGAAAGTACAATTAGAGATTTTAAGATTTTAGTCCATTATAAATAGAAAAATGCTTCTAGAAAATTGATTATAATCATAGTTTTGCAATGATGTTGACATACTGAGACTACCAAGGTCACCTTTTGTCTCGCTTCTCTTATCTCGCATATAATACATTTGTGTCGGGAATCAAATTTCGAGTGTAAACAAAACCATCATTTTTTTCTTCAACAATCTCTCGGTCGTCAAGCAGTAGTACCAAAGAAGTTAATCATCGAGTACTAACAACAACCTTCATGCACTTAATTTTGTCTCTTTTTGTATTGGAATCACATATTTGGACAAGACATGAGGTAGTTTAAAGTAAGCCAATCTTTCAATGTAGAAATTGTAACACCCAAACTAACTTCTAATCACATGAAGATCCAAAAATCCGAAACAATCTTGTCGGCCAGTAAGGATCCTATATAAAACAAGAGCATCAATAAACCAACCCTCTATACAACATGGCTTCCTTATAATCTGCTAACACCTTAATATTTATGGAGGTATAAATAATGTATACTTGGTAGTTGTTAAAAAGAAGAGACACCCAAAAAATCAAAATCAATATATAGACGTGCATTTCTTAAAGTTCGAAGAACTAGAAAAAAGAAACTTTGGAGTGGAAAGGAAATAACTTATTGTGAAAACAAATCCCCACTAATTCTATATCAAAAATATGGCATTTTAATATATATTTCAGGGTATTATAAAATATATATAGTTTAACTTAGATCATCTACACAAATTTTAACAAAAGATGGATATTAAACCCCTATAATTCTAGATCTAAAGCATTAGAATATGAAGAGACACCCAAACAAATCTAAATCGGTATATAGACGTGCATTCCTTAAATTTTGAACAACCGGAAAAAATAAATTACATACATAAGAATTTATAATATTGAATATACCTTCGAAGATTCCCACAGAGAATCACCTAATGAGGTCACTGATGAAGATGCATCAGACAAGATCACATCGATACAAGTTCTGTTTTGAATAAAGAAAGCCAAAATACATTTAAAAAGGATCCAAAAAAAATGTCCAATGGTTGAACCACAAATACATACCATAGAAGAAAAACACGTACAAAACACCATTCAAGGTAGCACTTAAAAAACAAGAGGCTTCCTACAACATTTTTGAGCAGTTTGGAATCAGGTGTCAAACACTAACCAATGATTAATAGGATGGCTTAATTAAAAGTACCACATCTAATGGTGACCAGAGGACAGGAACTACTAGTTGGGTAGGGAAAGATACGTATTTGGATAATAGGTTTAATGACAAGATGAATCACCACATCCTTGTAGATGGTAAAAGCTCCATGGTCTCATACCTGCATATGGGGCACAGGGGAGAGATACACCCTAGATCACACCTCTAAAGCCCACACCTTAACCAGATCACAAACATTCCAGATCCCCATATTCAAAAGGTAACATTTGTGGTTTTCACAAAGTAATAAACCTTGAAGGGTCCATCAATAACATCAACAAACCACATTCTTGCAACTGATTAAAGTTCTAAAGTCTCCACTCTACATATTGTGCAGAGGGAATAGGTTCACCCTAGAACCATTTGTACAACAACATGTTCATTTTCTTGTACAACATAATGGGCTATCTTGGACATTTTGAAAAGAGCCTCTAAATACAACATATTACAGAGATATCCCAAATCCTCGTTCCCAAAAGGAAACATTTGGGACTTTCACATCTATAGCATCACCAGAACAACAATTTAGTAAAACATAGTTCAAGTAAGCCCATGAAAACTTGTAGTGAAATTGCTTTAAATTCTCATATCTGGCCTTGATATTGATACCGTTAATGTACACAAATCATCGAAGCCTGGTGGAATAATGATTTTCATTGTAATAGGTTAACAATCAACTGGAATCACTAGTCCAACAGGATCACAAGAAACATAAGCACATAAAAATCCATATAAATCACTACAAAATTTGTTAAAATCACTACAAACATGAAGGCCACACCTACAACAAATGACATGTAGGATAATGAGTGAGGGTGTTTCACCACACTCAAGTTTAAACATCTCGCAAAATCTCGTATTGTTTTTTTGTAACTATTCTAAATTTACATTGTCCCGGATCTAAAGCTTATTTGGCTTACAAACAAAAATTAAAAGATTGAAGATATAAAGAAATTTATATCATTCCCGGATACATAGTTAGTTCAATTGGGATACACGAAGAAAATAATTCCATTCATAAATGGTCAAAACTAGGACTCAAGACATCACATTTTATCAAACAAATCTTGTTCTCATGTATGCCAAGTCCTGGGAGTTTGGAGGATGCACGTCATTTGTTAAAAAAATTCTAACCCAAATGTGTTCTTGTGGACTGCTATTATAACAACCCATACCAAACAAGGATAGTATGCAGAGGCCCTTACATTGTTTAATGAAATGCATGCCACAGGCATCAAGGCGAGCCCTTTCATTTTGGTAAGTGTTTTCAAGGCATGTGCATGCCTAAGAGCTCTGCGGTAGGGAAAGGAGATTCATTGCTATATGATTACAAGTGGATATGAATCAAATGCCTTTATATCTTGTGCTCTCGTGGACATGTATGCCAAGTGTCGAAGAATTGAGTTTGCTAGCCAAATGTTCAACAAAATGCCCCAAAGAAGTGTAGTGCAGTAATTACAGGTTATGCAGAAAATGGGTATGTTGAGGAAGCCTTGAAGCTTTTTTACTATATGCAATTAGAAGAAATTATACCCGCAACTATCATTATTGTTCTTCGTGTATGTGTCGAGTTTAGAGGAGTTGTAACAATGAAGAGAGGTCCATAGCTATGTTATTAAAGTTGGATATGATTTGGACGTTGTTGTGCATACTTTTCTTGTTAACATGTATATTAAATGCAAAAACCTAGAGGATGCAGGTAACTTGTTCAACCAATTGCCTGAAAGAAATCTAGTTACATGGAATGCAATGATTGCAGGATTTTCTCAAAATGAAATACCCGAGGAGGCTTAGATACTATTCTCACAAATGCAATTAGAAGGAATCGAACCAGATGTCATCAATGGAATGCTTTGAGAGAGTGGGTGTGGCAATGAGGCCTTGAAGGTTTTCCATTAGATGCGAGGCATTAGCGTAAAGCCAAATGTGATTACATGGAATTCTATAATTCATAGGGCATGCCCAAAATGAGCTCAGTGAAAAGGCCTTGAAATCATTACGCCAAATGATACTTTCAGGTGTAAAACCAAATTCAGTCACCATTGCAATCCCTTATCCTTTGTAATCCTGATGAACAAATAAATAAATAAATTAGGAAAAGGGGCAAACCAACTTAATGTTTCAGGGCATCCTACAAATCTCACATGTCGGCTTCCGATTACAATTACCACAATGCAAAAAAAACTTAGAAAATTGATATATAAAATAACATCACTCAATATTTTGGGCAAACCAATATTGATATTCAGAGTCCCCAGAAGATGTGGCCTATGTACACTAATAAGATCTTACTTGTTTTCCATTAGCAGATTTTTCTTCCACTGCTTTTAAAGCTGGCACCGAGTCTATTTTCAAACTCTACATCATTTCCCAAACCGTTGAACATAATCTGCAGCGGGTGTTTGGTTGGTCTTTTGTTGAAAAAAATTTATTGTACACTCGATAAGGCATGTGATTGATAGTGGAGAGCGCTAAGTTTTCGGGGGTGGTTGAATGACCTTTGAGATTTTGATAGAGGGAACCGAGATGGATGTGCGAGAGAGCACTATGGTAGTGAGTCGGTGAGCTATTAAATAACTATTAGATATAAGAGTTATCAATCCACGTGCTTTTGGAAGACCGGGAGAATAAGGAAATCATGCATTTTCCTCTCATAATTGTCAAATGATAAGGTGTGTGTGAAATCCAAATTTCATTCATAGGAACATCAACCACATCTCCCTCACCTCTCCTTATTCTCGCCCCTACTTGGTGTTTCATCATTCAACATCTCCGCATCCACAATCCATGCGAGCCTCTCGTATTATAATCAAAGAACTAAAACCCCTTGAAGGTCATGCATTGTCATCTTTTCAAGAGTCACTAAAACATATAGAATATATTATTTTGATGAAATGAGTTTCATTGGCCCAAAGTTGCTAAGAAAAATTGACTACATGCTATGTGAGGCTTTCTCGCATTTAAAAACAATGGAATTTGGGAACAGATCTGTCATTCTCCTCGGTGACCTTGACCAATTACCACCGGTTTTGGACAGTCCTCTTTATACAAGTAATTCATATGTAGTTATCCTTTGGAAGGGATTTCATTCTTCCATTACATTGCAAACAATATTTAGGCAAAAAGGAATAACTAATGCACAACTTCCATCCCATAATTTACTACTCCACATGCGAGATTCAACTCCTCTTATTGAGGACTGAGAACTCTTAATGTCTTGGGTGACTCACACCTAGCTCAAGAGGTGATCAACATTTTTAAGGACGCACCACATTTGTTTGCAAAAATGAACTCATGAACTCTCACAACCTTCGAGATGTTGAAATAATTGAATGTTCCAATCACCCAATCCATTGTTGAAAGTAAAGAATGAGTTGCAACAGATATCCTAATGATGATTAGTTGGAACAAAAAGTTTTGCTATGCGCAAACGACAAAAAATCATGCTTATTACTAATTTATGGGTTGGTGCAAGCCTCGTAAATGGTGCTACATGAAAAATCACCAACATTGTCTATGACACATCAATGTCGCCACCAAGCATTACCTTTATTTGTTTTAAAATTTAATAGACACAACAACCCATGTCAAGATCCCTCCAACTGTCACACATTCTAATACCCCTAATTCAAGAGGGAATCAAAGACAATTAATTAAAATGGCACCGGGATTCTGTCACAAGTCCAGGGACTTACTTTTCTTAGAGCAACTACGGACATTGGAGCCACCTGAAAGGCAAGGTCGACATTCCCATCTTTCTTCAGAGTTCCCTCACTTGCCAATCTGTGTATTTCCTCTCCTTTTCATTCGAAAGGTACTCGAAAATGGCACACGTACTAACACTTAGAGCAAGAAGAAAGGAGGATTCAAGACTACTATCACTCAAAAACTAACCCACCGTAAATACTAACCTCTACTTTGATAGCACCTCCAGTACTACTTTACTCAACACTTCTTGTGTCCAAAGCGGCAATTTCATTCAAGGGGTATCAAATGTATTCATGTTTAGTGTAAATAAAATTGGCCACAAAAGGCTACCAGTCATGATATAAAATATGTAAATGTCTTAAAAGTGTTAACATAAATTCCACATGTGAAATCACTTTTAGATCATGATAAGTTTGAATTTAGTTGCCTAGACAACCATATGATGTTCCCAAGCTGTAAATAATTTGTTGTTCTTGGATGAGATACACCCCTCCAAAGATGTTGACAACTATATGATGCTTGAACTGTTAAATAATGTACTTTGCTCATTATCTCGATTTAGTCCTTCCTATTGGTGTCAACTTATATTATCGAATCCAATGCACTATGCATATGAACTGCAGTGAAATCCCAATATGGCATAGCATTTTATTCCTCACCCAATACATACAATGATTGCTATCCAATTTGGTGTTGCAATGCAATGTTGTCTACATCGGCACATTACATCAAAACCTCCCAATCCCATTCCAATAGAGAGCATGCCTATTGGCACAATAAGCACCATGTGTGCATAACTAAGATTCTAGACATCGAAGTTTCATGGTAACTTCCGGTCATCGATCGGTACTAGTGAGGCTAGAACCCCACATAGGTTGAACAACATGAATGTCTAACTCCAATAGTGGATTCGTTAGCTTTGAATGTGCATATTTTGAATCTCCCATACATAAGCATGAAGAGTTACCTTATCTGTTAAATAATTCAATTTCCTCACATTAATGCTTAACCATGTTTATTTTATATTATTATTTTTGTGATATTTTACGTGTGTTTTAAGTCGTTCTTATTTTGTCATACAATTAGTCTACATTGGAGAGCACTTAACATCACAACCATAGACACATCTCCGATAACTAAAATATAATGCTTGGCCTTCCATCACAAGGACATGCAAGCTTGTATATGAGTAGGGAATAGTCTATGCAGCCAACAAAAAACACTTCATTGACATATTCATGCCAATACATACAATGATTGCTAACCAATTTGGTGTTGCAATGCAATGTTGTCTACATCGACATATTAAATCAAAACCTCCCAATCCCATTCGACTAGAGAGCATGCCTATTGGCGCAATAAGCACCATGTGTGCATAACTAAGATTCTAGACATCGAAGTTTCATGGTAACTTCTAGTCATCGATAAATTCAAGTACTAGTGAGGCTGGAACCCCACATAGGCTAAACAACATGAATGTCCAACTCAATAGTGGATTCATTAGCACCCAAATGTGCATATTTTGAATCTCCCATACATAAGCATGTAGAGTTACCTTATTTGTTAAATAATTCAATTTCCTCGCATTAATGATTAACCATGTTTATTTTATATTATTATTTTTGTGAGATTTTACGTGTGTTTTAAGTCATTCTTATTTTGTCATACAATTAGTCCGCATTGGAGAGCGGTTAACATCACAACCATAGACACATCTTTGGTAACTAAAATATAATGCTTGGCCTTCCATCACAAGGACATGCAAGCTTGTATATGAGTAGGGAATAGTCTATGCATCCAACAAAAACACTTCATTGTGATTCATGCCAATACATACAATGATTGTTATCCAATTTGGTATTGCAATGCAATGTTGTCTACATCGACATATTAAATCAAAATCTCCCAATCCCATTCGACTAGAGAGCATGCATATTGGCACAATAAGCACAATGTGTGCAAAACTAAGATTCTATACATCGAAGTTTCATGGTAACCTCGGTCATTAGTACTAAAGTACTAGTGAGGTGGAACCCCACATAGGTTAAACAACATGAATGTACAACTCCAATAGTGGATTCATTAGCACCCGAATGTGCATATTTTTAATCTCCCATACATAAGCATGTAGAGTTACCTTCTTTCTTAAATAATTCAATTTCCTCGCATTAATGATTAACCATGTTTATTTTATATTATTATTTTTGTGAGATTTTACGTGTGTTTTAAGTCATTCTTATTTTTTCATACAATTATTCCGCATTGGAGAGCGATTAACATCACAACCATAGACACATCTCCGGTAACTAAAATATAATGCTTGGCCTTCCATCACAAGGGCATGCAAGCTTGTATATGAGTAGGGAATAGTCTATGCAAGCAACAAAAACACTTCATTGATAGACTCATAGCAAGATTGATACACACTTGTCGGAGAATTGATGAAATGCATTTAGTTGGCTGCATAAACTGGTATTTGAAACTTGTGTATTAAGGTCAAAACACTTATGATTTTATCTTTCACCTAATTTTCAACATAAAAGAGAAATTAATAACTTTTGCTTCAAATTTCACATGAAATGATAGTAAATTTGAATCATCTTAAATATACATATATGATGAACATGACATTTGCTTTGATTATTATAAAAACAATATAGTGTATATATGTGAAATATTATGCCCATATATATTTCTTTATATTTCCTGGTAAAACCAAATCTCAAATGCCATGTCATTTAATAGAGGGTGAACATGTTGCTAGGAAAAGGTAGAAATTGCCCCAGCTAACCTTAAATTTACGGTTATACCTCTCTAGTGTAGCTCTTGATTGCAAGGCAGAGAGATTTCCATGAAGTGTGGATGCTCAAGTTGACCGCCTCTTCTCAGATAATACACCACCTACACTTTCTTCATTCTCACATCCATCTCACAATACCATCAATAAAATGACATGACTATTGGAAAACCACTGCAAGAATCGATAATGGTTTTAGGTATCACAAAATTGTTACTTCTGAAATTATAAAAGTATTCCTGCGACTGGCCTAGGGACAATCAAGCAAAAAACCTCCTAGTAATGGAAGAAACCAGGTAGGAAACCGTATGAAAATCCAGTGGTACAACATAACTTGAATGCTGAGAGAGACAAAACATACATTGTTTACCTCGTGGAAGTATATTTTTTCTAAAACCGCTTGTAAGGTAACCTATACAATGCATGTGTTGACGTCAACAACGGGAACGGTACTACAGAGCCAAAAACACGAACCAACAACGCCAAGTCCACGCAAAGACAACAAACGTAGGGTTCGAGCCAGCAAACCAGGCCAAACATACCACGAAGGAATTGAGCATGCAAAGATCAAATAAAAATTAAAAAGAGCTGAAAATGCAAAAACGTCCAGACGGCCGTCAAACAGTCAAATTTAACATAGTCACATAAATGTCCGCAAGGGCCTTTCCCCTAGGGGGAACGACTTCGGCGTAATTATCATAACTAAAGTAACATTCAATAAATTTAATAAATAAATACATAAACAAACAATTAAAATGAGTTCCAAGAAGACACAGATCACTAAACACATAAATACCATCAAATTGTGTGTGGGACACTGGGATCTCTTATCAAAATCATTAAGAAAACTTGTAAATAATAAAATAAATAACTTTAACATCTACTTGGAGTTTATGGCTGAAATTAAAACCCATTTGGATTCTTACCACTTCATTAAAAAAATTCATTTGTATTTTAACCACTAAAATAAAAACCCATGTAAATTTTAACCAAGTAAAATGAATTGAATTATATATTTTCCAAATAAATTAAAGAAAATATGTAGGCTCCCAAGTGTGCAGATATTTGTGTGCAAGTTGATCCTAGCTTTGTTTTATGTATCTTAAGGTGGTTCTTACAATAAACAAGCAGAAATAAGTACAAAACGGTAGATAAAACATCCGAATAATACCAAGAAAATATCAGTAATAAAAGCGTTAATATTAAATATTTTGTTTTTAGGTATTTGTGCTCAAGTATTCGTTGAGCTAACATCAACAACTTGTTATAAACTTGGGATTTGAACTTAATAGTATTATAGTAGTATATTTATTATATTAAAACTTTTTGTAATTTCAAGTATTATGCCTTGTCTAACGTATCTCCAAGTCATGCATAGTGCGTGGAAAGCTAGAGGTGATTGTTGTTTGTAGAAGTCATCAAAAATATTTTTAAAATATAAAAAAATTCACACAAATTATTGACAGACATTTTTCCACCATAGCCCTTCCTTTAACATTTTTTAAAGTAACTATTGTTAAAAGATTTTTACATTATGATTTTTTTTTGACATGCAAATTTTTACCCGCCCTTTTCTGACGGTTGAGGCCTTGGGAAGGGTTGTGACGGGCTCAATTTTGAACCCTCCAACCTCAAAATCTTCATCCTTTTAATTCGAGAAATCAATGGGTAAATTATAACTTCAATGGCCTTGAAGTAGTGGGGTACAATGCAAATGCCAAATATATTTAATCTGAATGCAATCAAGCATGTATTTTCTTCATCTTTTGATTTTGCATATTTTAAGCATTATTTTTTTCCTAATTTTTTCCTTGCTCTATATTTAGATAGTTTGCACCCTCACAATTCATTGGTTAATTAGCCTCTATATTAGTTGAGAGCTCATTGTTTTTGAAAAGAGCCTCACATCAAAATGCCTTGTGCGAGAAAAATGTTCCGGTGACCAATTGTCGGAATAAAATATCTCTTGCCGCCATAAAAATATCTTTTTATTTTTATTTAAATGTGCCCTCCGGCTTCCAATTCTATGTGCATCTCATTATGCACACAATAATGCTCGAGATTTGGTATTATGCCCGAGATTTGTCTCGCATGTGGACTAGAAAACCTGAATCAACATCTCTCAAGTATAAAATGTGAAGGTAAGGTAAATTTTAAGATCCCAAAAAAAAAAATCGTATATATTTATTGGTGAATGTGAAAATGATGATGAATATGAAGAAAACGGATTTTGAACAGTTTAGTGAATTATTTAATAATGGTGTTGGCTAGTAGTAATTTTTGACTAAGAGTATATGTTGTCGGTTGATAGTATATGATGTCGGTCAAAAATATATGTAATTTTTTGAAAAAATATTTTTTGTGACAATAACAGTTAAAATGACTAGTTCGACGAGAAATTTGTCCTCACAAAATAAGGCACAAAGAAAAAAATTCAAAAAAAGTAATTTTTGTGAAAAATGCATATTTCACAAATTTCATATGGATTTATTTATTTTTATGTTAGTAGTTAAAATGATCATCTCAATGAGAAATATGTCCTCCCAAAATATGGTGTAAGCAAAAAAATCTCTCTCTTTTATCTAACGACATCACCGAAAATGTTACTCAATCGGTACCATGGAAAAACTACTACCAACCGGTAGCATTTTTCCATGCTACTAGCCGGTAGCATTTTCCCATGCTACCGACCGATAACATAATATATGTTGTCGGTGGGTAGCATAAAACATGCTACCGGCCGACAACATATATTATGCTACCGGTCAATACCATACAAAAATGCTACCAGCCGACAACATAAAGGAGAATTTCACAATTTTCAATATCGCGCTAATGGTGAATTGAATTAAAAAGTTCAGATATTGGTGTAAATGCTAGGTGAATTGACCCCCAAAATTAACTTGTACCTAGAAAATTTAGGTGAAATAGGAAAGCTACCGACCCCTAAAAATTTGCCAAAACCAAAATTTGAAATTCGAAATATTCACGAATTAACGAAGATTCACCACTAAAATTTTCTCTATGTGAAGGCCCTCAAACAAGCATTAATAACTTAGCTATGACATGCTTGTAATCACTCTATAAAAATGAGATAGAGTTTGTGCCCCTGCAAATTGCGCCTTCCTCCTCAATTTTCAAAGATTTGGATGACTATCTCACCAAAATGCCTTCCTTGAATCTTGAACTAATCCAACACGTCGTGGCCTCTTAGATCTTCATTTATAGCCATTATTATTATGTAGACCCAAGGGCTATGTTTTGAAGCAGATGTGATGCCCCTTCAAATGACATTTGGTAAATACCATTTGAATTAGACATTTAGATTGGTGGTGGGTATCACTTTATTTGGAGCAATGAAATTTTCTTGTTATTCAATCTTCTTCTGTCAAAGTCGCGATAGTGTCACCCCTCACTCATTGTGTCCTCTCTCTACGAACCATGCCAATTATGATGTACCCATAACAATAAGGTTCCTCTCTACCCAAATCACGTTACACGTGTCAATGGAGTGTTATAGAACTATGCATTCAAAGGGGAAATTACTCCCCATTACCATTAATGTTTGTCTTTTACTAATGTTTTGTGTTATTTATTACTTAATCAATCATAAAAGGGTCTATTTCTATTTTTTTAGATTGGGATTGTTCATTTGATATGTCAAAGGTGAGGGAATTTTGTGGCTACAACTCAAGCTGATGTTTAACATTGACGAATAGCCGTTTCTGGTGTTTGTGTGCTTTTAACTATAAATAATTAACAATATAATAGCTTTCTTTGTAAGTTTCTCATTTCCATGTGATAAATGGTGTCACAAAGATTTAGACATGGTCATAGTTGATTGTGATCCTTACACCAATAGGGGTGATACTATAATGGAGGTGATCCTCTCACCAATATAGCATGCCACTAACGGTGACACCCCATCCCCGTTGTTGGCTTGGGTGATGCTACGGATGTTTGGAGGTGGTGATGACAAACACCCTTGGTTTTGCAGACTTTAGGAACCTTGGAATTACTTCTATGAATATGCAAACCTTATGTACCTTGCAACCCATTTTAGACTACCTCTTCAATGCATTTTGAAACCGCTTCGACGATTCTACAAACCCTCGTATTTTAACTATCGACATAACATTGCACCTCATTTTGATGCAAGTGTCGATAGATAGACAAGTAGAGGTAAAAGGAGAGATACGGGACCCAAAAATATAAAAATGGATTGTTTGGAGATGTGTTGAGGTCCCCACAAGTATGACCCTCTTCGTTATTTGTAAGAGAAAAATCATAACTTTCTCTCTTGAAGAAATTCGTTTGAAAATGAATGCAATGTGTTGAATGCAAATACCATTTTGTGGATAATGAACATTATAAAATATTGCTTTCTAAAATTTGCAAGTGTTTTGGAAAAGAAATCCATAATAGTTGTTTACAATGATATTTTATGCATGGTGGATGTGATTTATATAATATTTTAAGACTATAACATTAAATAAGAAGATGTTGGCGACAAAGAAAAGATTGAGTAATGACTATAGCTCATTAAATGTGTTGTGATAATTAAAAGAACTAATTATAGAAACGGCTTGAAAGCAACTTATGTAGAACCATTTAACATGGTAACAAAATAACAAGATGAGCAAGTTTACTTGTACAAGTGGGATTTAGGAAAGAATGGAAATAATAAACGAGTTCATCAAAGCTTAAACATTGGAATACCTAAATAATCTTATGTGTACTAAAGATTCTAAGCATTGGTAGTAAATTTCTTAGTGAAAGCGAGTCTATGTTGCTTCTTGACCTCTTTGCTTTAAAGAAACACGGAAAGATTTAATTCACCTATTCCCTTGTAAAGATTTATGTAAAAAGAAAGAAAAGGGTGAGACAAAAAGACATCTATGACAATTCCCGAAATTCGACATTGGAGTAAGGATATGACAAAACTTAAGATAGAGTGCCACTTGGATATAAAACTTCCATGGAAGGCAAAGATAGATCCTTGATTACTCTGTGTTGCTCAAAGTTTTGTTCCCTTTAATGATTAAAGAAAATTGCAAACTAATAAAGAGACTCCCCACATTCAACTTGTAGCTCCCTAGAACTAGATGAAGTAACTATTGATTTATAAACAATACATATATGAAAGTTTTGCATGGAAGCCATATTTTTTCTCGTAATCTTCTTCACATAAGTTTATTTATTTTTCAATGGAACTTGATTGACTTAAACAAAGGCTTCCTCGCACAAAAATTATTGTTGGAATTCTATGTATCCTTGGCTTTTATCAATCATTAAAATGTGTTTATTTCCAATTCGTTGAAGTAAATGTGTTATTGGTAAGTTATATGGGGTTTCCTTTATCTCATTACACATGAATTTTTGTGTTCCTCCATAAAAAAGTATTAGATTATATTAATCAATAGTATTGGGGGTTTAGAGAGTTGGGCACATCGTTTTGAATCGAGTTTAGGGTTTAGTGAGATATAGTGTTAATAAATGAGGCTTATGGTAAATGCATGCTAGTTGGGCACGTATCATAGATTCAAAAATAATAGTATATAATATTTTAAGATTGTAACATTACGTAACAAGATTTTGGTAATTAAAGAAAAGATTGAGAAAGGACTAAATCTCATTAAATGTATCATCACAATTAAAAAACCAAACTATGCCGAAGACGTATAGGGAAAGGACCCCATCTCCAAGCAGGGGCCTTTGACCGAGATTGTTTTAGCACAATTAAATATTATTGTGTATACACGAGTTACCCAAATAATCAACCAAAAAGCACATAAAAGCGTACATCGATTTCCTTATTCTTTGCCAAATTTAACATGTGCAAATTTTCTAATTTATAAACATAATTAAATGCCATTCCCTACAACTTGAGGGTCACATTTAAAATTTAGAAACTCCCACATGAATATAATAATATCATCTCCATTACTATTTAGACCCCATTTACATTGCTGATGGGCTTCAACATGTACAAATATTATTATTTTTGCACAATTATACATCCATTCCTTATCAATACACACATCCTTGAGCAAACATTGTTCATCTATATTTATCCAACCTCCGGTGCCTTTTCTTCAATTAATAGGGTACATGACATAAAAAAATCATTAAGGCTCACCATTTACAAGAAAAAGTCACCATTATTACATATTTGTAGCAGATTTCAAAAAACAACATTTAATAAAACAACTGTAATTCAAAATTTTAAAATAAAAATGATACATTTCCCTCCCAAATTCCCAATTCCCACCAAAATCTCTCACATCCACTTTAATACAAATCCATTGATCAACAAGACTTTTAAATCCAACCGCTCAAATTTCTTTATTTCTCAATCAATCCGTGCCAACCCCTCTCAGCCAATAGAATCCAATGCCAAATTTACCAAAGAAAAATTCAAAGCAATAAAATCTATAAATTGAGATGATGAGTCGAATGTATCTTTGTTACTTTCTTGCTGCACTTTTCCATGTTCAATTTTCTTGTTGCACAAATACAGAAGAACACTTTTCCATCATCAATTTTCTTCTTATACAATCTGACTTCACAGAATCTGAGAAGAACACTTTTCCATCATCGATTTTTGTTGCACAGATACAGAAGAACACTTTTCCATCATCAAATTTCTTGTTGCACAGATACAGCTGCACAGATACAGAAGAACAGAGTACTTCCAAATCACTGATTTTCTTGCTCCACAAATACAAAATAGTTAAATATTTCTGTAATTTCCAGGTGCAATAGTTGTTTACCTTTTGTATTAAGCACTATTTTTAAAAATTGTATCTTTTTTTCTCTCGAACATTTTTAGATCTCACGATTAACCATTAAATTTGTTATGAACATTAGGAAGTCACGAAAATATGTAGATAGTTTAAAAGCATCATTAAATTTGCAAGAATGAACAACTTCGTTATGCAAATTCAAAACTGTTTATACTCTATCTAAAAATTTAAACTCACTCATGTGCATAATTAATTTAATGTTCACTTGTTCCTCCAAATATGATTTTTGTGCTAAATAAATCATAATTTTCTTAAATTTCGAACAGATTTTTTGAAATGTATAGGAATTTGTAGAAGTAATGATTTTTGTGTTTCTCTTTGCCGTAAAAAGATAAAATCCAGAAATAGCTATTTCTTTGATTTTATGAAATAGCCATGTAGCTTTTCCAATATTCAAAATAAAAATTTATTTATTTTCCAAACTAGCCACTACTTCTTTCGCAGCCTCTAAAATTCTACATGCATAGTATTAGATGTACACATTCATAAGGTGTTAAATTTACCTCCATATACATAGTGCATCCAAATATGCTAACATAAGACTAATGCAGACTACAAAGTTCCTTGTATTTCACAATGGCACGTGCAAAGCGGACATCCAAAGGACCGGTGAGAAGGTTGAGAAGCAACTTGCAAAGAAGGGCAAAGTTTACAAATCTGTCTTTTGATGAAGATAAAATTCTTTGGGACATAATCTCAAAAAACCAAAACTTCAAGAAAGAATAATCCTTGAGCCAAATCACAAGATTCGGGCATGGATAACGCGTTGCTCAATTACAACCTCGAGAAAAACATGTCTTCCACTCAAAGGAGTAATTCATCAAAAGGAAAATAACAATTTGTTGATGAGAATATCACAATTACACATGAACCTGAATTCAACACTAGTATGAACCCAAATGTTGAAGTAACTGGAGGGTCTTCTATAACAAAGCAAGTATACATAAGAGGACAATGGGATGAAGCGGACATGAAGGCTGCCATGAGGGATGTGGAGGAGAATGGAATGTCAACAAGAAAATCATCATCTAAGTGGGGTATCCTTGCCACAAACGTGAGTGATTGGTTGTATGGAAAAAGAACCACTAAGAGGTTGGGACCTCCAACAGTTCTGACAGAGAATGAAGAGCAGGAAATTGTGACATGGTGCAAAGATATGGCTGAACTTGGCCATGGTCTTGAAGTCATTCACTTAAAGGCCTATGTAGCTCATATATGTCAAAGCAGACCAAATCCATTCAATGATGGTCTACCAGGAAAATCATGGTGGTATGGGTTCCGTAGGCGCCATCCCGATTTGACAATAAGAATTGCTGGAGGGCCTTGATAGAGATAGAGCAGTCATGTTACGACCAAGAATCGTTGTTGCTTTCTATGATAACTTGCAAAAAATGTATACAACAAATCAATATGGGCCCAATAAAATATGGAATTGTGATGAAACTAGTGTACAAGCAGGAAGGAATTGTGGCATGCGTGTGATTGCTAAATTAGGTTGTAGAAGTGTTCCACACATTATGTCAAAAAGTAGAGAATGGATTACTGTATTATGTTGTGTTAATGCAGCAGGACAAAGCATTCCTGGATTTTATCTTTTTAAGGCAAAGAGACAACTTAAAAACTATATAGTTGGATGTGAACCTGGAGCATGCATGAGTGCAGACCACATGCGTGGATGACAAAGGAGTTGTTTTTGAATTGGCTGCATCATTTTGCAAGATCTGTGCCTGGTGGAGTTTCACCAACAAATAGGCATCTTCTAATATTTGATGGTCATGGCAGCCATGTAGCTTTTGGCACAATCCAAGAAGCTAGAAATCTAGGAATTGACCTTGTGACTTTGTTAGCTCATACCAGTCACAAACTTTAGCCATTAGATGTTAGTGTTTTCTCTCCATTCAAGAACTACTTCAAATCAATGAGGTCCAAATGGATGGCAAAGAACTCAGGTCTTGAAATCAGGAGGACAGAATTGGCAACACTTAGCAGTCAAGCTTTCCAACTCGCACTTACTCCTAAAAACATCAAAGTAGGTTTTCATAGGACAGGTATATGGCCACTTGATCGTAATGTTGTTTCTAATGATATGAGGCCAAGTGAAGCCTTTCATGTTGAAGAAGACGAGGTGGCAGTTGTTGAAAACATATTGAGGATGGCAGGAATAGAAGATGGAGATGTAGAACGATGTTTAGAAGAAATTAGGAATAATGTGTCAGATAATGAGGATGCACAAAAAACAAAGGAAGTGCATGTTGAGACAGAATTTTTTGGCATGCCTAAAGATTTAAATCAGCCACATACAATCAATGAAGAAGATGATCACATTAGTTCAACAACTCATGTGAGCCAAACACAAGAAGCTGCAGATGTTGATGATATCTTGACTTTGCCACACGGCTCGACCCACCTCAATGGGTTAAAGAAGGGGCCATAAATCTCAACATGCAAATTGATTCAACAATGAGGAAGTTTCTCTTTCAATTTCATCCCATCCCCGCCTCTTCAAGTGAGGTGGTACACTATTATCTTTGATAATTTGGAGTGGGAGGCACATGATACATCCTGATTAGATGCCCCAAATTTATCCACACAACATATGGATAAAGGTAACTTCAAAGTTGCTGATTTCATAGCCACACAAGACAACGAAGAGGTGGTACGCACACCCAAAATGACAACCAATCAGTAAGTAAATTCTTAAAGCTACCAATTGAGAGGGTGCACAACAACCCTGTGTGGATAAGTGATGGTGCAATTAGAATTGGTAGGCAATCCCAAATACTTACCTTTGATGAATACTTGCATTTACTTCAAGATCAAGAAGCAAGAAAAAGAAATTGAAGATTTGAAGGCAAAGAGAAGGGAGCAGGAAGAAGAAAGGAAAGCCCACATGTTGGTAGAAAAAGAAAAGAAGGGGCAACTTAAAATTGAAAAAAGAATTGAAAAGGAAGAAAAAGAAGAAGATAAGTTGCAGTGAAAAAATGAGGAGTTGAAAAGGGAACAAGCGGTATCACAAAAGAACATGATAAAAGGATGAAGGAATGGCAACAAGCACGCACAGAAGGAGCCTGATCGACAAAATAGGCGTTTGAGTAGTCCCTCTAATCCCCTTCCTGATCAGCATCACATTTTGTTGGACATGTATAACACATTCATGCCTGCTTTTTCTTCCATTATCAATAACCAATCCAGTTGCCCATCTTCTCCTTCAAACAAAGAGACATTTTCAGGAAAATTAGAGCAAGCATTGTTTGGTCAAATTGGCCAACTTTCAAGAACTTTGAGATGTTCGGGTAAGCCCTCTACTATGCTACCTCATGTTCTCCAATCTATGAATGCTAGCACATCAGAGAGTCATGAGGAAGAGCAGTCTCAAGCATTTCTAGGATTTTGGTCCAACGGTTGAGTTTGGCTTTACAAATTTTGTCCAATATTAGAAAGAATTTCTAAAAATCTGCCCATTTAGTAAGTTTTGGCTGATTTTGTCGAATATGTATATATGATTTTGATAAATGTTAGACTGACTTTAATCCTTTGGAAGTCGGATTTAACGTAAATTTTTGTAAGTCTATCGAAATGAATATAAAATAATATATTATTTCTTGTGTGTGAAGTTAGGACTATCCATACATGTATTTTTTATGTTGTCTCCCATTTTATGGGTCCTTGCCAACATTTGTAAACATAATTAACGCATGCAAATAAAATATACCATATAAAACTGGAATACAACTCAATCATCTCACAGACAAACAATTGTAGACAAAATATTTTGGATTAAGATAAACAGATCATTGCCTTAGTAAGGTCACAGATGACCTTACCTGTCCAATAAAATTGTGGTCTTCATTCTCATTCATGTATCACTGGCATTGTTATTCTTTTCTACCCTGCAACAAGAACATTACACGAAAAACAAGAACTTATCACGGCATTGTGGTAAACACTGTTAGGCAAAATAATAATGAAATCAAAGGATTTTTTTGCAGGCTATAATACCCAGTTCAGAAAGGAAAAACTCCTTCCGCTTCCATTCCAGCAGGTATGTGCTCACCATTATCATAAACTAGCTCTCCTTCGACTATTGAGAGGCGAGTGATTTGGGTACTATCGTTCCTCTCCACACGACCAGCGTAGCCAGTTCCTCTCCCATATTTGTGCAGACTTGGCTGTTGACATAGTAAGTACCTGCGCAGTATATAAAACAAGGATAGTATATCATACACTAAGCTAACTTAAATCGAGTTAACATATTCTCAAACCGAAGAAGATTGAAGATTGGAAAGTAAATCCAATAACTAAAAGGAAATTCAATCTATTTTCTTGAACAAGATTGTGTAGAAGAAGCGCGGTGAATACCGCAACCTGACGAGCTGACAAGGTTCATGTTCAAGTTCCATGTTCGATGATAGCAAACACGTAAATGATTTATTGAGAAAAGCACGCATATGAGTAGAAAACTAGACTGCACTGCAAGCCCTGTATGAAATCTACACGTGAATGCACGATTATGGGGTCGAATGCACAGTTTCTAGGAGGATGAATGCACAGATGCAGGGTCGGCGGTGGAAAATAATGGCGAGTCGGTGGAGGCATTAAACCACTGTTCGAGCTTTTATTAAACAACTGTACATTACATTCAATACAAAATGCGCGGCGTCCCACTATTCTACGTGTTGTCATCAGGTGTTAAAAGCAGCGGTGATGGGTCTGTCCAAATATTCGGACTGATTTAATGAAGTGCATGGAATCCGTGGTACACGTGTCATTCAACTATGTGAACAGGTTTAAAAATTAGATTTTAAGATTCATAAGACCCATGCTGATTTGGAGTGCTGATTAGCAGTCTACGTGGCTGTGTAACCTGCGGAACTTATGGTGCTCGGAGATGGGGTCCTTTCCCTTACTTGGAATATATATGGGCGGAGGTTAGCCAACACTAACAAATTACGAGAAAATTAATGGCCTAGATTTAAGAATGGTGCATGCGTTGAAATCAAATAGTGGAAACTAGTCCATGTCAACACGATGGTGGTAGGACACAGTAGAAATGATGGAGCCCATGTAAGCCATGTCAATTTGTCAAAGCCTCCCTGTGCACATCGAATCGTCATGATCATAACAATCTCCCACTTTGCCATCGTGCATTTGGCCTTCGAGGAATCGATGGCGAGATTAAGTGATGTCGATGCATGATGTCGTCGAACTAGGCCGAGCTACTCAATTCCAGAGCGCGGAAATCCAACACACAAAACACCGCCATAGCCATAGCCACCACAAGGAGATGCATTTTTCCACACTTCATTGAATCTAAAAGCTGTTTGATGGAAGAGAGGAGGAGAATGCAAGTTAAATAAATAAATCAATCAATCAAACCGAGTAAGTACTTACAACAAAGCACGCCCCTAGTATGCTACACGTAGAAGCAAAAAGTAATGGACTCCTTCTAACCTCATTTCTTTTTGGGAAGAGAAAATTAAATAGAAATATTTGGATTTGTTCTTGATTGGCATGGAAAGGCAAACACAGAATTTGTGTTGCGGTATTTCCTCTAAATTTGAAATGGGACAAATTGCATTTACATTCCATTAGATTCCATTATTTGCATTTTTGTTGACATGCGACTATCCCTACAATTTTGATTCATGTCCCATTGGAGTCCATTTGAAATTTGTCGCTTGCATTTTTAATTTTTGTTGGCCACCTATAGTCGTCAAACAATTACGCATTGTGCACAACAATACTATTATATTTATATATATAATCCATTAGATATAAATGTGTTTAGTGTGATTTTACAAGAGTACCTCAACCCCATTATGATCTTCTCTCGCTGGTTGGAATTTTTATAAAGCACACGGACCAAAACATGCAACATGCCTTCGATCGGAGGCATGCTTTTTGCTTTCAATCTTGGCCAAATTCCTCAACCTTACCGCCTTAGCTCGCTTTCGCTCCTCCCCTCCTCAATTTTTCGTATCATTTGTCGCACCATATACGGTTACGCCCCTTTGGATTAGAGTTTTCAAAGGCATTAAAACACCATTTTTGTATGATGTTCGCAAGGGTACGATTGGGGATAAGATCGCGGGTGTGCGAATCGACCGTAAATGGATAGACATTGTTTCCTTTGAAGCCATTTGAGAATGAAATCTTGATTATTTAATATATACGATTTAAAATTAATTATTTAATTCTTGAAATAATTTTTTTAAAATATAATTCTTCAATTATATATATGTTAGATATATTTATACATTTTCAATAGTTTTATCACTTAATAGTATATAATATTAAATTAAATATTTTGATTAAAATTTTATGAAAACAATTTCTATTACATTTTATCATGCATTGTCATCAAATTTATGAATTAATTTCAACCATTCAAATTTCAACGCTATTCATTTTCATAAAGTTCGTTTAAAATGTTTCCTTACTTTAAATTATTTAAGGGGAGAGGAAGGCTTCGTTCGACACGCCAGATCGTCTTTGTTATTTGATATCGTCGTATATTATCCGAAAACCAAACTTGGCAATGGTGGACAATCCAGGACAAAGGATTTTTAACATGTCGTAAAAGGGCAACTTAAGGTCGTCGCGTGTTGCCTTCAAAATGCCTTTCATTTTGATGGGGATATCGGCGATATTTTTGTGCGCATCGAGAACCCTCTCAACATCGACAACGAGATCTCCACCGGAGTTGATCAGTACAAGAAACAAGAGGACACCATCTATAATCCCTACGCTTATTTCACTTGCAAAGACATCTCTAGCAAGGAAAGCGAAGGTGGTGGAGTCTCGTGAGTTCGGTATAAATATGGACCCAATACTTCAAAGCGGTGGGGTTTTAGCTTATGGAACATTCAACCTCATAAGCGAGAAACATCCATCGAGGTTGTGGGTGGCCCTATTGGTCTTTGAAGGGATCCATTTGGATGCGACCCACGAGCAAGATGTCAATTTTGATGCCATAGACAATATTGTTTAGCTCGAAGAGTCTACCTTTCAATGGTTTCTCAGTTGGGTGACTCTATTAATAACAAAATTTCATTATTGTTTACAATCCGTAGAGGCCGATTCCTTGGGAAAGAAGACCCCTTCATTGCTTGGAGATGATGTTATGCATGGCTCTCCATCCAAATTCAGTTCTACTCAAAGCAGTGTTCTTTTATTCATTTTGTGTATGATGTTATGCACGGCTCTCCGTCCAAATTCAAATTTGACTCCTTCAAAAGATCCCCTTCAGCGTTTCCATCGTACATTTCACATACGATTGCTAGTTATAGAAATAGCTAGTTATAGGATTTTTAACATGTCGTAAAAAGGGCAACTTAAGGCCGTTGCGTGTTGTCTTCAAGATGCCTTCCATTTTGATGGGAACATCGGTGATGCTTTCCGTGCGTATTGGGAACCCCTCCAACATTGATAATGAGATCTCCACCGAGTCGATCAGTACAAAGAAACAAGAGGACACCATCTATAATCCCTACGCTTCTTTCACTTGCAAAGACATCTCCTAGCAAGGAAGCGAAAGTGGTGGAGTCCGTGAGTTCGGGTATAAATATGAACTGGTACTTCCACAATTGGGGTTTTAGCTTATGGAACATTCAGCCTCATAAGCGAGGAACATTCATCGAGGTCGTGGGTGGCCCTGTTGGTCTTTGAAGGGATCGATTTGAATGCGACCACAAGCAAGATGTCAATTTTGATGCCATAGGACGGTATTGTTTAGCTCGAAAGTGTCTACCTTTTCATGGTTTCTTAGTTGGGCGACTCCATTAATAACAAAATTTCATATTGTTTATGATCCGTAGAGGCTAATTCCTTGGGAAAGAAGACCCCTTCATTGCTTGGTGATGATGTTATGCATGGCTCTCCGTCCAAATTCAGTTCTACTCGGAGCAATGTTTTTACTCGTTTTATCTATGATGTTATGCACGCTCTCCATGCAAATTCAAATTTGACTCCTTCAAAAGATCCCCTTCGATGTTTCCATCATACATTTCACGTACAATTGCTAATTATAGAAATAGCTTAATATCTTATACAGAACCTCTAGCATGGAAACAAAATAATAAGATTAGCAAGTTTTACTCGTACAAGTGGGATTTATGAAATGATGGAAATAATAAACGAGTTCATTAAAGCTTAAGCATTAGAATATGTAGATGTGTAAAGTGTGCATAAAATTTTCGTTTGTTGTGCGTGGTTTTATTTTTATGCAATATTTGGTTACTTAAAATCAAAAGTCAAAATTTGGAGATGGCATTAAAAACCACATTCAAAAGATTTCAGAGTTGAAAACGCGTCACATGGTGATAAATTGGTCCCAAAGAAAAGCTGTACTTAGAATAAGCTTTTATAATATTTCATTTACATCTTCCTATATTTTTAATGAAACAGGAACCTGTCCTTTCACACTGCTTCTCTTGTATGTAGGTACTACAGCCATTAGCCATGACTGCCAGTTAAATACATTCACACAGATTTTGTCTCTCCCATTTAAAACGATGGTTCCACTTGAGCCACCAATTTTTGAAAGGAGTTTTTCCGGGCAGAGGCCAAAATGGTCTTGTCTGCTACGGCGAAATAAGCTGCTCCACTGGCTGTAAAACACACATATCATTCATTCATTAAGTCTTCAACTCAAATTACATGACCATAAAACGGCAAGAAAAGAGTGGTAAAGATAATTAGAAGAGTGAGTACCGAGAGAGATTATATGTGCCTGCGCAGCATATTTAAGATTTGCTCTCGCCCAAGGAATCGCCCGCACTCCAATCAACTGCAATTGTTAAAAAAGAAATGCCATTATTTAATATAAAGCAGGGTATATTTGAAGGCATGAATGAAGAAGCATTTGAGGTGACTGACCATTGGAATTGCAGATGCAATACATGCGATTGCTGCTGCCTTTGCCCCTGCCTTCACTCCATCTGCACATACAATTGTTGATAATATTATATCAACATTCATTCATTCCTTATGATTACAGAATTCAGTGATATCGAAGTATAATATATCATTACCATGAGAGCATTGCTTTGCTGTGTATTGAGCAGGAGAAGGAGAAGGAGCAGCAGGCATGAAAGCCATGTTCATGTCCTGCCTCCTCACTGCCCACCATTTCCTTGCATCCATTGCAATACCCATAACCCAAAATGAAGCCGATTTGTTTGATATTCTACTCTGTACTAAGAAATTTGCCCACAATATAAACTCAGTCAGTGTGCAGGAATGAAGAAGCATTTGAGGTATATATATACATAAAGAAAGAGATGAATATGAGATTGGGGATAAACCAGGGTCCGCCGCAGAAAAAACCGCATTGGTAGTGGGTGAATATAATCACTAGTATTGGGGGTTTGGTTGTCGACTACACAAATCCCTGTTCCGTAAAAAAGGTTTCTCGATGGATGCCGTCACGTACACACAGGAAACCCCACTCCCATTTTACTTATTTTACATTTTACAAACCCACTCCATTCGATGGCCTGGGTTTATAAACCTTCGGCCGTTTCGCATTGCGGCCCAACCCCCGGTTTCCTTCAATACGTACCAAATACGGAAAATTTCTCTCTGAAGCTTTGTGGGTGAGTAACATATATTTATCATTTGTTTTATGGACTTGAGCAATTCTTCCCATCTACCACAAGGACTATTTTAAAGTGGATGTGGCTCAACTACAAGATTTGTAGTATTTGTCTTGTTTATGAACAATATTAGTATATAAATCTTAAATACATCTATCTCAATTTTGAATTATGTGTCTTAGTTTTGTTACATAGTTTTATTATCCTGCCGAAGGCATGGATATTGTCTTCACTTTTGCAATTAAACATTTGCATTGTTTTCAATCATATTGTGACATCTGTATTTAAATGGGGCTGGACTATAGTTTTAGGTTTTGATTTTTGTATGTTGGCAACCTTCCATTGGTTACTCCCTTTATTTGTCACTGTAGAGGGAAAAAGCAAATGTCCTCTTGCACATTGAATGTATTTACTATTACCCATTAATGCATTTACTATGCACTATGTAGGGTTGGTGATTTTGTGTGGCTCGAGGATGGTAATGTTTCGTGCGCTGCAATGTCTTCTGCGCTTAGCTGTTGGTCACACGGTGTTCAGATATTGGAGCTTTTCGCATTTCAAAGGAGCTACAGTGTTGCTGCTTCTGCTGTAGAAATTTCAGAGCCTCGTTCTAATTGTATACACTGAACAAGTATGTCCTGCTTTCATTTGTTTTTAAAGTTTTTTCGTAGGTAATGTGTTTCATATGACCGTGGAGGAATCCGAGAGTAAAAATTCACAGGAAAAAATACATCTATAGTTCTTACTGTAAAACTGTTTCTGGTCAGGGCTGTTTGGGCTTAGTGTAAATGCATTTGGCTTAAAGCACATAAAGGTCTTTTCATGTGACCTTGAAATATCTTTCATTCGGTTTTCCAGCACAAAATTTTACCCTACAGTGTTCTGGGATTTGAACCAGCTACCTGCATCTGTGCATAACAAGGGGAACTAGAGTGTAGCTGAAGTGTTTTATTGACATTTATTTTGGTTGAGATACAAGAGGGAGAAACAGAAGAAAAGGGCTGTTTTTGAAATGAAAGGGTGGAATGAGTTTGTTTTTTTCGAGGTTGAAGTGGGGTTTATGGGGAAGAAGTGGTTTTTAGGTGTTTTCTGATGCTCTGCTGTGATTAGGCATTTTGTGACGTGGTTAGACATTTCGGGGTGTTGTGTGGTTTGGACATTTAGTGGTGGTTAATATTTTGGAGGTGGTATGCTTTTGGGCCATTTTGGTGGTGGGTTTTGGGCCATTTTGGTGGTGCTATGTTGATGGGCATTTTGATGGTGTTGTGATTGTGGACACTTTGGCGGTGTTGTGATTTTGAACATTTTTGGTGGTGCTCTGTTATTTTTTCATTTTTGGGTTTCCTTTTATGGTTGTGTATTTGGCGGTTTACTGCTGATCTGCATTTTGTAGCTGTTCTGATTTTGGGCATTTTGGTGACCTCTGTTTGGTTGGGCATATTGGTGTTGCCCTGTGGACATTTTGGTTCTGCCCAGCTGTTCGGTTTTTTGGTGGTATCTTTGGAAGGAAGAAACTGTTTTGTTAGCTGTTGAAGATGAAAATTGGATACCGTTTTATTTTTTGGAGTCTGTTCATGCCGGCATTGGAGGGTGGATTCTGAGTTGTGGTCTGCAGGCAGTATTTTCAGAAGTTTGTATTTTATTCTGGTTCCTCAGTGAGGCCTTTGAGCATTCAAGTGTTTCAGAAACGGCTGCCGGGTCTTGGACATCTATGCATGGAAGGGAGAGATTCAATGGGCTTGCCTCCGTCTTCTGCATCGACGATAGGGCTTGATTCATTTCCTGCTGTTTCTCAGAGAGGTGGTCATGCAAGTGGTGCACTGCACACGGGGATGACACCTGTAATGCGGCCTCAATCGAGTGTAGGTGTAACAATTGCATCAAATCCAAACAATTCTAGCTCTCCTCCATACCATACAGATCCATCCACAGCAATTGTGACGCATGGGATAAATGCGAGCACGAGCACAAGTTTGCAGAGAATGGAGCCAGGGAAAAGAAAAAGAGGCAGGCCTGATGGGAGTATGGCATTAGCTCTACACCCTATCTCTTCCACTCCAGGTTTTTCACCATCTGAGAAACGGGGTAGAGGGCGGCCACCTGGATCAGGAAAAAGCAGCAATTGGCTGCACTAGGTACATTTCTAAGCAGTTTCCAGTCATTTCAAATATCAGATTTATATTTATAGTTTTATTACATCCAGGCTGGAATACTCTTTTTTATATAAAAGATATGGAAACACTAGGTACCGTTGCTGAATCTTTGATAGACCAAAGCTCGGGTTTTGAAGCTGAGTTCAGTTGATTTCTCCAATAATCACTTAGTCGGCCCCGTTTCAAATTCGCTTCTCACCGTCGGAAACAGACACAGCTTCGCAGGAAATCCAAGGCTCTGCGCTAAAATATCAGGCAGCAATAATGTTCTCAGAGTGTGCTCGGTTTCTCATGCTGAGAAGGAAACGAATAAAATGAAACTAGCGGCCGGATTCGTTGTCGTTGCAGCCACGGGAAAACAGCGGTGAAAATACTAAGAAGCAGAACGTGTTCAGCGAGCATGAACATCAGCTGGCAAAGGTAGAGATCGAAACTCTTGGAACAATTCGGCACAAGAATATTGTGAAGCTTTACTGTTATCTGTCAAACAGGTACTCAAATCTTCTGGTTTATGAATTCATGCCAAAGGGAAACTTATTTGATGCCTTGCATAGCAGAGGAGGTCATGTTTTGGACTGGCCAACGAGATACAAGATTGCATTAGGGGCAGCTCAGGGTTTGGCTTACCTTCATCACGATTGCTTGCCTGCAATTGTTCACAGAGACGTAAAATCAACAAATATTTTGCTGGACAACTTTTACCGGGCAAAGGTTGCTGATTTTGGCGTCGCAAAAGTTCTCCAAGCTAGCAGCAAACGAGCCGGATCTGGAACAATCTTCATTGGCACTCATGGCTACATTGCTCCTGGTAAACACAAAGTCCTTAAAATTTTCTGCTCTTCATCAGGTTTTTCTTACAGTGTTTGCCCGTCTAAGATCTTGCTTACATAGATTTTCACTATAATTCCTTACAACTAAACTTCTCTTCCAGAGATTTTTAATTTTATTTTTAACAACGGTTGTCACATATTTTGTGGTAGAATATGCATACTCTCTTGTGGTGACAGAAAAGAGCGATGTTTACAGTTTCGGTGTGGTTTTGCTGGAGCTGATAACGGGAAAGCGGTCAATCGAGGCAGAATTTGGTGACAACAAAGATATCGTTTACTGGATATCTGGCAGAATTTTTGGCAAGGAATCTGCTGTGGATGTTCTGGATTCAATTATTTCCGAGTCGTACGAGGACGAAATGATAAAGATGTTGAAAATTGCAGTAAGTTGCGTTCAGAAACTGCCATCTTTGCGGCCATCCATGAGAGAAATCGTGAAAATGTTGATGGATGCGGATCCCTGCCGCACCAGTAATTCGAAGATGGTCACGAAACAGGAATTTTCTCTGCAACACATACTACAGAGAAAATGTAAATATGTAAAATTTGATCAAGTATTTGGCTTCTCTCTTGTTACAGATAGATTTACAGTTGCAAAAATATTAAGATGGTGAACAGATCTATTCGTAGATGTGCTTCATGATTCTAAGATGTAGCAGATTAAACTGATAAAGCAATCTCGTTGATTCAATTTTCCCTTACATTTGAATTGCACAGAGTTTATAACTCAGGAATATGAGCAACAATTTGCAGATAATATTAGATATATTTTGAAGGATAACAATTCTTAGTTGAGATTTTTTCAAAATGTATGCGTTTTCTATGGATTACATTTGATATAAATTATCAATTTGTGAACACGAGAGTGATTAGTTTTACAATATTAAATCCCCATGCTAGAAACACTCTACTTGGGATTTTCATACATCATCGTTAAAGAGATGCTTTTCAAGTGTGGTTGGTTCCCAATTTATGATATTGAGTGACAAAATAATTTGGTTTTTATTTAGCAGCACTTCTATATATATCCACGTGTGTGAGTATATTGTCGGGTCTAATCTCAGCTTGCCCTTCGCTTCTTCTTGGCCGTTTAGCGGTCCTTCTGCAGGGATTTATGTTCAGAATGGTTGTTGTTTTGCAGGGGATGGTAAGAGCCATGGGTTTTTGGATTCATGCTGGCCGGGTTGTCTAGATGGGTCTCCCTCTTTCTCTTTCGGTTCGTTGAATCCAGTTGGTGAAGGGTTTTTACCTGTGGGTGTGAAACCTGTTGATGATAATGCTGGTGAAGACATGGAGGTTTGCATGCAGGGAAATTTAGACATTAGAGAAGAAGGAAATATGGGGGCTTGGAAAGGGGAGAAAATGCACGATCTTAACTGCGAAGAGATTACGCTGGACCTGACCCTGGGGTTATCTAACCTGAAATCTTTTCCTTAACTTGCGAGAAGATTGTCAAACGACCTGCTTCTCAATTCGGGGATTTTGATCGAATTTTGGGGGAAAAAATTCTGCACTACAAAATGTCCAATCAAAAGGTTCATCTTTTTTTGTAATCTCAAAGTTTGGTATTAAAGCTCCTGTCTGCTGGACTAAGAGTTTATAAGATCTCCCTGTACAAGTTCAATCCTGTTAACGAAACAATTGAATTTCATGTACAATCTTTTCTGAGATTTTTAAACAGTCTGCAAAATTCTCCATTAGATTTCTTTGACATCTATTGAGAATTTGAATTATTTCTGGCTGGCATTGTTTACAGTGGGGAACTATTTTCAAATTATTGCGGAGAACTATTTTTCTCTGCCACAGTGAAGCCAACCTCTCTTGAGTTCGATAATATAATATCATTTAGAAAAAACTCTTCACTAGACTTTTTAATTATTGAGCCTATAAGTATTCGTATCATGTATGTACACTCAAATTTTGCTTCTATATTTAATTTATTTATTCGAATATATAAAAATTTACTGAAAGTTTATAATAAATGTATGTTAATTTACATATTCTCTAGTTTGCCATGAATTTGTACACTTTAAAAAAATGTTTTATGTATTTGTTGTTTATTTAGAACAGTTTTTTCGGAGCGACATTAGCATTTTAAATGGCCGGATGCAAATAAAATATTTGGAGCAAATTCTATAATTTTATGTGGTGCAAACCTCAAATTCGTTTTCTTGGAACGACATTTAGCATTTCAAACGTTGGCCGTGTGGTGCAAATCTCAAATTCTTTGTTTTTTCAAACAGTATTTAGCATTTCAAGAAAAGATTTGAAGCACATTCTGAACTTTTGTGATGCAAATCTCAAATTCTTTTTGTTTTTGGAACGACATTAAAGCATTTTATTCGCCACATGTATACAAAAGTTTTTTATCAAATTCTGAAATTTTTACTAAAGTTGTGGTGCAAATCTCAAATTATGAAACTTTTACTCAAACCCACTTGTAATCACTCATGCGTGGATTTGTTTTCCTTCTCGCCCAACCTTTAGTAGGTTGCATCTTCTAGTCTCCCTGCACTATGTATAACTTGCGATCACCATGTTCTACGTGAACTAGTCTCGCTCAAGTATTTTATCAAACAGTTGGCGCGCGTCCAAGAGACCACCGCCCAACGATTGTTTTAGTTCCGGTTTACATTGCGAGAGATTTTAATAATTCTAGTGAAACCAAAAGAGTTTACGCCACTGGAAGAACAATATCGTTGAGAGGAGATAAAGGGAGGTGATTAGGTGCAATGTCAAACAAAATTTAATTTCCCTGCCATTACTTATTATTAATTTTTCGTCACTTTCCTTTCACTCGCCCTTGACGTACGGCTAAATTGCTTTTATTATCCTGCCAAAGGCAAGGATATTGTCTTCACTCTAGCAATTACAACATTTGCCTCCTCTTCTCAAATACAATATCTTCACTGTTAGATCTGGATTCAAATTTGTCCAGTCCTCCACTCAAATGCGAGATCTTTACTATCTATCTACTCAAGTATTTGTCCGTCAAGTATTTGGACTTGAGCGGTGCATTGTTTCAGCCTTACATACAAATGTAAACAATAAACACAAGAATGAATGGAACATATGAAAATTCTATAGAATATGGTGAAGCAATATGATTTTGTTATATTTTGAACAAATTACAGTCTTATTGTGCCAACCTATTCGGCGTTTCCTTTGCATAATTATACTGCAATTGCTAGTTTATTTAGTTCTCTTAATTACGCCATTGATTTATATCACAATATTATTAATGCCAATTTTTGGGTTCCCCCTGAATGCCCTTCACTCACCCGCTTTCAAACTACATGTTAAAAACATGTTTCAAATAACGTTTCAACATGAGAATGACCGCTACAACATCAAATTCCAAGCAACAAATATACAAAGAAAAAAGCTACTCTTACCTTGTCCTTTGTTCATAACAAAGTCCTCCTCAACACAAAACTACTTCTTCGGCAGGATTTGCCATATCATGGCCTTGTTTATTGAAGGGTTTCATCTTCATTAAAAATTCTATACCATTCTCTATAAATTGTCACTTGATTGGTGATAAAGGACCTTAATGTAACTCCGCTTATGAGTCGGGCTCGAAAACATTTTCCACGGGCAAAAAAGGGTGATGATAGTAAAATGGATATCGAATTTAAGGTTGACTATTTTTATTAACATCTCAAACTATTACACTCCACCAACTCCACCCCTTTGCTTATGATTGTAGTTTTTCCCATCAACGTAACAAGTACACACATCTTTTTAAAATTGTTCTTTGTGTCAATTTTGAGGTGTTTAGCTTAGATTTGTCACATAGTTACGCCCATTAAAAGGTTTCAGATCGATTGAAAACTCTATCACCTTATCCAAAAACGTCATATTGAATGATGATGAATGGCCTCGACCTAGTTCCACCATTGTGTTGGGATCTAATAAAACTTTTCGGAAAAAAACACTCTCCAAACTCCATCATATGTCAAATACATTACCATTTTTCAATTATTTCTCCAAGAAAGAACAAAAATTGTCCTATCATGATCAAAAGGATGCCAAATTCAAGGTGTGTCCAAGGTCCACTATTTTTAGTGACATCTCACACTATTACACACCCTTTGCCCACCCACATTAGCTACCATTGTAGGTTACACCTATCGACATAATAAACTTAATATAATTGTAAACCAACACTTGCTCCACTAGCATCAAATCTTCTCATATTGGTATTGTATAACTTAATTTGTCAAAAAGAATTATATGAAGTATTAGTACAATTATCATGAATACGTCTATCCAAAAAAATGTGGAGCTAAAAATGTCAAGATGTATTAATCTCATTTGATCTTCTTAGAATTGTCACATAGTTTTACCTATTGAAAGGTCATGTATTAATTAACAACTATTACCTTCTTCGGAAATATCTTTTCGATTGGTGACATATAGTATCAAATCTAATTGCACCACCTCATATGGCTAAATAAATGTTTTAGAGAAAAATACACGCTCAAACTCTACTTTACATGCCTAAATTAAATATTTGACTAACATTCTATAAGCAAGAAGAATAACTGCCAACAATGGTCAAATGGGAGCCAAATTTAAGGTTTATCATTTTTATTGAATTATCACATTATTACACTCCACCACCACCCTTAATTATCATTCTAGGTTACACTTGTCAACGTAATTAGAAACCATTTAGAAAGTAATGCAAAAACTCGTAAATAATTTCATTAGCCTTCGAGGAGAGTTATAGAGTGGAAATCCAAAACAATTAACATAAAATATATTTCTTAAAGAAACTGTTCATGCTAAAAATGTCCAACTATTGCCACCTACATTGGAACATAACTGATTTAACCCAAAATAAACAATTTGTGTAGTTCTTATTTATATCTTTTGTATTAAGGGTTGGAAACATGTAGTATATCCATATTAATTAATAAGCATTAATGCATGAATCGAATATACTTGCATTAACAATTTGCAAGATAAAACATGGAAACAATTGCTAAAACATAAGGAATTGTATGCACTTAGCTGATTACTGACTCGGGTAGTTGGTCTAGCATTGTGGAGTAACTATGCCAGCTAGAAATGATCGCGGCAAAGGCTTCATTTATAGAATCAAAGTGCAAAATTGAACATGTATGGAATTGTCTAGTATGTATGGAAATGTTATATGGCATGGTCCCTTTCGGATGGTTTCATAGAGTGATATGTTGGCATTCTAATTTTTTTATGTTCTTGTGATTGATTGTAATGATCTTCACTCTATAACTCTAGATGTCACACATTTGTGAAACCCTCTATATGATTTGAAATATCTTCAAATCCCGACCATGGGTAGGAGACTCTACAAAAAAGTTAGTTGTTGGGTTGAAGTGTAATCTGTAGGCTACCTATGTTGGCGATATTTTAAAGAGGCCTCAAATCACATGTAGTTCTCCACCTAACATGTGATATCTATATGGATGTAAATAGTTTGACAACTTGATCGCTTAATAATAAGAAACTATGGCTTGGCGTGCTTAGCTTGACTCTTGAACTTGGTTGAGTGTGCTTCAGACCTATGTGGAGGCTACTCCTAAAGTGTGTTGTTGCTTTGAAGGGATTTAGGAGAGCTTGGAGTTTTTTGGAGCATGACTTGCAATACTTGCTCTTAAAAGTGTCAAGTGAGGTAAATAAGCGAGTTAGAATTTCTTATATAGGTTTTCATAGGTTTAGTTTCACATTAAGGCTAACTTATAGGATATGAATAGACCCATATAATATATCAAATTGAAAAAGCAACGTTTGGGTGGCCAAGAGCAATTTACCATCTGTTTAGACTATATCGTTGGATGTTTCCGTCCCAGATGGATAGTCCTATATAGGTAATTTACATGGGATTCTCGAAAGTTTTGAGAGTTATACATTGGAGGAATATACTAATGTAGACGATGCAATTAGTTATGTAAGTGAATGAGCGGTGCAAATAGAGAATCAAATCATGCGAGAGAGACACAAATAGATGAGCTAGGCTTAAAATGTGTTCAAGTCATGACTTATGGATGAATCCAAAGTTATCACTATCAACAAGCTAGTTCTTCTTAACCCACTCTACCTATTTCAACTTATACTTCTAATATGTCTTGAAGTCATTCTACTTCTTCCAAGTTATGTTTAAGTTGTTTTTTCTAGATGGAAGCAAATGAATACTAGAATAAGACTAGAGTTCAACTCAACTTCAATTTCTAATTAATGTTTAAGGATATATAAAATTTTATAGCCTATAATATGTATTTATTTTTTAACAACTTGATTCTTATCTACATATTTCAATCTAGAGTTACTATGATTTTTTTAATTATCAAATAATCTTAAAATTATGTCCCCTTTCTCAATAAATTGGGCTAGTTGATGCAAGATAATATTAGCTTTGGTCCTTTTTATGTATTCAACTATGTTATAAATCCCTTTAGACTCTTTTATTGTGTAATGGTTTTTGTTAGCTAAGAGAACTTATCTTTTGTATGGTCGATTTGAGAACGTGTCTCAATGGCTTGCACTCATAAGTCTTCCATTCTACAAGGGTATTGAGGCAATGAATATGAGACACACATGAACCGGCACACTATGGGTGTATTTAAAGGGGCTACAACAAGCGCTAAGGTCGCATATCCAGAGGGCAATAATCTCTACACTAGGTGAACCTAGGGTTTCCAAGGCCATCAGTTAAGTTAGAGGAGAGTACCCTTTTCAGATATTGGTAAATGGGGGAGATATATAGATCAATAGGAGATAAGTCAAACATGCACAATCTATACATCTATAATGAACCCTGAAATATAATTGAAAGGATAGCTAAGGAGCTGATCATATAAGAGCAATATGCTAATTAACACTAATGTTCATACAATGCCAAGCCAACATAGAGATACAAAGTGAAAGGAAATGAAATAATCTATGTAAAATGACAAAGAAAGTTAGAGAATTTACTTGTAGGGTGGTCATTGATGCATCTATCTCTCCAGAGAAGCAACACACCAAGAGAGAATTATTATTGGGTGGAGAAGGGGAACACCATTCCTATCCTAGACTCACTATAGATGACCCAATAGTGCAAGCAATCCAACCAAGAAGAGTGTCCAATCAATCCAAGTCAAGTGCAAGATAAACCAAGGGCAAAGCGAGCAAATGTGAAGTTGGCGCAAGAGAGCAGAGAAAATGGATAGTTCTTATGATTTTGACTTCCTTCCTTCATAATGCTTG